>JACEEZ010005937.1:385939-403439 GCA_016584305.1 Chionoecetes opilio
GTCTCTCAGATCATCACAAATACCATTTAACTTCAAAACTCACTGTCTGTTCTGCGCTGAAGATTGTGATGTGTGTGCTGATAATAAGAAACCAGTATAAAAACGGGACACATACGAGGTGCGAACATCATGCAAATCATCTATCATTAATGCAGCAAATACACGGAATGACGAATGGGGCCAAACAGTTAAAAAGCGCCTGCTTAGTGTCATTGATTTGGTATCTGCTGATGCCACAACTGTTGTTACAGGAAGTTTTTCAAATTTCCATCCAGTAATAAACGGGGTCGCCCGGAAGATGAGCAACTGTCATCTGCATTTGGTCACCTTTATATGTTTCTCCTAGAAAATGATGAATGCCAATATTCTGTTGAGAAGCTCCTCTTGAAGCTCGAAGAGTACCTTCCTGGTGGTACCAATGTATGCTCTGAAAAAAACATTAAGAAAAAAATTCAAAGACCATTTTGGTGACGATGTCATCATCACATCTCTTCATGGAAAGAAACCTGTGGTATGTTTCCGGGATACTGGTTTCAAGATCTTGAGCGATGCTTGGTACAAACAGAAATCAGGGGACCCTTATGAGGAACGTTTGAGAGTCGTAAAGACAGCTGCTGTAATAATAAGGGAAAATATACGTTATATGGCATACGAAACAGAGTCCTACGCACCTGCAGATGCTACTTTTAAGGATGTAAACAGTGTTGTCCCTGATACTTTGAAAGCATTCATGGATGATATGATAAATAAAAGGAAAAAGGGAAATGTAGAGGACAGAGAACGCAAGTGTGAAGTCTTTAACCATGCTATTATCTCTGCCATACGTCCCAGGTCATTTCTGTCAATGATACAGATTGGACTGGCACTCTACATTCATAGACATGTTGGATCTCGGCATCTTGTAGACCTGCTTTACAGCATGGGCGTTTGTGCTTCTTACAGTGAAGCACAACGGTATGAGGAGTCAGCAACGTTACAGAACGAACCACTGATACATCATGATTCTTTCAAGCAATTCGTCTTTGATAATGCAGATTTTTATGTGCGAACACTAGATGGCTATGGCACCTTTCATAGCATGGGAGGAATAATGTGTG
The DNA here is from genome assembly GCA_016584305.1 of Chionoecetes opilio. Classification (NCBI taxonomy): domain Eukaryota; kingdom Metazoa; phylum Arthropoda; class Malacostraca; order Decapoda; family Majidae; genus Chionoecetes; species Chionoecetes opilio. Next base: position 387,037 of record JACEEZ010005937.1, read on the forward strand.
TCACACCAGGGCATGCTGTTGGTCACTCAAATGTCATCAAACGCATACGCAAGGAACCTGCTGGAGAGAGATCTTCACATCTCAATAGAGTAAAACTGCAGACATACACTGCTCGCAGCTCATCAGGTGTCCATGGTATTATGTTAAGAGGATCTATCTGGTATCCAGAACCTGACATCATCTAACTCCGTGTAAGCTTTGCTGAAGATGTTGTGGGTGTGCGGTTCTTGGTTGGGGGTACCAGGCAACCCAAGCTGGAGTGGATATATGGAGTTGGCAACCAAGGGAAGTAAGGATCTACTAGACCTCCAAAGTGATTGTATTACCGTTTGTTAACTTGCAACCTTCCAGCTTAGATGCCATCTACACAGTTTTCTTATTTGCTGCTGACGAGTGCAGACGACATGGCCAGCAAACATGTGTTGTTACCTTTGACCAGCCGATATATGCAAAAGCTGTAGATATGCTGGCTACTGAAGGCACCGATAGTGACCTATCATCTGTAGTCGTCAGAGTGGGTGGATTTCACGTGTTAATGCCTTTTATGGGTGCTGCTGGATATATAATGGGAGGAAGTGGACTGAAACATATGTGGACTTTTATTTATGCAACTGACTCTGTTTATAAGATGTTGACAGGACATGCATATGCTCGGGCTTTGCGTGCCCATTTTCTCACACAGTTGGCACTGGCCATTGTTATCTTGCAGGAGGTTGATATGGATGAAGGTACTCATACACAACTTATTTGGCATTAATATATCATTATCAATGCAAAATCTGTTGATGATGTCGCCAAGTGCATCCCTCTTGCAGCGGTCATGGAGAAGCTGAATAATGCTATGAGTGAGGCAGCAAGGCTCAGTCGAACAGCAAAACTGTGGGCACAATACTATAACCAAGTAATGTTGATGCATCAATTTGTATGTGCTGAGCGTTATGGCGATTGGGCCTTGCACCTTGATACTGTTCGTGAAATGCTTCCTCATTTCCACGCAGCTGGGCACTTAGCATATGCAAAATATGTTCATCTGTACGTGCAGCAGATGTCTCACTTAGAGGAGAAGATGACAGAAACCGAGTTCCAGCAATTTACATCACTATGGAATTTCACTGTTCGGCGAAGTGATAAATTGTGGGCAGGCATATGGACTGACATGCCAATTGAGCAGGTGCTGATGCGTGCAATGAAAACTTCTGGAGGGGTTACTTGTGGTCGTGGAATGACAGATGCTGTTTTGAGTCATTGGGTAGAGGGCATGTCTGGTTGCACAGAACTAACACATCGCTTTGAAGAGTTCTGTGGCAATTATTTATCTACATCTGAACAACATGTTGATCTCAGACAGTCACATCAACTGCGAGACAAAAAGGATGTTGAAAAGCTGAGAGAATGCTTTCTGTACACCACCCACTGCCACAGAACAAAGAACTGATGTCCATAGCTACAGGTGTTGTCGCTAATTAAGCTATTAACTGTGATGAAGCAGTGGAAATTGGCACTCAGGCAATGAACAAGCTGGTAGGAAAACCATTTGGAGATGTTAAACTGCGTCTCAAAGACGGAGTTCTACCCCTTGGAGCTGTAAATATCTCTGTGAAGGTCCGAGACGAGGTCATTCCTGTGAACACCATGCAACTATTTAACAAAATCATTTGTGTGGTAAAATCTGATGCAGATTTCGCTTCACATCTAGAGTACGAATTGGCTCCTCGTCCTCTCTCGTTGTTTGATGAGATTTCCATGAGAAAGACTGAAAAGTCGGTCATGTACAGCATAATTGAATCACTATGTGAATGTGAGAATGCATACCCCACCAATAGTACAATAGTCGTGGACGGGGGATATTTATTGCACCGGGTGGTATGGCCAGAACATGGATTATACAGTGATCTGTACAGGACATATGTGTCCTATGCACAGAAGCCCTTCTCACCAAACTGCTATGTGGTCTTTGATGGGTACAGTGATGCACCAAGTACCAAAGGTGTTAAGCAAGAACGAAAAGCCAGAAAATGTCAGTCGACTGAAATTCAGTTCAATAATGAAATGCCAATCACCATTCATCAAGATCGATTTGTGGGTAATAAAAAGAACAAAGCCAGATTTATTGAAGCATTGGGAGATCATATGGGATATGCAGGAATAAGAGTGAAGCATTCTGTTGCTGACGCTGATACACTTATAGTGCAAACTGCAATGGAACTATCTGACACTAATGATGTGGTAGTTGTAGGCACTGATGTAGACCTACTTATTCTCTTGACACAGCTGTCAAAAGCAGATAACAATAACATACTTTATCTTCTGAAGCGTGGGCGTGGAAAATATCCTGACAAAGTTTACAATATTAAAACTGTGCAGAACCGGTCTAGGCGATATGTGTGGCAAATTATGTTTTTTGCACGCAATGACAGGTTGTGATACGACTTCGGCTCTTTACAGACAAGGCAAGAAAAAGGCATTCAACCTGTTCCGAAAACATCCAGAATTGGATAAATGTGTGCAGGTTTTCAATAGAGCCAATTCGTCTGTCAAGGCAGTCGCAGCAGCTGGTGAAGAATTCCTGTTGGCCTTGTATGGAGCTGCAAAGGGAACGTCTTCCTTGAACAAACAGAGGCACCACTAATTCACAAAAGCTGTTGCAAAATGTCCAGTTCACAATAAAATTCAACTTGCAGCACTTCCACCAACACCAGCAGCAGCAAAAGACCACTCTTTACGTGCTTATCATCAAGTTAAACTCTGGATAGGGCGTGACCTACCACCAACTGAGTGGGGTTGGGACTTGGTCAGTGGCCAGCTACGCCGAGTTCTCATACGCCAACCACCTGCTCCTAAAGCTCTTTTGAATTTGATCTCGTGTAACTGCAAATGTGGTTGCGAACGTGGTTGCGGTTGCAGAAAAGCTGGCATTCAGTGTTCTCAGGTATGCGGCTACTGTCGCGGCAGCGGATGCAGCAATTCTGAAGTGGTAGATAATGACGAGGATGGTGTGTCGCAAGATGAAAATCACAATAATCATGGACAAACTGAAGCTGAAAACAGTGATGAAGAAGTGACCCTTGTTGAACAGGACAGTAGATCTTTAAGTTTAGCAGATCCACCAACCAGCACACTCAAAAGAAAGAGAAAATATAAGGCTATAAATGATGTTCATAGCGATATGTGGCAATCTAGTATCTGAAAATACTTAATGTTAACAATAAAGAAGTTTATTGTCAGCTATGTTGTCTTTTTATTAAAAAACTGTTCTAAACTATAGTCACACCTAAGTTTCAACACCAAAACACCTTTCTACTGTGTGCACAAGCAAAAATATCTCGTATTTTGTAGAAATGACAGTCATCCTGGATTTGGTCCTCTAGCGGCAAATGCTTCAGTGGGAATTATGAGGACTTTTAATATGATGATCAGGGAATATTCAGGAAGGTACCCATCAATTTTCATCTCTCCCCTATTTTTTTCCAAACTTTGGTCAAAATTGTCCTAATTTGACTGAACTAATATTCTATATTTAATTTTCCTCATACAGTTGTGTCTGCTGCAGCGATGGATGGTTGGTGGATGACCTTGGGCGTTTAAGGCGTTAGATGGTGCAAGACATTCACGTCACGGGAGCTTCACTGTAATATTGAGGTTTAGGGGATAGCGAGGTTTTGCAAGTTCAGTATCTCATGCCTTATAATGATAAAAAAAAGAAGACATACATGTTCATATTATTAAGAACCTGATTATGCATCAAGTACAAAAAACTACAGTACCTTCATTTCCATTGTGATCGGAATAAAGTGAAAAACAGCGAACGTTTCCCTGTCGTATGAAATGAATATATTACATTATAGTTCATTTGTTTTATTCAAGTTTGCTGTTGTGGAATGATTCAATCTGTGTCGCTGGAGTAATGGCAACGGAGCTCCACTTTAATGTGACGATCATACGATAAAAAATCATTCCCAGTATATTTCCGCCCTTGAAATTAAATGTGCAGTGATTTAAATTTGTAAAAAATAATATTTCAACGGAATCTTGTGTGTGGGCGTGTGGGGGTGGGGAGGGATGTGGGGTCTGGGGGTGTGGGTAGGGAAGTGTGTGTGTATGTGTGTTGTGTGTGTGGGGGGGGGGGGGTCTGTGTGTGCGAGTGTGGGTGTCGGTGTGGGTGTGTGTGGGTGTAGGTGCAAGTGTGGGTGCGAGTGTGGGTGTGGGTGGGTGTGGTTGTGTGTGGAAGTGTGGGAGGATGTGTGTGTGGGGATGTTGGTGTGGGGGTGTGGTGTGTGGGGTGTATATATACAATAGGGGTGTGTTTTGTTTTTGTTTTTTTACATCACAAAGGACTGGCCAAGGCCATAACAAAAAGAGGTAACACAAAGCCCGCTTAGTTGCTAGTCCCTATAAAGAAGACAGCAAGAGAAGGAAAAAAAGGGGGTGGGCCAATTTAGTTCGGGAGGTGTCTTATCCACTCTTCTCTTGAAAATACTTAAGTCATAGTGAGATGGAAAAATAGAAGCAGGAAGAGAGTTCATGAGTTTACCAGTGAAAGGGATGAAAGAGTAAAGATACTGATTAACTTTTGCATTAGGAAGATGGACAGAATAGGGATGAAAATGAGTAGAATGTCTTGTGCAGCGAGGCCGCGGGAGGGGGGGAAGCATGCAGTTAGCAAGTTCAGAAGAGTAGTGAGCATGCAAATAATGGTAGAAGATAGCAAGAGAAGCAACATTGCGGCGGTGATTTAAAGATTGAAGACAGTCAGTCAGAGGAGGGAAGTTGATGAGACGAAAAGCTTTTGACTCAACCCTGTTTAGGAGAGCTGTATGAGAGGATCCTCCCCAAACATGTGAGACATATTCCATACATGGGCGGATAAGGTCCCTGTAGAGAGAAAGCAACTGGGAGGGAGAAAAAATAGGACGCAGACGCCACAGGACTAACTTCTTAGAAGCTGTTTTAGCAAGAGATGAGATGTGAGCTTTCCAGTTCAGATTTTTAGGAAAGGATAGTGCGTGAATGTTCATTGTAGAAGAAAGAGATAGTTGAGTGTCACTGAAGAAGAGGGGATAGTTATCGGTTAGGTTTTGTCGAGTAGATAGGTGAAGAAATTGGGTTTTTGAGACATTGAACAAAACAAGGTTTGCTTTGCCCCAATCAGAAATTATAGAAAGATCATAAGTTAGGCGCTCGGTGGCATCTCTCCGTGAACCACTTAGTTCCTGTTGAGTTGGACGTCTAATAAACGAAGTTGAAAAATACAGGTAGAATCATCAGCGTAGGAGTGGATAGGGCTTTGAGTAAGAGTTAGAAGATCAATAATGAATAATAGAAAGAGAGTGGGTGATATAACAGAACCCTGGGGAACACCACTATTGATAGATTTAGGAGAAGAACAATGTCCGTGTACACTCACTGTACAGTAGCTGCAATATAACGGTTTGAAAGGAAACTTAAGATAAAGGTACAGAGAGAAGGATAGAAACCGAATGAGGGTAGTTTGGAAATTAAAGATTTGTGCCAGACTCTATCAAAAGCTTTTGATATGTCAAGGGCAACAGCAAAATATTTACCAAACTCCTAAAGGAAGATAACCAAGATTCAGTTCGGAAAGCTAGAAGATCACCATTAGATCGCCCTTTACTGAAACCGTACTGACGATAAGATAGAAAATTATGAACAGATAGATGCTTAAGAATCTTCTTAGTAAGCATAGATTCAAAAGCTTTAGAAAGGCAGGAAGTCAAAGCTATAGGACGGTTGTTTGAAGGATTAGAACGGTCACCCTTCATAGGAACAGGTTGGATGTGAGAAAACCTCCAGCAAGAAGGAAAGGTGGAAGTAGATAGACAAAGACGGAAAAGGTTGACCAGGCAGGGTGCAAGCACAATACACAATAGCAGTTTTTGAGAACAATAGGAGGAACTCTGTCAGGACCGTAAGCCTTCCGAGGATCTAGGCCAGAAAGGCAAAATGAAACATCATTACGAAGGATCTTAATAACATGCATAATATAGTCAGAGGGTGGAGGAGAAGGAGGAACAAGCCCTTCATCAACCAGAGTGGAATTTTCAGCAAAGGTTTGAGCGAAGAGTTCAGCTTTAGAAATAGATGAGACAGCTATGGAGCCATCTGGGTGAAGCATAGGAGGGAAAGATGAATAATAATAATTGTTAGAGATGTTATTAGCTAGATGCCAGAAGTCACGAGAGGAATTCGATTCAGAAAGATTTTGACATTTTCTATGAATGAAGGAGTTTTTGGTAAGTTGAAGGAAAGATTTGCCATGATTACGGGCATAAATATAATGGGCATGAGTTTCAGGAGATAGATGGTTACGGTACCGTCCGTGAGCCGCCTCTCTATCTTGAACAGCATGAGAACAAGAAGAGTTAAACCAAGGTTGACGGGCTTTAGGATTAGAGAAAGTGTGTAGAATGTAGGCTTCCATGCCAGAGACTATGACCTCAAGTATGCGCTCTGCATAAAGAGATGGGTCTCTGATATGGAAGCAGTAATCATTCCATGGAAAATCAGATTAGTACTGCCTTAGGTCTTCCCACTTAGCTGAGTTGAAATGTCAGAAGCACCTCCGCTTAGGTGGGTCCCGAGGCGGCAACGGAGCGATAGGACAGGTTACAGAAATGAGATTGTGATCGGAGGAGCCCAACGGAGAGAATAGTTTCACAAGAGTAAGCAGAAGGGTTAGTTAGTAGTTAGGAAAATATCATGAATGTTGGGCGTGTCTGCAAAGCGGTCAGGAATACGGGTAGGGTGCTGCACCAGCTGCTCAGGTCGTGGAGGATAGAAAAGCTGTAGGCTTATTCACCAGATTGGTCAGTGAAAGAATGATCAATCAGGGGAGGAGGCGATGGATTGGGGCCGTTAAGCCTCAAGAAAGAAGAGGGAGGAAGGGTAGAGGGGGTGGGGTATGGCATCAAGAAAGTCACTCACTCAGTAACATCATAGCTTTTCCTTCATCATATTGTGGTTCTCCATATACCGTACAAAGTGCCATGGACAAACATATAAATAACCGGTATATATGCAGTTTCAACCAATACTCCCTATTGACCAATACTCTCTTGACATAACTGGGACATAGGCATAACTAGCTGCATACCCCCCTGTTAGTTAACTAACCTAACCTAGGCATTGATTACGTAACCTATCCTCACAGGGCGAGGGGGTCTTCCAGACCCCCCTTGTGTTATTTTGAATTTCCGACAGCTGTTGTAGGGTATAGAAATACTCCTTATGATGAGAACGAAACGTTCAGGATACTTAAAACACCGATCGTGTATGGGTTGTAACTTCACTTATACCAAATAACCTAACTGAGTCCTATACACACGATGAATGAAATAACTATCACAAGGAAAACATGTTGACACGCAAAATGGCTGGCTACTCACGGCAACAAGCAACTCAGTGGGCCTCCTGTACTTCACTTCCGGCATGCTTCCTGCCTTCACCCGTTTTGTCCGAAGCATGCAGGCAGCCATGGTACCTAAACACACCACAACACAAACGGTAACACTATAGTTTGATACGCGAACCCTCTAAATGCGTTACAGAACGAACAAATAGTGGTAATAGGCAGACCACTCGTCCTGCGCAGCGGCGCCGCCACCACCAGCGCTACCAAGCTCACACATGCATGAAGGTATTAAGGGTGGAAACGCTCTCTCGTAGGCCTCGCCTGAGTCCGGTGTCGTGTGACCACGGTGAGCCGCGAGGACAGTGAGGTCTGGTGAAACCACCGCTGTCCACCGCCCGCCCATATTGTTGTGGGGAATGTCACGCACTGGGTGACTGAGATTCCCACTTCTTTCTTTTCACATTTGACACTGTTTACACCCAATGATATCACAGTGTGTGAAATTATACTTGTGTGTTACTGCTAACCATAAAATATTATTACATATTACATATATTATTGCTTATTACATGACATCATGTCCTAAAATCTACATTATATATATTGCACAAATTTACATACCACTAAATAATCTAGTTTATTCATCTTAGTCCTACTTTGGGTCCCTTTAAGATATATAGGTGAAAACCACCGCTGACCTATGTCTGGCAGTGAAATGCCCATGGCTGCGGATTTATATCTCACCTGCAGATATGTCTCAGCTACAGCCATGATCAGTAAAATAAAATAATTACTAACCGGGTCACTGTCTGACATATGCTTTATCAGACCTGAGAAGACAGTTCTATCCTGAAAATCTGATTGGACAAGAGTGACGATGTTGTGGTAAACATCGTAGACAGCTTTGCATGTGAGTTATCAGTACACAACACTCTCTCCCTGATTTTTTTCTCACACGATATTATGAGGCATAAGCCAAACTTCTGGCTGAGGTGCACGTGCACTGTAAGTCACTGTCTTGTTTATCAAAGGTTCACACGTTTATTTTAATAAAGATTTAACAAACGAACACATGTATAACTTACTGGTGAAATGTAATGGATGGATCCCGTTTTTTGCTTGCGCTTTCATTGCACCCAAATGCAACGCAAGCATTCGGCATTCGCATTCCTTAACACACGGAGCGACTCTCGTGACTCTTACTGTACGAGAGCTATACTGAATGAGTGGACATTTGTTGATGTATAGATGAGGGTAATCGCCACCGTAATTCTCTGCCCCACGAAGGGACCTCAGCTGTGGCCAATGTATTATGTCACCAAAATGGGTATCGTATGTTGTGAACAAGTCCGAACCTCCCCGTGATAAGAACTTTTTTTGTGCAGGTCAGCATTAGAGGCCAGCAAGTCCTCTTCTCCCTACCCCGGTTACACATTTCCTAGTTCCTCATGTATGCGATAACAACGGGAATTCGTCCGTAAGTAAGAATGTGAAGTAATCGCCCACACACCTGGAAGGCCTAAATGTAATGAATTCACAATGTTGTGACATTAATTCACTCTCCATCATGAAGAAAGGTGACATGAAAGAAATATTATAAGTGTGTGCCTTTTGGAATTGGCTGCAATTACTCCCAGGAATCATAAAATACATCATGTGAATGAATTATACATCTGTGACATGATTTGTAGCTGACAAAGCTACACGGCAAATTGCCTACACGGCAATCTCTCCTTCACCCAACAACAATATGGCAGACTGACAGTTCGCTTGCTTCAACCCGAGTGGCTCAGGGCGTCTCCACCTTTAATACCTCCATGAGCACATGCCTTCCCCTGAAGATTACGAGTAAGTACCAAACGACTCGCAAAGCCTCAACACTTTAGTTTCATTTCACAGTTTTCTCCTTTATTCTTCAAACTGGAGCGTTAGGACGGCTGCAAAAGTAAGGTTCTGATCGAAGGAGCCCAACCTAAAGAATAGTTTTACCGAGTAAGCAGAAGGGTTATAGGTTAGGAAAAGATCAAGAATGTTGGGTGTGTCTCCACGGCGGTCAGGTAAGGTGCTGCACCAGCTGCTCTAGGTCTTGAAGTATAGAAAAGTTGTAGGCTTGTTCACAAGGTTGGCCAGTGAAAGAATATGATAGCTAAAGCTGGTGGTGGACATTGAAATCACCACGAATGGAAATTTCTGCAAAAGTAAAATGTGATGAGATGTGCTACACATTTTTTCTATTTTTTATGTTAAATAGTCGAAGAAATTTACATAGTCCGAGGAGTTAGGTGAGATATACACAACACAGATACATTTAGTAAGAGAGTGACATTGAAGTCGAAGCCAGATGGATGAACATTTTTAAGATTCAATACCGTGGGCACAAGAGGTAATGATGTCGTTGTATACATATACGTAAGGGCCAGCTTTGTATTAAAAATTAGAATAATGAGAGTAGGAGGAAACAAAAAATGGAAAAGGGACTGCTGTCAGTGCTCACAGACACCTGGGTTTCGGTGAGGAAAAAGATATGAGGTTTAGAGGAAGAGAGGTGATGTTCCACAGATTGGAAGTCAAATCTAAGACAGCGAATGCTGCACAAGTTTAAAGCGAGAAAGTTCGAGGAAGTATCAAGACACCTCGAGCTGTTACCGTGAAGTCGGTCTGACCTGGGGATATTTGTGGTGCCCTCCCCAGTTAGGGACTCCGAGGCAGGGTGAATATATGCCATTTGAATTGTTTTAGTGAAGAGATTATAGGGATGTAAGGTGCTTGTATGTAGTGTAGTGATAGTAGTATTAGAGGAATTTTCTTTAGAGTGCAGGCTGCAGCTACTCTCTTGTGTATCTGAGACACTAAGGGATATGGATAGAGAGGACACGGGAAATTTCAATGAGAAGTCTGTAGCACCCCCTCCTCCGCCGTAAGTACCTCCCCGTGACTAGTTTTTCATGGTGGCAGGTGTCTGACTTCCTTCCTACTCCTTGAAATGAGAGAGAGAGAGGAGAGAAGAGAGAGAGAGAGAGAGAGAGAGAGAGAGAGAGAGAGAGAGAGAGAGAAGAGAGAGAGAGAAGAGAGAGGAGAGAGAGAGGAGAGGAGAGAGAGAGAGAGAGAGAGAGAGAGGAGAGAGAGAGAGAGAGGAAGAGAGAGAGAGAGAGAGAGAGAGAGAGAGAGAGGAGCGAGGGGGGGGGGGGTGTAGACTCCAGCCTTTCAGCGTTTCCACTCCTTTAAACGCCTCATTTCTCTCGTACTTAATTAGCTTTGTCTCAACTTTTTTTCTGTGGAGGAAAGGGGGTCACTATTATGTGAGGGGGGGCGAGGGAGGCGAGGGGGGTCTGTCCCATGCATATACAGCCGGGCTAATGAGGACACCTGTATGTTGGGGAGGCGATGGCCGAGTGGTTAGCGTCTTGTTAGCGAGTTGTGATGTCCGGCTCGATGTCCAGAGTATGAATCCTGCGAAGGCAACTATTTCGACCTTCTTTAATGCAGTCGACAGGAGTCTGGTATGTGAGCAGAAGCTCTCTAGTTCAAGTCCCACCAAGGAGCAACTGTCAAATCCATCGTCGAAGACGAAGGATTTGACGTAGTGGCCGAAGAAACCGGCACGCGGTATACCTGTTCTTCCAACTGCAACTACAAGTGCGGCGGAGGGAGCACAAGGTGGCAGCATGTTCTTGACTAGGGATCCGAACATCACTGAAAACGGAATCTTCACCTATAGATCACAGGTGTCGCAATAAAAATCCAGCCTGCGCCACCAACGGCGAAGGTCAATCATCACGACCCTCCAGAATGTACAGGGGGCAGTCTTTTGAGCCCTCAAAGAATAAATAACCAACAGGCAGGCTATAGGCTCCAACGTAAAACAAAACAAATAAAAAAATATAAATAAAAACAGATACAAAAGTGGTATACACACATATTATGCATACGTGTGTGTGTGTGTGTGTGTGTGTGTGTGTGTGTGGTGTGTGTGTGTGTGTGTGTGTGTGTGTGTGTGTGTGTGTGTGTGTGTGTGTGTGTGTGTGTTGTGTCTGTCTGTCTGTCTGTCTGTCTGTCTGTCTGTCTGTCTGTCTGTGTGTGTATGTGTGTGTGTGTGTGTGTGTGTGTGTGTGTGTGTGTGTGTGTGTGTGTGTGTGTGTGTGTGTGTGTGATGTGAGAGAGAGAGAGAGAGAGAGGAGAGAAGAGAGAAGAAGAGAGAGAGAGAGAGAGAGAGAGAGAGAGAGAGAGAGAGAGAGAGAGAGAGAGGAGAGAGAGAGAGAGAGAGAGAGAGAGAGAGAGAGAGAGAGAGAGAGAGAGAGTATTGACATATTGTAGACAGCATCTTAGACCTCATAATTGTAGGGATCATTTTACATTCACGAAATAAACAATCAGGATATGTCTTTGGTGTGTTCATCTGTATTACTATAAGGTCGATGAACGTGACCCAGACAGGCAGTAATACCTTCGTTCCCTTGCACGGCGACGCCCCCACACTATTACTGAGGCGGTGCTCTGATTGCCTCCCCTTTGATCCCATAATTGTGGGAATTCTACCCTCGTGTCATTGTATGTCTTTCTTCCATTACCTTCATATATTGTTCTTTCATATTCCTTTCCACTGCAATGTACTGTATGCATCATTTTCTTTACTTTTTTTTCTATTTTACCTTCCCTCGTAAAGAATATCGCTGTACATTCAAACGTGATTCTGATCTATACACAGCTGCGTGTGAGCGGATCATATTGACCATATTATTATTTTGTGATCTAAACACGGGCTCTTTGGCTGTGGCTCCTTGGGTGATCCAGGACAGGGATTTACCACCTTCAGGAGCACTGAAGGTTACCTAAAGGAGCACGTCGCTGTGTGCCTGGATCTTCCTGGGGCATATCCAGGGTAGCCGGTAGCAGAGTGGTTAACGCCTGTAAGTGGTGCTCTTGATGTGCCAAGCTCGATTCCCAAGGGGTGCCAAAATCTTTCTGCAATCGTCAAGTGGCCAAAGATCACCCACATCCTGCCCATTAACTCCCCCTTCGACGGCGAGTGCATCGGAGGATACAGGGGGCAGCATGAGCCTCTAATCATAGGGGCCGCTATAAACATCTTGTCTGAGCCACCACGAGCAAGGGGCCAGGGGCAAGGGGCCCCAACTCTTTCTGCTTCTTCTCTAGAGATTCATTCATGCAGGTTTCGAGTCACCACGTTCAGCCTTTAGACCACGTTCACCCGAGACGCGACGGTGCTACTTAGGATGTTGTGGAAGGTACGTACATACCAACCCTATATACCTTCTGTCTCCAACAACACCACAACCAACAATTAATACAAACAGTGGGTTTATTTTTCTACTGTCCTTCATCCTCCATGGAAAAGAATCCAGTGACATTCATCCCCCGCCCGTCCGCATATTTTCGTTTTCTGGAACAGTATGTCGCGTTTACTCTTGAACACGTCAGGTTAGATTACGTTAGGTTACGGTTAAGGTAGGTTAGGTTTCCTGTACTCTCAAGGTAACTTTGTGTGGAAATCACAATGACTGTATTTTCGAGAAATTCCTATTCCTAACAAGAGCTAAGCGTCTTCACTCGGAAACCACATACTCACATAGAGTTGGGGAATATGCCGCCCGTCCGCCTGTTACCCTGAGGAAGGGGAGGGAGTGGGGGAAACAGGTCAGGGTAAAGGTTGCAGGGGCGTGCCGCTGCAATAGAATCTGGCACAACATCGCTAATTGGCATGGCGCTCAAGTGGAAATATAACAATTGTCGAGAAACTAAGAAAAAATAATACAAGTGCCTAACAAAAAGAATAACTCAAGAAGATACAGCAAGAGGAATGCATATGAAAATAGAGGAAGAGGATTACGTGAAACTGGAATGAATGTGGCACAATTTCAGAGTTACATTGTGCAATATTTTTTTTTCTCACTTTTTATGTCCTGCGAAAGTCTCTCTCTCTCTCTCTCTCTCTCTCTCTCTCTCTCTCTCTCTCTCTCTCTTCTCTGTCTCTCTCTCTCTCTCTCTCTCTCTCTCTCTCTCTCTCTCCTCTCTCTCTCTCTCTCTCTCTCTCTTCTCTCTCTCTCTCTCTCTCTCTCTCTCTCTCTCTTTTCTCTCTCTCTCTCTCTCTCTCTCTCTCTCTCTCTCTCTCTCTCTCTCTCTCTCTCTCTCTCTCTCTCTAAAGGTCTTGGCGATCATGTTCCCTCATGTACCACTGTTTGAGGGTGGGTGCTGGTAGTCTCGAGGGCTGCAAACAATCTAATCCTTGGTTACCCTTCATCTTGTTTGTCTCATATTATATTGCCTTTCTTCCCTTACAAACGTGACCAATATAGTGCATCTACCTCTCCACTGTGTTGTTATACATTTGTCTTTTCATGTCTTTCTGCACTTTTCCTGGACTAATACAGGAGTCACTGTTTTCTTTGTGATAATTCAAAAGACATATTTTGGAAGCTTTTACTTGCCTTGTGTTTGTATTGATTGGTTCCCTATTTCGTAGTTATTATTAGAAGGGATCTGAGCGGATTTCAAAAGTGCATGTCAATTTCTGAGAAGAAAGTATTATTTTGTTTTAAATTTACGTCTTGTTTTATATAACATTTTGTCTACTTCATCCTTGTGTGATTATTTTTTCTGCCTGCTGTTATCGCACTATAAACGGCAGCATAATTATTTCTGAACCTGTGAAAAAAAAAGTGTTCCTGTTATTATTCTGCATCCTACATAACTATTTTTTTCTTGCTTAATCACACCAGTTTCTTTACTTTCCTGAAAATCTATGTTCGTCGTAATAACTACTGACTCTTTTCAGAAACAATATTAATCACTGCCTGTGGATCTTCCTCGCTCGCTCTAGCCAATCAACACACTGCTATCGGAACACTGATGGAATGCAAAATACAACGAACCTTTCTTTCTATCTTTCTCTCTCCTATTGTGTGTGTGTGTGTGTGTGTGTGTGTGTGTGTGTGTGTGTGTGTGTGTGTGTGTGTGTGTGTGTGTGTGTGTGTGTGTGTGTGTGTGTGTGTGTTTCCAACTGTGTGTATGTGTGTGTGTGAGTGTGTGTCAAACTGTGTGTATGTGTGTGTGTGTGTGTGTGTGTGTGTGTGTGTGTGTGTGTGTGTGTGTGTGTATGCGCGTGTGCGTGCGTGTGCGTGTGTGTATGTGTGTGTGTATGTGTGTGTGTATGTGTGTGTGTAAGTGAGAGAGATAGAGCTTTGAACTTCACCTCTATAAGAAACTTCTCCCCGTCATGTCTCTACCAGTTCTTCCTATTTCCACCATCTCCTTATCATTTTCTCACCACATGTCTCTTCCTCCTTTTCCACCACTCTTTCTCCACTCTTTTTCACCGCATCTATGTACAGCACTTTTTACACCATTCCATATCTACCTCCCTAACTCAATATTCCTCTGCCAAATTGATGTCCTTCCCACATCCCCTTCCCATTTGATCACAGACATTCCCCATCCACCTTCCTTCCCTTCCATCCCCTATATACTAACCCTTTACCTATGCCATCTCCTTACACATCCCCCTTCCTCCTTCTACTCATCCTCCCTACCACGAAGCTAAGGCAGCAAAGCAATAAAAGAAAATCAACTACATTTTAAAATCAATTTTTCATTTGTTTTTGCTGTCGTAACAATTTCCAACTAAACTTTACAAATTAAGTACATAATAAAAGAAGAAAAAAATCCTGTTAACTTCATCCGATTCATCCCGAATATCATCCGATTTTACCTCTCTTGACACACAGTCACACACACACACATACACACACACACACACACACCAGAGGTGGGCACTTCCGCAAACACTTCCGCAAACCGCAACTTCGGCAAATTGCGGATGTCCGAATTCGTTTGCGGATGTGCGGAAGTGTAAATGTTAGCGGATTTGCGTTTGCGGAAGCACTTCCGCAAACGCAAATATGTCCGCAAACTCTCTATTGTGAACACAGTTCCTGAGCGGCTACGCGCACCATCCAGAGAAAGCTGCTTGCCCACCAGTGACTCTCCCTATTTGATCAAATGGATTTTTTGATGACCACAGTAATCCTGTACTCTGGGACTGAGAGTGCTGTGAAGTGGGGGACGTGTATCCAGCTTATTTCCTGTTAATACAGGAGTGAGGCAGGGGTGCGTCCTTGCCTCATCCCTTTTCAACATTTGTATGGACTGGGTATTGGGCAAAGTTGTAGATCAAAGCGATTCTGGAGCATCCCTCAGCAACACCAAGATCACTGATCTTGTTTTTGCCGATGATGCAGTAATCTTTGATGAGTCGCTGGAGGTTCTGGTGATGGCTCTCGAGGCGCTGCATGAGGAGGCAAAGCCTTTGGGACTTGAGGTCTCCTGGCTCAAGACCAAGGTCCAATTGTTTGGAGGCTTACTAGATGAAACAGTACAGCCTGTTCATGCGTGCGGCGAGGACATTGAGATCTTGGAAAGTTTTACATACCTTGGTAGCGCAGTCCATAATGATGGCGGGTCACGTCAAGAAGTCTTACGGCGGATTGGCATAGCTTACGGTGTTATGGACTCGCTCAGAACGAGTATTTGGCTTTGTCGGTACCTGTGCAGGAGGACAAGAATCCGGATCTTCAAGCCGCATGTGATCCCTGTCTTACTCCTATGGCTGTGAGACATGGACACTAAATAGCGACTTGAAGAGGCGAATCGATGCATTTGGTAATAAGTGTCTTCGAAGAATCATGGGGTATCGCTGGGATAATTACGTGTCAAATCAGCGATTGCACCGTGAGACTGAATCGAGGCCTATTAACTACATAGTCTGTCAACGCCAACTTCGGCTATATGAGCATGTGGCATGCTACCTTAAAATCGATCCTTCCCATCGGGTTGTATCTGTAAGAGACAATCCGGCGTGGATGAGGCCAAGGGTGCGCCCACAAGGCTCGTGGCTGGGACAAGTTGATGTTTCCTTTCGAGAGTTGCTTGGTATGGGAAGGGAATCTGCATGGGGACTTTAGCGTGGTGACCCCCGGGAGTGGCGTCGTAGGTGGGCAAGGCGACGCGTCCCCCGGCG
>JACEEZ010005937.1:405939-408439 GCA_016584305.1 Chionoecetes opilio
CTTGAGACATCACATCAAATTAAGTCTTGTATTCGAAGGCACTCACATCGGTTTTCTGGGCAGCAATCTTCAGCGATTCTGCCAACTTATCCTGCAACTGAGTGACATACTTGAAAGCAGAAAGATCGTTGTATTGAATGTTGCGATCCTCCTATAGGTCTTGAAGTACTGACAAAGGTCCTCCAACCGCTCTTCCATATAGTAGCTCAAAAGCAGAAAATTATGTCCGGTCACTGGGAATTTCTCAGTGTAGCAGTGTAGCAAATTGAGGGCAAATAAGGTAGGAATCAGGTAGCGGTGCCATGCTCAGGGCTTCTCAACACACAGATTAAACAGAGACGCTTACAGGGAGCCATATAGCCTCGCAACACGGCCGTTTGCAGTAGGATGGTAGGGTGTGATGAAAGAAGACTAGGAATTTATGTAACTCGGCCATAAGTTGTGAGGTAAACTGAGTACCCTAGTCGGAAGATACCACACAAGGAGTTCCAACCCGAGATTAGATGGAGAAGCCACATAAATGGAGTCGACGTCCTTACAGGGGACAGCTTCCGGAAATCCTGTGTCGTAGTTGACGAAACCGCACCCTCTCTTGACGAAGTCAGAGAGGCTGTAGCAAAGTTGAGGGAAGGAAAGGCAGCTGGTGTTTGTAATATCAGTGCGGAGCTCCTCAAAGCTGGAGATGAAGCCATGATCAGCGGATTGCATGCTGTCCTGACTGTCATGTGGCAATCAGGTACCATTCCTCCTGACTGGAAAAGGGGGCTGGTCGTCCTCGTCAGGAAGGGAAAGGGGACCGTCAGGACTGCAACAATTACCGCGGTATTACATTGCTCAGCGTCGTGCCAGGCAAGGTGCTCGCCCATCTATTGCTGACACGGATTCGCAGCCATCTGCTGAAGCATCAAAGACCTCAGCAGTTTGGGTTCACGCCTGGTAAGTCAACAACGGACCTTATCCTAGCGCTTCGTGTCCTGGTGGAACGCCGACGTGAGTTTCGACAGGGGATGCTTGCAGACTATGTTGATCTCAAGAAACCGTTTGACTCATTGCATAGTGAGTCACTCTGGGATCTTCTGCAACTTCGCGGGATTCCTGCAAGAACTATTGGTTTGATGACTGACCTGTACTCTGGGACTGAGAGTGCTGTGAAGTTTGGGGAAGGTGTATCCAGCTTCTTTCCTGTGAATACAGGAGTGAGGCAAAGGTGTGTCCTTGCCTCATCACTTTTCAACACTTGTATGGACTGGGTATTGGACAATTGTAGATCAAAGTGCTTGTGGAGCATTCCTCGGCAACACCAAGATCGCTGATCTTATTTGTGCTGATGATGCAGTAATCTTTGCTGAGTCGCTGGAGGTATTGGTGATGGCTCTCGAGGCGCTGCACGAGGAGGCAAAGCTTTTGGGATTTGAGGTCTCCTGGATCAAGACCAAGGTCCAGGTGCTTGGAGGCCTACTAGATGAAATAGTACAGTCTGTGCATGCGTGCGGGGAGGACATTGAAATCTTGGAAAGTTTTACATACCTTGGTAGCGCAGTCCATTATGATGGCAGGTCGCGTCAAGAAGTCTTACGGTGGATTGGCATAACCCACGGTGTTGTGGACTCGCTCAGCACGTGTATTTGGTGTTGTCGGTACCTGTGGAGTAGGACAAAGATCCGGATCTTCAAGTCGCTTGTGATCCCTGTCTTACTGTATGGTTGTGAGACATGGACACTAAATAGCGACTTGAAGAGGCAAATCGATGCCTTTGGTAATAGGTGTCTTCGTAGAATCATGCGGTATCGCTGGGATGATTACGTGTCAAATCAGCGATTGCACCGTGAGACTGAATCGAGACCTATTACCTGCATAGTCCGTCAACGCCAACTATACGGCTATATGGGCATGTGGCACGCTACCCTGATACTGATCCTTCCCATCGGGTTGTATCTGTAAGAGACAATCCGGCGTGGAGGAGGCCAAGGGGGCTCCCATAAGGCTCGTGGCTGGGGCAAGTTGATGTTTCCTGTCGATAGTTGCTTGGTATGGGAAAGGAGCCTGCATTGGGACTCGCGCGTGGTGACCCCCGGGAGTGGCGTTGTAGGGTGGGCGAAGCGACGCGCGCGGCGCCCCCCCGGCGTATGCCCCCAATGATTGATGATTGATTGTAGGAAGAATAGGAATGCAATAAAATGAAGATTTCTGGTTTGGGGAACTTCGGAAATAAAATTATTTATACAATAATAAGCATAATATTATAAGCTAAAATAATAATATAATATAAATAATATATAATATATAACAGTATATATCATATAATAATATATAACATATTTGTAATAATATATAATATATAATAATAATTATAACGATTTTACTGCATTATTCTAAATTATTTCGTTACGTCGTTATAAGTAAAATAAGTTACCGTGTTTACAGCCTACCTCGCCACGCGGAGACATTTACAAGTTCGGGCATTTAATCAAATGGCTTGCGTAATAATATTAGCGTACTG
>JACEEZ010005937.1:413439-415939 GCA_016584305.1 Chionoecetes opilio
AAGTAGGAAAAGTTCTTACGGCTTTTAATCAGGGTAGAAGTAATTAATTCAAGCTGGAAAAGCGTAGATTTAGAAAGAAATAAGGAAAAACTGGTTCACAAATAGGGTGGTGAATGAATGGAACGGTCTCAGTAGACAGGTAGTTAGTGCGGAGTCATTAGGGAGCTTTATAGAGGGGCTGGATAGGTTCATGGATGGGGATGAAAGGTGGATGTAGGTAGTGTTAGGTGACAGGAACTACCACGTGTAGGCCTCGCGGCCTCTTGTAGCTTCCTTATTTTCTTATGTTCTTATGTTCTTATGTATGTGTGTCATTCACCTATGATCTTGGCAATGCGAGTCAGACTCGCGATCGCCAGTTTTACCCTCCCGGTGCGAGCTTGAAGCTCATTATTACCGATCTAAGGATAATGCTGGGACCTCGCACACCACACACACCCATCCCCTTACTCAAGGGGGCAAGTAACCGTTTCTCAGTGTAAAAATCACCAGGAATGAGCGGGAGCCGGGGATCGAACGTCGGACCACATAATGGTGGCGCATGCTCTAAACCCCCCGACCCGTTCATGGCATGGTGTGTGTGTGTGTGTGTGTGTGTGTGTGTATGTGTGTGTGTGTGTGTGTGTGTGTGTGTGTGTGTGTCAGAGGTGGGCACTTCCGCAAAATTTCCGCAAACCGCAACTTCCGCAAATTGCGGAAGTCCGAACTCGTTTGCGGATTTGCGGAAGTGTAAATGTTTGCGGATTTGCGTTTGCGAAAGCACTTCTGCAAACGCAAACAAGTCCGCAAACTCCCAATTTTGAAAACGATTTCTGCGCGGCTAGGCGCTGCGCACCGTCCAGGAAATGCTGCTGGCCGACCCGTGAGTCAAACAACTTCAACAAGGGTCGCGCCGCCGCAGTTATTAGAACCCTTTCACAGAGGAACCACGTGACCTCCCAGCCCTTCTTCCTGCCTTGCTTTGTAAGTATTTTTTGTTTCTATATTTTTGGTTGTAGTTCATATAAACATTATCTGTGTGATGTAGTAATATTATTGAGATATTTAAGATGCTACTGTAAACTATGTTAAGTGAGACCCAAGGCAGTATACGTATACTAGAAACATGATTTGGTAGTGGCGGGCTGATCTGTGAAACATCACACATTCCTCGCCGACTCAGTCATGTCTACATATCGTTTGCTCTCACCCATGATTATGAAGTAGCCACAGGATGTTTAGAAAAACTGACCCAACTATCATCTTCATGACACATTTCCACATATAATAAGTACATATTATGAGCAAAGAGAGGCTTATCAGAAGAGGGCTATAAGCCAGTGATACAGACGCAGCGAGCATACACAGAGGTGTGTACGTGTATGTTACGTGTGCTGGTGACTGTTATTTGCTTACAATGACTATGGCTCTGCTGTAGAGCTAAATATTGGTCCTTGGTGATAAGAGACCAAAGGGTTTCAAGGCCAGGTTCCTCTCCCTATTTGATAACATGGACTTTTTGATGGCCACAGCAATTCACCCCCTCTTCAAGCTGCCTGTGGTCCACCTTCTTAACCCTGAGAAGGTGGATGCTGTGAAATCAAGACTGCTGTTCGAGGTCACAGAGCAGGCAGTCTTGGATACCTCAGAAGGCAGCAGCCCAGAAGAAGACGAAGAGGATGATTTTTTCAAAGTGAGACTTATTGATTTTATCGAGATCTACTGCATCTTCAGTTCATAGGTGACAATTCATTATTCCAAGTCATTATATTAGCAATCTTGAGCGTCATGCTGATAAATTATAATATTTATGATTTAAGTGCAATAATGTATTTGAAAAAAGTCTAAGCACTTTATATTTCTAAGTATTGGGGAGGCGGTAGCAGAGTGGTTAGCGACACCGAGTGGCGTTCTCGGGTCTTCGATCGAAGCCCCGAGTGAGACCCATAAATCCAATTAAAATATTTCTGCACCGTCGAGTGGCCTAAGAACACCCACATGCCCTGTCCATTAACTCTACCTTCGATTGCAAGTGCATCAGAGGACACAGAGGGGCGGCATGAGCCTTTAATTACAAGCGTCACTATAAAAATCCTGCCTGCGCCACAACGGGCGAGGGCCAACCATCACAGCCCTCAAGTGAGCCTCCAGGGTCTACCATCCGAGCCCTGGAGGGCACTGTCTACAGGCGCTACAGGCATAAATGTTTAAAAAGAAGAAAAAAAAGTAGCGGTATAAATGTTTTTTTCTGACTCCCATTACTAAATATTTGTACTTAATATATATATTACAAATTTATCTATTATTTCCAGGCTTTGAGGACACCAGGACCCACAGCTACAGAGGGCATCAACTCTACCTGTCTCTCCAACAAGATGGGGAAAGAGCTTGAGAGTTGGTGCTCAGAGAAGCAGAGGTGTAAGGTGCTGGTGCAGGCCATGTTTCCCGCTCTTTCCCGTGCCGCCTGAGTAGATGTATTTGTTAAGTATAATTCTGCCATACCCAGCTCTGCAGCTGTGGA
>JACEEZ010005937.1:423439-433439 GCA_016584305.1 Chionoecetes opilio
TCTTTCTCCGTCTTTTCACTCGCTTCTCTGTTCCTCTGTGCATACACCAAGCCCCATCCAGTCCCGTCTCAGGTCGCAAAAATCTTACTTAATGGGACATTTTTCACTGGCGCTAACGTGAAAAAGGTCGAAACTGTAAGCTTGAAAAGTTTGTAATTTACTCCGCCATGATGGACAGACATCGTAGAAGATGTTGAGTTTGTGTGCGTGTGCGTATGTGTGTCCACTATTGAACGCTGTGTAAGGCCGAGTGAAACTGCCACGAACTACCATCGCCTTAATAGCTTTGAGGAGCGGATGAAGCCTCAACTTAATATATGGTTGTATTTCTTGATCCTTACCATCACCATCACCACTAACTCCACCATTCGGCCTTCACATCGAACACCTCCCTCGCCACTACAACCCCTCACTACCACCACTGCTCAGCTCCCCTAGTCCCTGTCGCTACCACAACAAAGGGCAGCGTCGTGCTTCGTCCTTTGCGAGCCAACACGTCACCAAAGAAGGAAGTTCGTTTCCAAAAAAAGACCATCTGGTTTCTTTAATCCTCACCTGAGTCACCTTAAGAACTCAGACTTTCCTATTCTTAAAATTTCTGAACTCGACTTTGTCTCTTCTTTCTTTCTTTCTTCTTTTTTGTCATGCCAAAAGTTTCCACGTTCAGGGTGACGCAAAACTGTAATTAATGAGCTGAGTTTTCTTCTTTCTATCCTCAACTTTAATGAAACCTGAGTTAATATGGACGCTTATAATTCTATCACATGGAAAACGCGTTAAATATATATTGACTATTCATGAGACGGCTGCACCACCAACCCCTCCGTGCCCTAACCAACCAACCCTTCCACCCCTCCCTCCCCTCTTCTCATCCACGTGCCCAGCCGAGGCCCACGAGAGAGAAGGCCTGTTCAGTGGAGGGGTGAGATTCAGATTCAGATTCAATACTTTTATTCACAATTGACGTACAGTTGTGAAAAAGACTGTTTCATAAGAACAGTCTTATCTCAGTATACAGATGATGAGCTGTTGATAAAGAAGGACATCGATATGAGGGACAATGTCGTTGAGCTGTAATAATCTAAACCTACAATATGGGCCACAGGCGAATATTATTACAATCCGTGTTTACCCTATATTAATCACTTCAGGGCACAGAGTTCAGAATGCACAGTCAGTGAATGTGGGGAGAGTATGCTTAATTGGCGCACTTAGGCACAGAGTGGGGGTGGGTGGGTGGCTGGCGGGCCCTCCCGGGGGGAGGGAGGGGGGGAGGGGTCAGTCCGACCGTGAGCTGAGCGTAGCACATTTCTGTTTACCACCAGCCGACTTATGACCTCCCTTAAGCGGCTATTACACGGGCACTTTTTTGCTCAGTGAGCAGTGCTCAGTGAGCAGTTTTGAGGATTTTGCTCAATGAAAACCTGTTTGGTTGAGCAAACAGGGAACTACTTCGAAGCTATTTTTGCTCATCATTTTGAGTGAGCAAAAACGTTTTCTGTTATAAAGGACCGAAATTAGTGGATGACTATATTATTTATTGCAAGATCATTTGCTTCTAAAACTCTCAAGAAGACATCTACATGCCTGCTGACTGGACAGACGAGATGGAAAGCTTACTGATTGACCTAGTTCAGGCACATCCAACAATATGGAACATATATAGCCCTTTATTTGTTAAAAAAAACATTAAAAAAGAAAACATACACCCTCAATACCTAAGAGCCTGACCTTCCAAGTCATTTATTTACAGTGATACACAGGCGACAGGTGTGTTGCGAGGCCGTACAGGTGTGTAGTGACAGGTGTGGTGTATATGGTAAAGCGAGAGAGGCTAAGAGTGCAGTGTTAGCCCCCGAGTGTGTGTGTCTGACCTAAAGAGCGAACGCGTAGTTCTCGTCCACTATAACGGCGTCAGCCCCGTACCGCCGCGGCCACGGGTACGGCGCGGGCCACAATGGTCCATAGAAGCTACTCTCGCGGATTACAGGAAGTTTAAAAGAATCAAAAACCTTTGGCCTAATCAAAAAACCTTTCTTAATTAGGTATATTGAATTGAAAGTAGTTAGTTTCGTACACTGATTTTGAGTATTTTCGTACATACCTGGTGTCATTTCGTAACTCTAGAAGTCAAGTTCAACTTTGCGCTGAGTGTACGAAACGACTATGGTTTCATATAGACTACGAAACAACTTTTGGTAATAATGGACGAGAGTTTCGCGGTCGTTTTCAGAGACACCAACTATTTTTTCTTGGTCTACAATAGGTGCTTGTTCTAATGGAGATAGTTTTATTTTGCGCAACCCCCCCCCCAATTTTTTTTTTTTTTTTTTAATAATAATGAAACCTAACCTAACCTTATAGGTTTTAATGAAACTTAACCTAACCTTAAAGGTTTTAATGAAACCTAGCCTAACCTTAAAGGTTTTAATGAAACCGAACCTAACCTTATAGGTTGTAATGAAACCTAACCTAACTTTAACCACAAAGTATACTTTTTTTTTTTTTTTTTTTTTTTTTTTTTTTTTTGCGCAAAATAAAGCTATCTCCATTACAACAAGCACCGCTTATTAGGAAGCGCTATGATCATTTGTATCATAACCGCACTCAGGTCTGTATGCATTTTGCTCATCAAAACACAGATCACCGTGTAATAGTTTAGTTGAGCTGCTCAGTGAGCAGCTGCTCACTGAGCAGAAAAGTGCCCGTGTAATAGCGCCTTTAGCCGCGCGAGTTTTTTTGGGCTCCAAGGGGGGGGGTGACATGGGGGTCCAGCCATGGCGGCCGTGTAGGGGCCTCCGGGGTGTTCATATCTACATTCATCAGGGTGTCGCCAGGGGCCACAACATGCTGCCGCCGTGAACCAAGAGTGTCTTGTAACGTCCGTGTCATCTCTGTCAGCATTGTCTTGAGGCTCAATATCTCTCCTGTCACGCCAACCAACTCGCCTTTCACACGGACAAGCTCATCCGTCACGCCCACCATGTCCACCACGTCGTGCAGTCGCCATCACACCCTTCAGGGTTGCCACCTCCCCCTTCAATTCTTGGAGAGATACAATTTCAGCACGCAAGTCTTCACTCTCCTCCTGGTGAAGGACCTGCGCCGCCTGTAGCATCTTCATCTCGTTCATCAATGTCAAAACAGCCTCAGAATCGCTGATGGAGGCGACGCCGTCTCCTGCGACCTGTGGGGGAGGTGGGGGAGCAGCCACCTTGCGGGGAGAGGGAGGAGAGAAAGGGGGGAGGGGCGGCTTGGGCTTGGGCTAGACGGACGCGCGGCGACCTGTACACAGGCGTGGGCGGACTACGGGCGGCTAGGTTGGGGGAGGGAGGGGTCCGAGGGAGGGAGCAGCGGGGGTGGAGCGGCCAGCAGTGACGCAGAAGGTGTAGGCGATGAAAGATGGATAGGGTCATGAAGCGGCGTCGTGTGGCCGACAGCCAGCTGTGGCGGAGAAGAGGGGGGCAACTAGGTCTGCCCCATCCGGGGGAGGGATGGGTAGGCTGATTTGTCTTGGCTTGACGGTGGGGGGGCATCTGCTGCATGGAGCAGAGGCGATGCAGGTTTCCGGAAGTGGGGGGCATCAGGTCTCACAGGGCACTTCACACTCCAAGCATTATGCTCCAGGTAGCAGTTAGGGCACCGTTTCCCCACTGATGATGCGATCCTTGCAAAGCTTAGTGTCATGCCTCCCCGAGCAGAAACCGCAACGCACTCTGCTGTTACATTGCCACTCCCGGTGACCCCATCTCTGGCAATTCCCACAGAACGCGGGTTTTCCGATAAATCTCTCCACACTGCATGGCCTCATCCCAGGCAGGGCGATCATCGATGGCGGGTCACCTTCCCACATCGCAGTCACATGGCACCCAGGCACCATCATGTTAGAGCGGGAGTCCCAACGTTGACCGTCCCTTCTAGCCCAGAGGATGCCTGGATGATCCTCGAGGTGATGGCATGCGAATGGGCATGAAGGATGGGTAGTTCCTTATATTCACCTTGACCTGTCGGTTTTCCTCCGTGGCCTCGCTGAGTCTCATTACGCTGCCGCGAAAGGGGTGGCCCACTTCCGTAAAAAACTTAGCAGTGTCTCTTTCCCTCGTGACCGCCATTATAGATTTGGTTGTCATCTTAGGAGTAACGGATAGGTTGCGATGTTTGCCGGCAACTTCCGCTAGCCAGATTGACCTGTCCGTAGGTGACACTCCTACCGGAAAGATGAGTCGATATATCTGGGCAGGAGCGGGTGGAGTGGCAGCGCCAGCGGCGACGAGCAGGCCCAAAGTCGGAGCGGCCCCATGGACATCACAGTCACCACCGGGAGTAGTATTGCCATGGGCGTCACCGCTACGCTTGTTCTTTTTTTTGTTATTACAGACGAGTTCAAAGCCGTCAGAGGCGTCGCTATGCTCGTCAGTAGCCTCCCAGGCGGGGGCCCTTTTGCTGCCCGGCATGGCACCGGAGCGAGGAAATCGCACAACCTATTCCTACCAAGGTTGCGACACGACAGGGGGGGGGGGGGGGGGTGAGAGACTGAGGACAGCCCAAAAGTAGTGCTTCATTCATCAGTGCTGATTCAGACTGACTGAGAGGTCACGTCGTGTCTCCAATGGACAAAGTTTAGGAACTTTTTTTGAGGTAAACATGCCTTTCTGTTTGTTGTGTCACAAATTGTAAAGGGAATTAATCGAAAAAGAACAAGAGTCAGTGTTTTTTCTTTTCCAAGAAGTGAGGAGAGTCGGAAAGTGGTTGCAAGCTTCATGGAACCACTACACCCCCAAATAAAAACAGCTGGAAAGTAAGTGTTACTCAAATTTCTATTTTTTATATAAAGCACGTTTAGCTGAATTTAATTATTTTAGTACCACAGGATGGATATAAGCATGTTAAATCATCCCGAGAAGATGAATAAATGATACAGGGATCGTAATATAAGTTATAGAGGAATTGAAGCTTTGAATTGCACTCAACTCGAGAGGCGGAGAGTAAGGGGTGGCGTGATTAGTAGAGTCACTTAGCGATCGCTTCACTTAGGTAAAGGAGTATTTTGAGGGTCTTATCCTAAGCATTTTGTCCCGCTGAATCCGAAAATCGTAGTTGGGTCACTCGTTAGCGGTAAGTTTTCGCGCAATTTGCAATTTAGAAATTTGGCAATAAAATTGGCAATTTAAAAATTGCAGAATGAAAACCAGACCGTCGTAGAGACCTCGTTTTTAGACTCAAATTGAAGCTTATTAAAGAGTGCATAAAATGTTTTTTACATCCGTGGTGTATCGTTCGCATTACTAAACTATAATGGAAATTAGAGATAAGTGGAAAAAAAATGGAAAAAAAAAATATAAAAGGAATAATTTTGGCCTTAATTTCACATCAAAAGCATGAAATGTTTCTGGCTGTATCTGTTCTTCATAAAGGCACTACCGTCTGATTAATAGAAAATGGTAACTTTTTCTGACTGTCCCCTCATGGTCGTATTTTATGCATACGGTAATGAAATTTCCCCAAATAAATGTAAAATTTCATTGGCTTAATTTTAGAAATTAGCTATAAACCCGTAAATAAAAAAAATTAAATATTTTAAATATCGCACATTTTCCTTCCAGGTCTCGCAATGAAATCGTGTGTCATTTGCGGTGCAACTAACGGAGATGTGGTCCTTCGACCTCGGACGCCCAAGGAGGATGTTCGGAGTATGCTGGCCAAGTGGGCTTCGAAAGGCGAATTCGTAGAGGCCCACAGGAGGTCCTCTAGAAGGGACGATTGGTCGTGGCACCGACAGTGCATTGCTAGAATGCAACTCACCACCGTCCTTTCCCGCAAGGTTGTTCCAGATAAGATGGTGGACGCACTGACAAGAATCGAGGAGACTGGCAAGGAAGCTCTCTTGAAGTACGAAGAGGGAAGGATCAGGACTGCGCAGCAAAGTCCATGGGAGGTCCTGCATCGTCAGCCTACCAATACATTCAAAACGCTGGGCAAGAAAGCCAAAGTTTCAATCGGAGGGAAGCAGGTGATTGTCACGGGATCCTCAGACTTCACTCGGCGCCTGCTGCTCGCCCTCCAACTCGACAGCAGTCTGGACCTTCGCACCATCATCTCCAACTATAAACTCTCCCTGTTCCTCTTGCCCTCTTTGAGGGACCAAGGGCCCCACCCGCGGGTCACGACAAAAAGTGCCCTTCTCAGGGTTCTGGAGAAGATGAACGCGGCGGTCTCCACGGCCTCGCAAACCCCTTCATCCTCTCGCGTGCTGGTCCTCGAGGGGATGGCTATCCTTCAGCAGCACCCCGTTTCCGGGCTCAGAAAAACTTTAAGGACCTGGTTGGATCCCTCCTGCAGAGAGTTGCCCAACTGGGTGTTGGCTACGGAGTTGCACTTGTCTTTGACAGGTACGACATCGGCGCGTCCCTCAAAGACAAGACGAGGGAACAGCGAGCCCGAGGTGGAGGATACGATATCGACATCCAAGCAGCGACGAGGATCAAAGCTGGAATGACCATGGCTAACCATCTTGCCCACCAAAAGAAACAAGACTGCTATGACCTCTCTCATTGCCTCCCAAATCCAGCACCATTCATGGGGATTACGCGTCTTTCGGGCGCGTGGCGCGACAAAGCCGGGGCAATTCTGGACCGGACGGAGCCAAGTTCGCTTCAGAACAAGAGGAAGCGGACACTAAGATGATTATCATCTCTCCATGCTCGACAAAGATGTGGAGGCAACCGTAGTTTCTCCGGACACTGACGTCCTCGTCCTCCTCCTCCGCCCACTTCCCCAAGATACCCCCCCAAAACACGTGCCTCCAGCTTGGCAAAACGACTTTCAACGTTCAGCTCATCCACGATGAACTGGGCTCTCACGCGGATGTGATCACGTCCTTCCATGCTCTGACTGGTTGCGACACCACTTGCGCCCTCTTCAGGAAAGGCAAGTTGCAAGCTTGGCCTGTGTTTCCCGGCGGCCGACCAGGCAACCCCCGACGCTTTTGGGTACACTCCGAAGCCCTGTCCGCTGACGCAAGAGAGCTGGACGTGCTGTGCCGATTCGTTAGCAGAATTTACGGAAAATACCTGCCTCTGCCGCAGGCGAGGTGGACGGCACTTCAGAAGAAGAAGGTTGGAGCAGCACTGGCCCCTCCGACAGTCAACGCCACCACCCAGCACATTTTGCGAGCCCAGCTACAGGCCGTCGTCTGGGAGGGGGGGCTGTGAAGAAGGAGTTGGTGACCCTCGACCCGAAAAAAGTACGGCTACGGACCAAACCTGGCCCCCTATCCCTTCCACCCTGCCTCCCGCCCCGCAAAGTATCATGGATGGGATGCAGTGCGGATGCAAGACGAACTGCTCGACCAATCGCTGCCGCTGGGCAACGCCCGCGACTCCTTGTTCGGAGCTTTGCGATTGCTCCCCCGAGATGTGCATCAACGACGAGGAAAGATGGGCATGAGGACGTCGATGGCGTAGACGACTAGATATTAGATTTTTTTTTCAACTTGTGAAACGCTCGCTATCGCAAGTAAGGGATTTTTTTGTGTTCTAATTGTTATTTTCCAAAAATACGCGAGGAGACTCGGTTTCGTTGTTTGAAATTTGTGTTCTGGATTAATACTCGGTCACTTCGGCGGAAAAAAGGCTTTCGCTTCACCTTAGGTGAAGGAAGTATTTTGAGGGTCTTATCCTAAGCATTTTTCAGTTGAAATACCCTGTTCTACGCAATAATTGTACCCACCCTTGCACAAATTCCCTTAATTAAATGTGTCCCCAAGAACAATTGTTTGTTTTTTACTTTTTACTAATTAAAATTTAGTTTTTAATTATTAAGAACTCAGGCTTTAAGGCCAAAATTATTCCTTTTATATTTTTCCCAATTTTTTTCCACTTATCTCTAATTTCCATTATAGATCAGTAATCCAAACAGATACAACCACGGAGTACTCAATAACATTTTATGCACTCTTAATAAGCTTCAATTTGAGTCCAAAACGAGGTCTCTACGACGTCTGGTTCTCATTCTGCAATTTGTAATTGCCAATTTTATTGCCAAATTGCCAAATTGCAAATTGCGCGAAAACTTACCGCTAACGAGTGACCCAACTAACGATTTTTTGGATTCAGCGGCACAAAATGCTTAGGATAAGACCCTCAAAATACTTCCTTCACCTAAGGTGAAGCGAAAGCCTTTTTTCCGCCCTAAGTGACCCGACTTAGTTGTTAAGTCGTCAAAGGGATATAATAAAGGAGATGTCGGGCCTCGAGATAATTAAAATCTTAAGTTTAATTTGGTATCCCTAGTAATTTTAAATATTTTAAATGGTTAAACAGGGTTGGCAAAATTCCAAATAACCGTAATATATAAGTAGGAAATAAACAACGGCATTATGACACCTAAGGACATTAAACAACAGAGTTATGGAAAGGAAGGTTAACATTGTTGAAGTCTTTTTCAGGTATGTGAACTGCATTTCAAACCTGAGGATCAAGTTAATGATACTACGTTCTTCGATGAGGCTACTGGGAGAAAGCTGATGGCAAAGCTTGACAGACCTAGGACCTTACTACATCATTTTAAGGAGGGGAAAATATTTTTGTTGATGCATATACTGTATTTTACATGTCAATAAATTGTATATCATGTATGTATATTTTTTTTGTATTCATAATCTTGCTGGGGTGTGCCTTAATCTGCATGTAAAATTTTCTGCATAGTCTACAGGAACTACCTCGTGTAGGTCTCACGGCCTCTTGTAGCTTCCTTGTTTTCTTATGTTCTTATGTAATTTGTCAAAAACGAATAATAAAAAATATGATTACTTATAACGTGAAACACAGCATTTTACAGGGGAGAGAGTTAAGTCCACCCTGCAAACCCTGAACTGAGCCCCACTACTGTTGTGACGTATTACCCCCACCGAACAGCCTTCTTCCTCGTGGGCCTCGGCCCAGCCCGCCCTTCACTGCCAGCCAGCCTTTTTATTATTATATATATATGTATATACATATATATTACATATATAATAACATATATAATATATATACATATATAATATACATATATATATATATATATATATAATATATATACTATATATATATATATTATACATATTATATATTATATATATCTATATATATATATATATATATATATATATATATATATATATATATATATATATATTATATATATAATATATATATATATATTATATATATATATATATATATATATATATATATATATATATATATTAACAGCCCACAATACTGTCAATATTAACTTTTTGGCTTCCCCGCGCCGCACTCCACAACTTCCTCGGAGAGATCCTTGGAAGTCCGCCTCAGGACACACGTCAGGCACCACCTGTACCTCACTTATATGCAGGTGTAGTATATCTAATTATTTATTTACTCTCTCTCTCCTCTCTCTCTCTCACTCTCTCTCTCTCTCTCTCTCTCTCTCTCTCTCTCTCTCTCTCTCTCTCTCTCTCTCTCTCTCTCTCTCTCTCTCTCTCTCTCTCTCTCTCTCTTCTCTCTCTCTCTCTCTCTCTCTCTCCCCTCTCTCTCTCTCCTCTCTCTCTCTCTCTCTCTCCTCTCTCTCTCTCTCTCTCTCTCTCTCTCTCTTATGTGTGTGTGACTAAAAAAGTAAGTCGTTCGAACATTCTATTCTCGAGGTCACACCACCACTGGGATATTTCTCAAGCATTCATACAAAACATGGAGCAACAGCGACAGGGATTGACAATGACCAGTAAACTTGTTACTGAGTTAGACGTGAGTAATAATGATAATGTTGAACAGCCCGCGAGGTCTGTTTAGCACTGACTCTACTTCATTATCTTACACCTGGGCAGCGAGGTGGCCGTAATGCAGTCTTCCTCCTATCAAAACAGTGAAGGGTTTTAAGGGACAACGCACCAGTCCGACCGCGTTAACTATTAGCAGCAGCTACTCAAGTCCTAAAGGTATGATGCCTTTGTTTATGTTTATGCATCAGTTTACAA
>JACEEZ010005937.1:438439-453439 GCA_016584305.1 Chionoecetes opilio
TAATTCCACACCAACAAAGTCTTGCACATACTGAATAATTGCACTATATTTTTCATACAAGTTAGGCATTTTAAAGATAATTTTGAGTTCGCTTTTCAAGATCTAAAAAAAGCTAGCTACTTTTTTTATAGTTAAAAAATGAAATTCAATGGCTCTCATACTCTATATTTCGATCAATTCCCCACGTAGCTATCTCTTTTCTCTCTCTCTCTCTTATCTCTCTCTCTCTCTCCTCTCTCTCTCTCTCTCTCTCTCTCTCCTCTCTCTCTCTCTCTCTTCTCTCTCTCTCCCTCTCCCACACACAGATACAGGAATAGCCAATATTTTTATTTATCAAGGGACGGGGACCGTAAAGTAAACAAAATCAGCGTTAAAAAAAATCATTGTTCTGGTCGTCTCTCTGCTCTATACCTTCCCGAAAAGAGTAAAAAGAGAGAGAAGGAAAGAAAAAAATGGCAGAAGAAAAATTATATTTCAATTTAATCTGGCTGTCGCAATGTTCTGCCTGTGTACCGCCTTGCTGCTAAAGCTCCAGAACTACAACACATGCTACCAGGGTGTATATTCGTACCTCTAAAAGGGCTAAAATCCATATTGATGCCAGTGTGAGTATTAATGTTTCTGAACCGGATTTATTACACATACATTACAAAACACACGAAAAAAGTTACTCATATCTGTTCGAATTTCCAGCAACATGAAGTAAATATTGTAACGTAGAAAATATATATATGATTTTTTTTACAACAAGGACGAAGAAACAAAGTAAAAAATTGGAACATGAAAAATAACACCAGGCCTCTCTTCTCTCCCCCTTCCTCCCTTCCCCCTTGTCGTCCTCCCCTGCCGTGACACAACAAGGGGTCGTAGCCGGGTCGTCCTCCTCCCTGCCCGCTCCCAGTTCGGTGTCGACGGGCCTCCACGCTTCGGAAATCAACACCACTACGTATCGGTAGCACGGCGTCCCCACGTCCCCCTGACCCCTGCCACCACCACCACCACCACGGCCTCCAGGCGACTGTTTTTTCCTATCTGATTTTACTTTCTTTCTTTCTTACAGAAAAAAAGATATAGTGAAAGATAAAAAGAGTGAGTGAGTGAGTGAGAAAAGAGAGAGAGAGAAGAGATAATGTGTGTGTGTGTGTGTGTGTGTGTGTGTGTGTGTGTGTGTGTGTGTGTGTGTGTGTGTGTGTGTGTGTGTGTGTTGTGTGTGTGTGTGGGGTGTTTTTTACCTAGTTATATTGTACCATACACTGAGCCGACGGTTAACAAAAAGAGGTGTAAGTAAAACAAAAGCACCAATAGTTATAAATATGTCATAGCAAAGTATGTACGTACTTAACACAAACATACCGTAACTACAGCTAAGGAATTAATCTCCCACGGACACGAGCCAACTCGGCCTTGGCTATCCTTAAAGTGAACCTTAATATAAATTTAACTAGACTCTCTTAGTTAGTTTACTACCCACTGAGTCTGTCTACATATAGGCACAACCACGGACGACCATGTGGGTCGATTCTGTGTCACCACTTCGAACCTGAAACAATCACAAGAAATATATATATCTATATATATTATATATATATATATATATATATAATATATTATATATATATATATATATATATATATTATATATATCTATAATAATATAAGCGAAAGTGTGTCTGTCTGTCTGTGTGTGTGTGTGTGTTGTGTGTGTGTGTGTGTGGTATAGGTTCCGCCCCCGTGGCGCAAACACCTCATATGGCACATTTTTGGAATAAGGTTGACCAGGGGAAGGTCATAAGCCCACTTATGAGATGATCCGATCACTTTTTTTTTTTTTTTTTTTAGCAGCCTATTAGCGAGAATTGTGAAAACAAAAGTGGGTTGCGAGAATTGAGGAAGCCTTGATGTAGGGTGATGGGTAATGGGTGAGTGAATGGGTGGGGTGATGGGTAATGGGTGTGGGGTGATGGGTGAGTGAATGGGTGGGGGGTGATGGGTTGGGGGTGATGGGTGATGGGTGAGGGAATAGGTGGGGGGTGATGGGTAATGGGTGAGTGAATGGGTGTGTGGTGATGGGTAATGGATGAGTGAATGGGTGGGGGGTGATGGTAATGGGTGAGTGAATGGGTGGGGGGTGATGGGTAATGGGTGAGTGAATGGGTGGGATGATGGGTAATGGGTGTGGGGTGACGGGTGAGTGAATGGGTGGGGGATGATGGGTTGGGGGTGATGGGTGATGGGTGAGGGAATAGGGGGGGTAGATGGGTAATGGGTGAGTGAATGGGTGTGTGGTGATGGGTAATGGGTGAGTGAATGGGTGGGGGGTGATGGGTAATGGGTGAGTGAATGGGTGGGGTGTGATGGGTAATGGGTGAGTGAATGGGTGGGGGGTGATGGGTAATGGGTGAGTGAATGGGTGGGGGGAATACATACATTTCTACATCCATGATTTCAGGAAAGTTAGAAGGGGCTATCTGGAGAGTCCATGTTTGGTGGGCCGAAGGCCCACCAAACACAGGTGGTGGGCCGAAGGCCCACCAATAGCCCTCCGCAGGAGCTAGCCAAAAAGTCCGCCCGGAGGGCGGCTTTGCGGCTAGTATATATATATATATATATATATATATATATATAATATTATATATATATATATAATATAATATAAATATACGTATAAATATATATATATATATATATAAATATACGTATAAATATATATATATATATATATATATATATATATATATATATATATATATATATATATATATATATATACAGTATATATATATATATATATATATATATACATATATATATATATATATATATATATATATATACGTATAAATATACGTATAAATATATATATATATATATATATATTATACGTATATATATAATTATATATATATATATATATATATATATATATATATATATATATATATATATATATATATATATAGTATAATAAATATATATACGTATAATATAATAATATATATATATAATACAACATACATACATACATACATACACATACATACATACATACATACATACATACATACATACATACATACATACATACATACATACATACATACATACATACATACATACAACATACATACATACATACATACATACATACATACATACATACATACATACATACATACATACATACTACATACATACATACATACATACATACATACATACATACATACATACATACATACATAATAATACTATAATATATATATATATATATATATATATATATATATATATATATATATATATATATATATATATATATATATATATATATATATATATATATATATAATAATATATATACCTACCTAAACATTACACAAGTAAATCCCATTCATATTACTACCACAGTAGCTACGAGTATATACACTCTACTTGCCTCTAAAACAGAGATATATCTGTTTCCAACAACGATAAGAGCTAGAATGGACAAATAATACTTCAGGAATTTAAGACTTTCAACGTGTACGTTTCTCAAGACCGCTACTCCCCCTGCCCCTATTTTCGGCAACAATTCCTCCCGAGCTACGCGCGCTGTTTGAAAAGATTCCAGAGAGTAAAATGCTTGTTAGGGTGCGTGCGTCCACACTGGCGACAAAACATGTTGGCAACCCAAAGTTCAACATAGTCGGCAAAAAGTTGTGAAGTCGTTGATGATATAGTGTTGTAGACATGTTGGTACTGATCTGTAGGCAATATGTAGGACACACTGAGGACTAGTCAATGTGGGGGAGATATCTGAGCAGACACACACAGACACACACCTTCAGAAGCCAAGAAGTCCTTACCCGCCTGTATGATCTTCACGCCTCCAGAGACCAAGTGTACATAGACGGCTTCACAAAGTCTGTTCTTGTTGCCAACATATCGCCATCATTGTAACACACACTGTTTCATACATTGTTGTAGATATGTATCCAAATATCGATTGTTGTGTTTCGGGGAATCCTTTCAACTTGTCTGTTAACAAAATGTCGCCAGTGTTTACGCAAGCTTATACACACTAAGAAAAAATGGTGCCGGAAAAGTGCACGTACATCAAATTTGCACCAAATTTGACGTTTAAGGTGCAAAATCGAGTTTGCCGGGCGAAAGGTGCAATTTAGCACCTCCAAAGGTACTATTAGGGTGCATACCCGGAAAGGTGCAAAACTTGCACCTTAACCTTAAGGCTTATTGGGTGACGCGCGATTCCCAGCCGGCTCGTGATCGTTAGGCTTGTGGCTCTCATAAATAAAATTATGATGATTATGATTATGTATGTAATGAAGATAATATAAATGATGATAATGATAATAATTTTATCATTATCATTATCATTGATATCATTACAATTATTATTATTATTATTATTAATATTATTGCAATTCATTGTAAGATTAAGGTTGTATAATAAATTAACCAATAACATGCATTTTCATACGATTGCATTCCTGACCAAGTATGGACTCTCTCTCTCTCTCTCTCTCTCTCTCTCTCTCTCTCTCTCTCTCTCTCTCTCTCTCTCTCTCTCTCTCTCTCTCTCTCTCTCTCTCATTATTATAATTACTCGGGTTAGAGTGTTTCCTTATTAGAATAACCTAAGTGCCTTATCCGAACGTCTCCATCCGGATTCTCGATATTTTTCCTTCTAAAGCCGCGGTCATTACATTATATTATATCATATTCATTATATTATTCTGATGAAGAAGGAAGCTGCCAGGAACAGCCAGGCTACAGAAGGCCTACGTAGGAAGAAGGGATTTGAAGTTGTCTATGACTGAGGATACTATTTCCTTGTAAGTAAGACTGACTTATGTTATATTGAATCACTATATCTTGAACATAGAAACAAGTCAAGTCAAGCACCGAAAAGCACCTGGCATGCCTCAGATGGCAACCGTGACGGGATACAGTATTTCCCTGTATCAAATTAATATTGTACGGGTTTATGGTAAATAGCAGATTTACACTGTCCTTTATATTATAATACGGCGAAAAGTTCCGGCGGTATTAATTTATAATTCATGAACTTTCTGAAATTTGGTCGAAAAAGGGGACATCTGTCAACCCCTGGCGCTCCCAACGGCACGTCGTTTGCCTTTGTTCAAAAGTAAACATGGCAGGCAGCAGCAAATCCTCTGGCAAACAAGACAATTTCGTGGCAGGAGAGATATTCTCAGTGACGAACAGTGTCAAGAAACATCGCTTGAATCCATCCGTGCACATCAAGATTGATAGAAAATAATCTTTTAGGTACACTTGGAGCATTGTGTGGTGGAGTGCAAGGACTGATCCAGTCTGGACTGATGAACACGGCGGAAGGATGTAGGATAGCCGTGCAATGCCTGTGCCCTGTGCCTTCCTGAAGAAGACAGTGTGGGAGTTTATGTCACATACATATATAAAATGAGGTTCTTACCTAATCAATCAAACCCATGGCTATCACCCGACACTTCATCCCAGCTACTTAACTAACTAGGATACTTATCGGTGGATAGTGGGTTGAATTAAGGCTGTAGGTTTGGATCAATATTGCAATGGTCTTGTGATCCGATGTGGTCGCCCGTGATCAGGCCGCCCGTGAATGACAAGAGCGGAGGTGGAGGCGTAATCGTGGTCGGCGTCAAGTGGTTATCACACCAGTAACTTGACGCGGCGGATTGTTATCAGTGTGTTGTATTTTAACACAGTCCTATGATTTAACACTATATATGTACAAAATTAACGTATGTACAAAATCTCTTCATATTAATAAGAGATGTTAACTCGGTGAGGGCTGGTAGTGAACTTGTAGACAAGCACGTCTATTAACAATTGATGTTTATCTTCACGGAGGGTCTGGGGTGTACTGATTCTCCGATAGGCAGCGGCTAGCGGCCACCCTACCTATAGCCACGTACAGAAATCTTAGTGGCTAGTATTATGGGCGGCAACCAATGACCGCGCTCCAAAGTAAGGTGCTAATTATCTAAGTGCAATGTTTATTAACCACTGGGAATATTAATTTATCCTATCCCAGTACTAATCATTTACTTAAATTACCTTAATTATTACCCATTACCATTACAATTATATATACATATCCCTATACGCGCCCTCCTATATGAGCGGAAAATACTCTCACTAGGGGGGGGGGGGGGAAACAAACTACCACTCTACCAATTATGAGAGGGTGTTTGGTGGATAATTTCCACACTGGGGGCGGCGAAAACTGAAGTTACGCTTCATGTGACATCACCCCAGGCCACATAGCGCCGGAACATTTCAATAGTGGTTTCGGCACTGTGGTCTTAGGCTATTTTAAAATTAATAGTCTGATAGACGGATACCAGTGAAATATGCTGACATATACTTGATCGGGGGGAGAGTTATCTCCTGATGTTATAGTATCCCCAGTATAGTCATCACCATTGACCTCAAATGGTTTTAGGATCTCTTTATCAGCGGGAAGTTCAGGGGGACCTAGATAGGAGACTAGTCTACACTCAGATCTATTAAATTTAATGAGATATTTGAGGTAATATTTGACTGCCTGTCTACCATGATTTATCCAAAAATTACACCTGATATCGGCCAACATTGTAGCCATTCCGCCATGTAATTAGTTCCTATGATTTTCTTCCACCAACAATTTAGTAAGATGATGGCGTTTAGGAATTAGTATGGGATGGCAGGCGGTATTTGGAAGATCAGCTTTCAAATTTCGACCTCGACACCTAATTATGCCCTCATGATCAAGGTACAGACCTAATAATTTGGTCAATTTGTTCCTATGGGGACTGGCTGAGGCCAATAGCTGATATTCCTCAGGAAATACCTGCTTCTGTATTGTTCTGATACAAAACTTCAAAGGATCAGAGCTATCCCTTTTATTAACCTTGCAGGGAATATTAACCTTGCAGGGAGTATTAACCTTGCAGGGAGTATTAACCTTGCAGGGAGTATTAACCTTGCAGGGAGTATTAACCTTGCAGGGAGTATTAACCTTGCAGGGAGTATTAACCTTGCAGGGAGTATTAACCTTGCAGGGAGTATTAACCTTGCAGGGTAGTATTATACCTTGCAGGGAGTATTAACCTTGCAGGGAGTATTAACCTTGCAGGGAGTATTAACCTTGCAGGGAGTATTAACCTTGCAGGGAGTATTAACCTTGCAGGGAGTATTAACCAATAAGGAAAACCTTTATATGTCTATCACAGGATCTGGGATCAATTCAGGTTCCCTTATTATATCTTCAGATATGTCTGGCTGAGTGGAAACCATATTAGGATTATTATTACACTCTTTCAGCCAGGTAGGGCCTTTAAACCATAATCCTGTATTCAATTTGAGGTTGCTATCTCCTCGCGACACATTATTATTAGGATTTTCATTAGTGGCAATATATTCATTATGAACTGGAATACCACTTTCCTCTAAAACCTCACTTATTGGTGTGGGCAAGAAAGTGGTTCCTATTCTGGTAATTAATAGGGGTTGTGCATGACTAGGAATACTCTCCTGTTCGACTGTATGGGTATGTGGGATGGGTCCCATTATTACCTTACCACCACCACTAGTGAACATTGAGACGTTATGTATTTGATGACCTTCCTTAGGTAACGCCCAAAATAATCGGCTCCTATATTAACCCTCACTGTGATATCAAAGTATTAGGCCTACCCCCATGTGCGGCAGATTTAATTAAAAGCAAAAATAATTACTTATCATATTTGAAGTGCCTAAATGAATAGGATGCTCATTCCATACCAGAAAATCTATGTTTGGTCTTGGTGGAGGCTACCAGCTAAGTGAAGAGTACGTCAAAGTGCAGCAACAGGGCCGTGACCGTGCTGCCAGACGCACAATGAAAACTACTTATTCTCAACATAATACAGCTATTTTGGTACATAAATGCTTCATTCATGCATTCATTCATTCATTCATGCTTCTGTTTTATATCCATCAAGAATATGTTGAATATCTTGACTATTTAGCCTCGCCATTGAAGTAGAGGGCGCGGCAGCGTCAACACGTCGTACTGTACCGCTTGACCTTATTAGTCACACTATATCACGCAAGCAGAAAAAGAAGTTCTATGTATCGCAACACTTGACAAATGCTGCCATACAAGCCTATCACAGCGAATATTTACCGACAACATCATTGAGCGCGCCAGTTTAAATACAGAAACCCTATATGTACCAGCCGCAGTGAACCCTTAGATAGCTGAGAGGACCGTATTTGTACCAGCCGCAGTAAAGGGGTTAATTGGAAAGGTCCATCAACGTCTCTTGAAGGTATTGCTAACTAGTTTAACACCATTATCCCTCAGCATTTCACGCTGTGTCCATTTAGTCCATTAACAGTTAAACTGATACCAATATATTTACTACTACAGCAGCTACCCTACATTTATATCTTCCTAATTGGACTAGGGGTTGAACTATGTCATAGGTTTGAGCCTCATTATTGGCAAGAAAACCTGATATGGCTATGTTCACTTTATTAATTAGTGGGTAGTTGTAATAATTCAACTATCTCTCTGCTTATGAAGGATCTTTGTGCACCCACTGTCAAACATCGTCTTTACAATGACTGAATGACCATTATGGCTCACATTCAACTCGCAGTGGAACAGCTGCTGAACTACTCTTATTAGTGACTGCCATTTTAACTACTGTAGGGTCTGAGTTGTTATCACTGTAGGA
Source organism: Chionoecetes opilio (assembly GCA_016584305.1). Classification (NCBI taxonomy): domain Eukaryota; kingdom Metazoa; phylum Arthropoda; class Malacostraca; order Decapoda; family Majidae; genus Chionoecetes; species Chionoecetes opilio. Next base: position 447,169 of record JACEEZ010005937.1, read on the forward strand.
CAAAGAGCGATGTTATGAACAGATGTTTACATTTCCTACAAGTTCTTAAGCTTATAGGGCATGCATTTGAAGCATGTTTACCACGGAGACAGGTTAGGCAGTTACCAAGGCGCATTAACCTTTAAACTCACGTGTAACAATCTGAATAGATATTACATGTGGAGGGCGTATGTTTCCCCTCACATATGACACAATTTATTATTCGTACTTCACTAGAAGTCGCCTGGAATTAGGGTTGTATCTTTTATTTGGGTAGGTGTAAGTGGTTTACTGGTAGGCTGAGAAGTTTGATCGTAATACAGGCTGTTTGATCTGCGTAACAGGCGCAGGACAAAATACCACTAACGAGGGATCTTTAAACTCTGAGGGTGGCTGATATAGCCGATTACCTTCAGGCATAATAATCGGATCTCCCTGTGGGGGGGTTCTTGCGTAATACCTTGCAAACTTTGGGTTAAAGAAGCTATCGCTGTTGATGGAATATGAGCACACTCCAGTAATCCCTCATATTCAATTACTTTATCGAGATATCTTTGACATTCGTGTTCATGATTGATAACACATAACTGAATAATTTCTTTATCCCCAGTTTGTCTTAATTTAACTTCATATATGCAGTAAGCCGTCTCATATTTTTCCCATTTAGTTTTTAGCATTAGCAGACCTGAGTTTAAACTATTATAGTCAATAGGGTTAGTCCCAGACTGCTTTGTCACACTTATTATATAATCGTGTCAGCCAGCCTAATTTAGCAGCTAATGATTTAGTCCCTTCTGTCATGATTTTAATTGATTAACTCAAATGAAATATTAAATGCAAGATTGCGTTACTAAAAACATTGTTAGTTGATAATAATTATACTATAAGTGCGGGAAGCGCTGTTGGCGGCCTAACAAGGCGCATAAACCAGGCTCTGGCCAACCCCCACTTAAGTTATTACAACTAACTAGTACGTAACCTCTGATGCTATCTAACTACCAAGAGTGATGGCGTATGGTAGTTGAACAGCTGAGTCATTCTTGACGCCGCGAAAACCCCCGCCTCCAGCCTCATAACCAGCGATTGTGGTAGGCTCATAACTACGTCACAATTAACAACCACTTTGAATCACATGATCATCAATATTCCTCTACTAGGGGCACCAATATGGGAATTTATGTCACATACATATATAAAATGAGGTTCTTACCTAATCAATCAAACCCATGGCTATCACCCGACACTTCATCCCAGCTACTTAACTAACTAGGATACTTATCGGTGGATAGTGGGTTGAATTAAGGCTGTAGGTTTGGATCAATATAGCAATGGTCTTGTGATCCGATGTGGTCGCCCGTGATCAGGCCGCCCGTGAATGACAAGAGCGGAGGTGGAGGCGTAATCGTCGTCGGCGTCAAGTGGTTATCACACCAGTAACTTGACGCGGCGGATTGTTATCAGTGTGTTGTATTTTAACACAGTCTTAACGTGTCAGATTTAACACTATATATGTACGAAATTAACGTATGTACAAAATCTCTTCATATTAATAAGAGATGTTAACTCGGTGAGGGCTGGTAGTGAACTTGTAGACAAGCACGTCTATTAACAATTGATGTTATCTTCACGGAGGGTCTGGGTGTACTGATTCTCCGATAGGCAGCGGCTAGCGGCCACCCTACCTATAGCCACGTACAGAAATCTTAGTGGCTAGTTATTTATGGGCGGCAACCAATGACCGCGCTCCAAAGTAAGGTGCTAATTATTTAAGTGCAATGTTTATTAACCACTGGGAATATTAATTTATCCTATCCCAGTACTAATCATTTACTTAAATTACCTTAATTATTACCCATTACCATTACAATTATATATACATATCCCTATACGCGCCCTCCTATTATGAGCGGAAAATACCTCTCACTAGGGGGGGGGGGAAAACAAACTACCACTCTACCAATTATGAGAGGGTGTTTTGGTGGATAATTTTCACAGTCAGGTCAGCTGCCACGCATGTGATAGCATCATAGGACATCGCCAGGGGTCATAGGGTTTCCTCAAGGAATCCTCGCAGCCATAAACCTGCTTTCCTCTCTTACAAGCTTTTCATTCAATAATCTAATTTCTTCAATTTCAACTCGCATCGAAACGTTCAGGATACTTAAAACCACCGATCATGTATTGTTTGTAACTGCACTTATACACTGTACCAAATAACCTAGCTCAGTTAGGTTATTTGGTGGTTATATTTTGGTGGTTATGTGGTTATACCCACAATGACCGAAATAAATATCACAAGGAAAACATGGTGACACGCAAGATGGCTCGCTACTCACGGCAACAAGCAGCTCAGTGGGCCGCCTGCACTTCACTTCCGACCTGCTTCTGATTTGATATCTGACCTGATTTTACAAACGAATACATAAACTAGGGGGGGGGGGACACTCAGTAAAGCGCATACCTCCGCCCGAATATTTAATCAAATACTGTATAAGTATATATATATATATATTAATATATATATATATATTATATATATATATATTATATATATATATATATATATATTATATATATATAATATATAGATATATATATTTATATATATATATTATATATAAAATATATATATATATATGTATATATATATATATAAATATATATATAAAATAATATATATATATCTATATATATATATCTATATATATATATCTATATCTATAAACTATACCTATATTTTTCTCTCTCTCTCTCTCTCTATATAATATATATATATATATATATATTAATATATGCACTCAGTATGAGCGCATACCTCCGGCCGAATATTTCATCAATTGGCTGCCATGGCAACAGTTGTCAATAGATTTCATCCAAAATTAAATCAGTTCTTCATTATACCAAATAGACTTGGTATACAGAGTTTGGTCCAAATCTATTGCAACTTTTTGAGAAATCCTGTACACTAACAAACAGGCAGACAGACAGACAGACAGATCGGGGTTGAAAACATAACCCCTCCAACTTCGTTGGACGGAGGTAATAACTTTTCCGGTGAAATGTAATGGATGGATCCGATATTTTCATTGCACCCAAATGCATCGCAAGTATTCGGCATTCCTAAACACATACGGAGCGACTCTTGTGACTCTCACTATACGAGAGGTAAACTGAATGAGTGGACATGTGTTGATGTGTAGGTGAGGGCAATCTCCACCAGTCGGGAATCCTCTGCCCCATGAAGGGTCAGCTGCTCTGGCCAATGTATTATGTCAGCAAAATGGGTATCGTATTGTAACGAAGGAGGAGGGGGGGGGGGGGGTAGCCCACAACCCTCAACTTCGTCACACCACTAACGGTTCGGGCTATGGGGGGACGGGAAGGACTGCAAGGACACACTTAACTGCTATGCACGGCTTTCTTTCCCCAACTACCACCCACTGTACAAGGTCACTGCATGTCACAAGGCACGCAGGCCAATCCCATTCCCAACCCCTGGAGTCACTGTCTCTCACACGGGGGCGCCGTCCTTCCCCGGCACACCTGTGTATCACTACGAGTCACTGCCTCATACACGTGCACGCCCTTCTTGCCCGGCACACCCACGTATCACTTAATTAAGGCACGCAGGCCAACACCTCAGTCTCTCTCGCCCGCATATTACTGACTACGCGCATAGTTTTCCCAACACACCACAGGCTGGCTCTCTCGCCCCTACACACTGTGTATCCGCGATACACGACACACTCCAGGCTGCTCGTCCACACAACATTCTCTCACAGGGCGCCGCTCTTTGAGCCGTGACCCTGACCCGCAGTCGCCGCCACTGAGCCACAAGGCCACGCTGAGCCTCCAGGGCCACTCTCATCCCCCTACCAAAACAGAGGGGGGAAGCGGGCCTTTCCAGGGCGGGGTTTTGCGTGGCGCAGTGGTCACGGTAATCCTGTGGGCGGGGGAGCCTCCTGTCCACCCGACGTGGCTACGTTTCTTCCTCTGCTCGTGCTCCGCCAGGCAATCCCCACGTAAGTTCCCCCCCATTCGCTGCGCCAATGGGAGGAAAGGACGTGGTGACCCGACCCATGGTTCGGACCCCCACCGGCGAGGCCCCAGAGGTACAAGCGAAGGACCCGTCCCTTGTTCGATCGTACCAACGAACAAGGCCCTTCGTAACACTGCCCCCTTCCACGGGAGTAGTGGCGACCTTGCCACGACAACATCAAAGCCCGACAGGGGAAATCGACCTCCGAGAGTTCCACCTCCTCCGGGAGTTCCACAGCCTCCGGGAGTTCCACAGCCTCCGGGAGTTCCACCTCCGGGAGTTCCACCGCCTCCGGGAGTTCCACCGCCTCCGGGAGTTCCACCGCCTCCGGGAGTTCCACCGCCTCCGGAAGTTCCACCGCCTCCGGGAGTTCCACCGCCTCCGGGAGTTCCACCGCTTCCGGGAGTTCCATGGCCTCCGGGAGTTCCACCGCTTCCGGGAGTTTCACCGCCTCCGGGAGTTCCACCGCCTCCGGGAGTTCCACCGCCTCCGGGAGTTCCACTGCCTCCGGGAGTTCCACCTCCGGGAGTTCCACTTCCGGGAGTTCCGCCTCCGGGAGTTCCGCCTCCGGGAGTTTCACCTCCGGGAGTTCCGCCTCCGGGAGTTCCACCTCCGGGAGCCCCAGAGCCTGCCGCGTCTGGGCAACCAACAGCTGGGTCTGTTCCTGGAACTGTTGCTTCAGCAGCTCCACCACGTCACCCAGCATGGTCGGGTTGCTTACTGCAGCGGCAGGGTCAGCCATCTCGCCTGACGCCCTGATGCGCAGTCAGAGTACCTTCCCCCACAGCCTTGCCGTCTCTCCAAAGCCCACTATCCCAATAACTGACACCAATGTAACGAAGGAGGGGGAGGGCAATCCACCCCTCTCAACTTCGTCACACCACTAACAGCTCGGGGCTATGGAGGAGACGGGAAGGCTTGGAGGGAGACAATTTTTCTGCTATGCACGGCTTTATTTCCCCAACTACCACCCACTGCACAAGGTCACTGCATGTCACAAGGCACGCAGGCCAATCCATTCCCAACCCCTGGAGTCACTGTCTTTCACACGGGGGCACCGCCCTTGCCCGGCACACCTGTGTATGACTACGAGTCACTGCCTCATACACGTGCACGCCCTTCTTGCCCGGCACACCTGCGTATCACTTAATTAAGGCACGCAGGCCAACAACTCAGTCTCTCTCGCCCCGCATATTACTGACTACGCGCATAGTTTTCCCAACACAACACAGGCTGGCTCTCTCGACCCTACACACTGTGTAACCGCGAACCAACACCTCCGGGCTGCCCGTCCCACAACTCTCTCACAGGGCGTCGCCCTTTGACCCGGCCCTACCCATCGCCCCCCCTGAGCCACGGGGCCGCGCGGGCCCTACAGGGCCAGTTCGTCCCCCTTCCAAAAGAGAAGGGGGGAAACGGGCCTTTTCCCGGGTGGGGTTTTTTTGGGGGCGCATGGTCACGGGGAATCCTGTGGGCGGAGGGCCTCCTGTCCACCCGACGGGCTACGTTTCTTCCCCTGTTGTGCTCCGCCGGGAAACCCCCCTAAGTTCCCCCCCATTCGCTGCGCCAATGGGGGGGAAAGGACGTGGTGACCCGACCCCTGGTTGAACCCCCCACCGGGGAGGCCCAGAGGTACAGGTGAAGGACCGTCCCTTGTTCGATCGACCAAGAACAAAAGGGCCCTTCGTAAAAGTATGTTTCACAAAAGGGAAAAACTTAAGAACAAGGGGTCCCCCACTAAGCTACCCAAAAGTTGGCTTACTATTATACTTTTAATTTTTCCCTTAAAACATTGTTTAAATTTTAATGAGTGCCCATCCCTTTCTTTGCCTACATGGCCATATTAGATTTCGGTTGTTGGAAAAAACTAGGATATACTTTTTGGGTTTTTTTTCCCAAATTGAGACGTGGCCCCCCGTCCCCCTAGGGTTTGGTTTGGTTAGGGTTTGGTGGCTGGTTGATTTGGTTAGGGCACTAGGGTTTGGTTTGGTTTGCACAGCACGGGGGGTCGAAGGGGGTGCTAGGGTTTGGGCGTAAGTTTTTCATCTTTAGAATAAAGGCTCAACCCCCTATCTTCTTCTTATAGCCCAAAAAGCTGGGACATGGTGGAAAACCCGGGGTTTTTGGGGGGGGGAGCCACATATAAGGGAAATATGGGCCCCCTAAAGTCTATGAACTAGGGAAATTTTCCCTGATTTAGTGATTTTTCTTGTGGGGGGCCATATTTCCCTTATGTGTGTGCTCCCCCACCCA
>JACEEZ010005937.1:458439-467632 GCA_016584305.1 Chionoecetes opilio
CCAGGGGAGAGAGAGAGAGAGAGAGAGAGAGAGAGAGAGAGAGAGAGAGAGAGAGAGAGAGAGAGAGAGAGAGAGAGAGAGAGAGAGAGAGAGAGAGAGAGAGAGAGAGGAGAGAGAGAAGGAGAGAGAGAGAGGAGAGAGAGAGGGAGAGAGAAGAGAGAGAGAGAGAGAGAGAGAGAGAGAGAGAGAGAGAGATAGAGAGAGAGAGAGAGAGAGTGTGTATATTGACATATTGTAGACAGCATCTTTGGCCTCATAATAATTGCTGGGATCATTTTAAATTCAGGAAATAAACAATAATGCTGTGTCTTCGGTGTGCTCGTCTGTATTACTATAAGGTCGATTAACGTGATCCCGACAGGCAGTAATACCTTCGCTCCCTTGCACGGCGACGCCCCCACACTATCACTGAGGCGGTGCTCGGATCGCCTCCCCTTTGATCCCAGTGTAGTGTGAATTCTGGCCTTGTGTCATGGTCCGTCTTTCTTACATTACCTTCATACATTGTTCCTTCATATTCCTTTCCACTGCAATGTACTGTATACATCTTTTTTTTCTTCTTCTATTTTATCTTCCTTCCTAAAGGATATCGTAGTACATACAAAGGTGATTCTGATCTAATCTACGTATACACAGCTGCGTGTGAGCGGATCATTTTGACCATATTTGTTTCTTTTATGATCTAAACAGTGGCTCTTTAAGTGATCCAGAACATGGATTACCACCTTCAGGAGCGCTGAAGGTCACCTATAAGAAACACGTCGCTGTGTGCCTGCATGTTCCTGGGGCATATCCAGGGGAGCCGGTAGCAAAGTGGTTAGCCCCTGTAAGTGGCGCTCTTGATGTGCCAAGCTCGATTCCCAATAGCTGCCAAAACCTTTCTGCAATCGTTAAGTGGCCAAATATCACACACATCCTGCCCATTAACTCCACCTTCGACGGCAACTGCATCGAAGGATACAGGTGGTAGCATAAGCCTCTAATCATATGAGCCACTATAAAAATACTGTATGCGCCACCACGGACGAAGGCCAACCTCCATCATAGCCCTCAAATGAACCTCCAGGGCCCTGTATATCCGAGCCCTGAAGTTCATACTGTCTACAGGCGCTATATGCATAAATATAATATAAATAAAAAAATATCAGAACCTCGGCTGGGGCATGTTGGGGCTGGAGCGACGCCTCGTGACGCAGCAGCCCCAAATTTTTGCTGTTTTTTTTTTGGAGATTACAGTGCAGCCCCAGACGGTCCCCTTTCCCTTTTCCAGATGGACGATCCCCCCCCTTTTCCGGGCAGGAGGAAGGTACCTGATTGCCAGGGGAGCAAAACACATGCAATCCGCGAATCATGCCCTCACCCTCACTTTGAGTACCCCGCATATAAAAAAACACCAGCTCCCTTTTTCCACCCTCATTTTTATACGGCCTCTCTGATTTCGTCAGAGAGGATGGGGTTTCCCTAAAAAGGAGGATCGGCTCCACCCCCGTAATCCGGGGGTTGAGCTGCAAAATTAGAAGGCCACCGTAAACAACTCCCCAAGTACTCAGCCCAACGAGCCTCGCCCATCCATGTCCAAACGAGGCCCCCATCTGCTGCTCGGATAGCACCCCCGAGATGGAGACTTGAGCAGAGCTTTTTCAGGCTCGGTGGGGGGTGGAGTCATTAGCATTCAAAATGGCCCTCGATATCCTCAGCGGACTCCTGGCTCCCTTTTGCTCTCCTAAAAAGAGTTCTTGTTCTGCTGTTTGAGCCCTGTATGGTCTTGGTTCCCAGTAACCTGGCGCGGACTCTACTCGATATTCTCCAGCGTCTCCGTCGAGAAAAAAACCTCCTTACCTCGGGCGCTCCCAAACACTCCTTGGAAACCTGAAGAGTTTCACGTTTGGGGGTACCCACATTTTAAAGGTCCCAAAGGATGGCATTTTAAACCGTTTTTGGATCCCGCATTCAGGGGTACTGTAAAATTTTCCTTCAGCTTCTAAAGATGAAATGCAGTATTGCAAGTCCCCTTGGTTTTCTAGAGTTTACATGAAGCTTAAGTGTACAACAACACTCTGTGTCAGTTGCAAATAACTAAACACCCGGTAAACCCTGCAATTCGGGAGAATCATCCACGATAATAAACGAGGATGTTTCGATCTCCTTCCGCCCCGGGCATTACTAAACCATGCCCGGGTGTAGCTTGGTCTCTAATACCAAAACCTGCAATTATCAGCCTTTGGATCTCGCTGGTGGAACGCCGAGTGAGTTTTCGGCAGGGGATGCTTGCCCCTATGTTGATCTCAAAAAGGCGTTTGCCTCATGATCGTGAGTCACCCCGGATCTTCTGCGACTTCGCAGGTTTCCTGCAGGACTTTGCTTTGATGACTGTCTGTACTCTGGACTGGAATGCGGGAAAGTTGGGGGAGGTGTACCCAGCTTTTTCCCTTTTAATCGAAGTGGGGGGAGGGTGCGCCCCTTCCCCCATCATTTTTCAACACTTGAGGACGGGGGTATTGGGCAAATTTTTGTAGTAAGTGTTTTTGGGAGCATCCCTCGCAACACCAAGATCACTGATCTTTTTTTTTTCCCGATGTTTGAGTAATTTTTGCTGAGTCGTTGGAGGTCCTGGGATGGCTTCGAGCCTGCACGAGGAGGCAAAGTTTTTGGGACTTGAGGCTTCTGGTTAAGACCAAAGGGTCCAGGTTTTGGGGGCTTACTAGATAAAACGTACAGTCTGTTCATGGTGGGGTGAGAACCTTGAGAATTGGAAAGTTTACATCCCTGGTTTACCCAAGGCAAGGGGGGAGGGTTTAAAACTCATTTAGCATCAGAAAAGCGCACAAGCAAAAATTCCAGCATTTGTTACACTAAGGGGCAGAATACAATAACTAAAAAATTTACAATTAAACATACAATTATTGATGCGTGTAAAAATTCCTACTATCTTTTTTAATAATTCCTGTTGTTATTATTATTATTAATATTTTTATTATTATTATTATGGTTTTATTATGGCTATTATTATGGCTATTATTATTTTTTTTTTATTATTATTATTTATTGTTGTTATTTTAGTATTTTTTTTCATTACTTTCTTTTATTTTGTTATATAGTTTAATGGTGTGGTATTATTATTATTATTTTTTTTATTATTATTTTTATTATTATTTTATCACTATTATCATTATTATTTTACTAATTTTATTATTGTTGAAACTATTATTACTATCTTGTTACCTATTTTTTTTTATGCTACTGATAAACCCCCTTTTTCCTACTATAGTTTGTATTTTAAAAACTTTTACTGCTAAAAACACATATATTCAAATTTAATATTATTTATTTATATTTTTTCATTATTATTATCTATTATTATTATCATTATTATTATTTGATGTTTTATTTTTTATTTTTTTTATTATTTTATTATTACTATTTTTTGTCATTATTTTGCTTTTTTATTATTATTTATTTTTTTAATTTTTTTTGTTCTATTGTTATGTTGTTATTTTATTTAAATTTTTATTATTATTATTATTTTTTTAATTGCTATTCATTGTTATTACTGTTCTTTTTATTTTATGACATTATTGTTTTTATCATTATTATTATTTTATTATATTACATTATATTTAGTTTTTTTTCTTTTTTTTTTTTTCATTATTATTATTATTTTTTTTCTTATATTACGGTTGATTATGAAAATTTTATTATTGTTTTTATTATTGTTTATTTTTATTATTATTATTTTTATTTTTGTTGCCCCTGCACTTTTGTTACGCAGTAATATAAGTTATTCCTTTTGTTCTCACTCCTGGCGTGACTTAAAATTTTTCCAAAACATCACAGTATGACCCCCCGGGTGCAGTTTAAACTGACTGCATTTCTCCCTTTTTTTTGATCGAAAATTTTTTACTTTAATATAAAAAATGTCAACCCCTTTTTCATACTTTTTTAAAGATTTTGATGAATTGACTCAAAAATGACGTTAATATGGAAATCAAAATAGAGCAGGGCCCCACAGGGGAATTTAACTCTTTTTCCAATATTATGAATAAAAACTTAAAAGACTCTTTTCGACCCAGGATTCTCAAAACTAACAAATTTTTCAATAAATAAAGATCATTAACTAAAAATACTGAAAAACCCAAATCATTCCTAAAATGCCTCAATTCTCTCCAGAATCATAGCTTCACAAAAACTTGGCTGACTGATAATAAAAAAAAACTTATAAATTTTCCCTGGTATCACTCCTATCTCTTTCGGGAAAACTAGGCTCAAAGGATTTTTCTATCTATTTTTTCTGACAATTTAAAATCTGAACAACAATATGATTTAAATGTATCATAAGACATTGAATTAATTCTATTAAAAATTTTTATGAATCTATCGTTTTTCTGATTTGTGCATATATAGACCAAATAGTAAAATATTGCAGTAGACAAATTTTCACGAAGTCCATAAATACAGCCCTAAAGCAAAGCAAAACAAATAAAAAAATACCAAGGGAGATTTTAATATAAATTTATTTGACAAAAACCCCAAACCCCAACAAATAACTTTCTGCAAACATTCAAATTTTAAATTTTTCCTCACATCTCCAGACCACTGTTTTCCAGATATTTTAAAATTTGGGTGACCCTTCTCTCCTAGCCCATATATCCCAAAATTTTTTGTGAAAGTTTCCCAAGGTTTGTCACTTTCCCATTTCGGAACCATCTTCCTATTTTTTTAAATTTTCCCTTTCCCCCCCCAAAAAATAAAGCTCAAAAAATAAAATTTCAGAAATGTAGCTCCTAATAAAAAGGGGCTTTTCTCTAAAAACTTCACACCATTTTATGGAACACACTCTTATTTCACAAGATATAATTTAAACTTTAAAAAACATTTTCTAGACAAACTGGAAATTTATAATGAATGTTTCCCAAAAAAAACAAAATATTTTCTGAAAAACGGCACAAAACCCTTGGGATAAGTCAGCTGAAATTTAAATTTTGGTCAAGACCAAAATAATCTTTTTAAGGCTATAAAATAGGTGGTCCTGAAAGTTATTAAAAAAAATACCGCAATGTCCAAATAGGATAAAAAAAACATAAAATTTTCAACTATATGTCGTTTTTAAAAACTTTAAAATGATACACGAAAAATATGGAAAACCATAAATCAGTAAAAAATAATATAAAAAACTTACTCATTACATAAAAAAGAAAAATAAAGTAATGAATGCCCATCCGTATTGCAGAGGCCTTCAATAAGTATTATCAGATTTGCTTCCAATTTAGATAACAACTTCCCACCTTCCAATATTAACCCCTTGACTTTTGAGAGGTAAATTTTCCAACATCAAAGATTGTTTTTCAGTACTACCCCAAAACGTTGCCTTAAAAAACTCATTAAAAAAAAAAAAGTGTAATCCCTGAAATTTTTCCGTCTCTCTCCTAAAAACTAATAAAGAAAAAATATGTTTTATTATCAATCTTGTTCAACCCGTCCCGAAAAAGGAATTTTTCCCAATGTTTAAAAAATGCAACCGTAAACCCTATTTTAAAAAAAAGGGCCAAAAAACAACTTCCAAATTACAGACCATTCAGCTAAGCCCCTACTCAAAAATATTTGAGAAATTTAAAGAAAAAAAATTTTATTAAATTTTAAAAAAAAATTTTATCAACAAGAACAATTTGGTTTTCGAAAGGCTTAAATACCTTTAGGCAGTGGTTTTTCAACCCGGGCCCTGGCCCCAAGGGGGCCATGGCAAAATTTAAGGGGCCATGGTGGGCTTTTGCAAATTATACATTTCTAAAATTTGGAATCAGAATTAAAAAAAAATTTTTATCACTGTCCTGGGAAAGAAAAAATTTTTGTTTTTAAAAAATTATTGATTAATCATTAAGTTTAAAGTAAAAATTTTTTACATAAAATTGTTACGAATGTGTGTGTACTGGTTGTTGATGTGTGCGAAATTGAATTGTTTTTTGCGTGTGGGGTGATAGAAAACGCGGGGGAGAAGAAAAAAGCGTAGAGACGGGTGAGAGACACGGGTGAGTGAGGGGGAGTCACTGGAGACAGAGGGAAAGGCGATCGAATGATTCAGTGTGGCCTGGGATATCAACGTAAACAGTAGGGGATAAATTTATTCTGAACCTATCTGTGTTACTTATTTTTTTCGACAATTTAAATCGGGTCGCTTTTTTCGGTGGAAATATTTTTTATTTTTTTGGTATATTTTTTTCATGCTCATTCCCCCTTTGGATTCCGCTTTTTTTTTTTTTTGCTAAAATTGATGTGACCGCTATTCTTCTTCTTTTCAATTGGGGCATGCTTTTCAAAGAGGCGTGTTCTTGCTGTGAAAGTACATTTCAGCTGCACTTAGTGTGAAGTTTCACTTTTCTCTCTTGTGTGAGTTTGTGTATGTGTGTGTTGGGGTTAATTTTAGTCCATGGATGGCTATGTATTTGGATATTTGTGTGTTTGTATTTTATCACTTGTCCTATTTTCTGTCCTTCATTATTATTCTTTTGTCTTTCACTTAAGTTTGTTTGATGTTTTTCTTTTTTATTTTTCCCTAATTTGCGATGGCTACTAGTTTTTAAAAGAAGGGAAGTACGTGAAGAGTACATTACTACGGATTTCATCATCCCCGCTGATGGCACGAGAAACTCAGTGTGTCTGTGCTTCAAAGTGCTGGGGGAAAGATTCTATGAGGCCTAGAAATTGAAAATCATTTGCTACCATCCATCCACAATGCTAAAAGACCCCGATTTTTTCAGGCCCACGAAAGTAGTTTGGAAAAAAGAAAACTGGATGCGACTGGGGCTTTCCAACACAGATCTAAAAGGGAGTTGAGGCATCATACGAGGTTTGCCCCCCAAAAAGCGAAGGGAAAAGAAGCCCCAAAAACAATTGGTGAACTTAACAAGCATGTCTTTAAAAATGGCAAGCGTGTTCTTTGGGGATGCAAGTAACGTAAAATTTAAAAAATTTCCTTTCAAACGACACAGTGAACGGATTAAAAAAAGTCAGATGACATAAAAGGAAAAAAGGATACAGGAATCAAACGTCTCCAACTGGGATGTTTGCAATACAGTGGGGTGATCAAAGGGTGTATTCTTTTCACAGTACTCTATTTGTTTTTGGATGTTTTCGGTGATATCAAAAAGAATTCTGTTTTGTACACACTTGAGACCCCCCAACAGCTAAAATGTGATGGAAAACTTTTCTTTCTTTTAAAGCTAACAGGATCCCCGGGGAATTATTGTGGGGTCTGTACAGACGGGGCTCCACATGCTGGGATCAAAATCAGGTTCCCAAAACCTGCAAGGAAATAGCTCCCAAGCCAAAGGGGGTTATTGTATATCCATCGTTTTTCACTGGGGTGAAAACCCCCCCGTGAAAATTGAAGATCCTGGGGGCAGTGGTCAATGCGTCAATTTGTAAAAGCTGGACTCTGACTTCGTTTTTCCCGAACCTTTGTAACATGGGTCGGAGCATGAAACCTCCTCTTTTCTCCCAAAATCGCTGGCTTCCAAAGGGAAGTTGTGAATCGAGGTTTGAACTTCGGGGGGGGGCTTAAATTGTTCCTGGGAAATGCAAGGGAAAAATGATCGTTGAGTCACTTTAATGAGGTTTTGTGGGGGCCACTCTTGCATATTTAGCGATATATTTGAGACTAAAAGGAATCTGAACTCAGGGAAAAAGAAATGTTTTCACCTGATGGATTGTTTCGTGGATTTCTTGCCAAGCTTCCCGAAATTGGGAAAAGGGAAAAACGGTGCCGGAATTTGCCATGTTTGAAAACCTTTCAGCGTCCTTGACGAGAATGAAAAATATCTGCTTGACCCTTCTTTAAAACGAAACACTCACATCGAGATCCCTTGGGAAAATGAACTTAAAAGGTACTTCCCCGAATTCGAGAGGAAAAAGGGAAATTGGTAAGAAACCTTTTCTGGCATCTTTAATTACTACCATTCCCGTGAGTTCAGGACGAGTTCCTTGTCTCAACAGATTCTGCTCCAAAAACTCTATGAAGAAAAAAAACTCAAAGTATTTTGGGGTTTTCATGCATCACATATCCAAGTCAGTGAGATTGCACTTGCTACCTTGCCCTTTTTTAAAAACCTATTTATTGATCTGTTTCTCCACCCTTCTACAAAACAAAAATAAAGCCGGAAAACCCATTGGATTGACCCCGACATGAATGTGCATTTTCGGACCAACCCCCGATTCGCAAAGATGAAAATAAAAAAATATCAACCCCCCTTCCCCCCTGTGTTGATAAAATATGCGAGATTAAATTTAATTTTTTTCCAACCAATTCAAATTTTCTAGTGTCCGTAGTCTTTTTTAGGCAAGTGATTTAAAATTAAGCTTCACAGAAATCTTCAAAAATAAAATAATTTTGATGTAAATTTTTAAAAAAAAGCAAGGGGTTCTCTTCATCAAATTTTAAAAAAAAAAAAAAAAAATTAAACTTTTTTTGGGCCGGTGGGATTTGGGGAAAAATGAAGGGGACCACACGAATTTGAAATTCATGAAGGGGGGAATGGAGTGAAAAAAGGTTTAGAACCATGCTTTTGTGTTTGACCGCCCCTTTTACCGATAAAATCTACTCTGCCCCTTTGGGTGCTCAACATACAAACTCACTATTTTTATAGACCCACAAAACTTTTATACAGGAAACATGATATCTTACTACAAAATTGAAAAACTTTGGTAACGTGCTCATACATGACTGGTTTGAGACTACCTTTCCGGTAAAACCCAAAATACAAAAATTTAGAAAGTCTATTATACCCCAAAAATATTCAGTAGGGCCTCAGGGGGTTTTTCCCAGTCCCATTTTATTTCCCTTTTCTATTAATGATCTCCCAAATGTATTTTAAAAATTAAAAAAAAATACTTTTTGCTGATGACTCTACTTTATTCATTACTGGGCGCCCCCATCCTTTATAGAAACACAACCAAGACCCAGAAAAATTTTATAAATGGTGTTTTAGTAATAGAATAACCGTCAATTTAAAAAAACGATTATGCTCTTTACCAAAAAGGCGCTAAAAATTCCTTCCTATTGATATACAACAAAAATGTCATCAACGAACTAACCCCAAAACCCAAAATACTAGGTTATTTTTTATGATAACTTCCTTTAAAAACCCCACATTAAAGAAATTAGTCTTAAATTTTCTAGAATCGTATCTCTTTTTCAAATTAG
>JACEEZ010005938.1:0-31392 GCA_016584305.1 Chionoecetes opilio
ATTTTTTTTCTTAAATTATTATCAATTTTATTCCTAAAAACAACGTTTTTTCAAGTGTTTTAATGTATTTTTGAAGGGCTGAAAAATGTCGAAAATTGACATTATTCAGCCCTTTTTTTGATAGAGAAATTCAAAATGTGGAATTATTGTTGTTTTCGTTAGAAATTGCTATTTTAAACTACTGTAAGCTTATAATAGGAGTTTGAGACTCTATATTGTAATACAATTGTATATTATTCGTGTTTTTCATAGTTTCTTCTTAATTGTAGTGTTATATCATTAATAGAAGGAATTTACCTTATGATAATGCTTTATATCCTCAAAATGTGTTCTTTTCAATGATTTTAGCTAGTTATCGGTGATATATAGCTGTTTTCCTACAAATTGAAGAATACAATCCTTTTTTTAGAATAATTTGCACCTATAAGTAGCTTACATTACATTAAGCTAATAAATAGAAGAGTAAGAGGTTATTTATTGTGATATAACGGGATTTTGGGAAACTTTTTAAAAATTTTCTTCAAAAACTGTAGCTTTAGGTATATATAAAATTTAATTTTATTTATTTATTCCTTCCCCCCTAAAAGTGGGTTTTTTCAAGTTTTAAGCTATTTATCTGATATATAGCTGGTTTCCTAAAAATTTTGAAGTAAAAAATTTTCCTTTTTTTAGAATAATTTCCCCTAAAGAAAGCTTACATCTTTAAAGCTATTAAATAGAAGGGGAAGAGGTTTTTTATTGGAATAACGGTATATTGCAAGCGTTTTTTTAGTTTCTTTAAAACTTTTATTATCTTATATTTTTACGTAGTTTTATTTACCCTTTTGCTAAAAACCCATAAAATTTTAGTATTTCAATGATTTTAGTATTTATCGGGATATAAAACTTTTTTCCTACAAATTGAAGTAAAAAAAATCCTCTTTTTGGGAATATTTGCACCTAAAGTAGCTTTTTTTACTTTAAAAGCTTTTAAAAATAGGGGAGAAGAGTTATTTATTGGATAAAACGGTATTTTGAAAGGTTTTTTCATAGTTTTTTAAACTGTAGCGTTATTGATATATACGATTTTTACTTACCCTATTGCTAAAAACCCAAAAATGTATGTTTCAATGATTTAGCTATTATCGGTGATTTATATTTGTTTCCTAAAATTGAAGTATAAAATCCTCTTTTAGAATAATTTGCACCAAATTAAAGTGCTTACATTAAAATTAAGCTAAAAAGAAGAGAAAGAGGTTATTTTTGAATAAGGGTTTATTGAAAGCGTTTTTCATTTTTTTTGTAAACTGTAGCTTTTTTTTTTATAAAAACAAAGAAAGTTTTAATTATTTTGCTATAAACCCAAAAATGTAGGTTTTCAATGATTCTAGTTTAGTTATCAGGGATATAAGTGTTTTCCTACAAATTGAAGTATAAAATCCCTTTTTAGAAAATTGCACTTAAAGTAGCTTCCCTTTAATTAAGCTTTTAAAATTTAGAAGGGGAAGGGGTTTTATTTTTTTGGATTAACGGAATTTTTTTTTGAAAACCTTTTTTATAGTTTCTTTAAACTGTGGCGTTTTGTTTATATCCCAAATATTTTTAAATTTTACCCATATTGCTATAAACCATAAAATTTTAATTTTCAATGTTTTTAGTATTATCGTGATATATAGTTTTTTTTCCTAAAAATTTGAAGTAAAAACCTCTTTTAGAAAAATTTTTGCACCATAAGTAGCTTAAATCCATTAAGCTTTTTAAATAGAAAAAGGGTAAGGGGTTTTTTATTTTTTATATAAGGGTTTATATTGAAAAGCGTTTTTCATATTTTTCTTGTAAACTGTAGCTTTTATTGTATATTAAAAATGGGTTTTAATTTATCATATTAAAAATAAACCCATAAAAGTGGGGTTTTTTCAATGATTTAGCAAAAATTTTTTTTCGGGTTGGATATATACTTTTTTCTTGAAGAAAAATTTCCCTTTTTAAAAAATTTCCCAAAACTAAAATTTTAAAAAATTTTAATATTCTAAAATGGGGTTTTTTTTATGAAAGGGGATATCAATTTTAATTTTTTTAAAAACAAGGTTTTTTTTCAAGTATTTTATTTATTTTTTAAAACCCAAAAATTTAAGTGTTTTAATTTTTTTAGCATTTTCCAATATATATTTAAAATTTTTTTCCCTTTTTGTTTTTTTTTTTTCAACCCCCATTTTTTCCCCCTTTTTTTTTTTCTTTTTTTTGTTTTTAACCCCTAAAAAAATTTTCCCAATTTTTTAGAATTTACCAAAAGTTAAAATTACAAATTTTTATAAAAGGTTAAAATATTTATTTTTAAAATTTAGGGGTTTTTCATAATTTTGTAAAATTTAAAAATTTTTTTCAAGGGTTTAATTTATTTTAAACCCAAAAAATGTGGTTTTAATTTTAGCTTTTTTTTGATAAAGGGGGTTTTCAAAATGGGAATTAAAAATTGTTTTTAGAAAATTTGCCCTATTTTAAAAAATTACTTAAGATTAAAAAAAGATTAAGACTTTTTTATTGTGATAAAGGATATTAAGGGGTTTTTTCTAGTTTTTTTAAAAAAAATTTTTGGTTATTTTAAATAAAAGGTTTTCCCTTATAAAAATTGCATTAAACCCTAAAATGTGTTTTTTAAAAAGATTTAGCAAATTTTTTTGTTTTATAGTTTTTTTCCTAAAAAATTGAAAATACAATCCTTTTTTTGAAAAATTTTGCCCCCTATAAGGCTTACATTACTTTAAGCTAAAAAATTTGAAAGAAAGGAGGTTTTTTATTGTGATAAAAACGGTAATTCCCGCTTTTTTCCATAGTTTTTGAAAAACTGTGGGTTTATTTTTATATATACAATATTTTTATTTTCCATATTGCTAAAAACCCTTAAAAGTGTTTTTTCAATGATATTAGTTTATTTATCGGTGAATATAGTTTTTTCCTACAAAAATTGTAAAATCTTTTAGAAAATTTAAACCTAAAAAGTAGTTTACATTACTTTAAAAGCTATTAAATAAAAGGGTAAGGGGTTAAATTTTATTGTAAATAAAAGGGGATTTTGAAAAGCTTTTTCATAGTTTTTCTAAACTGTAGCGTTATTGTATAATTACAAGTAGTTTTATTTATTTATTGCTAAAACCCAAAAATGTAGTGTTTTAAGATTTGGACTATTTATCGTGTATATAGCTTTTTTCCATAAATAAAGTAAAAAAATCCCTTTTTGGGAAAAATTTTTGCCCCTATAAGAAACTTAATTAATTAAGCTATTAAATAAAAGGGAGTAAGGGGAAAAATTTTTTGGTGATAAAAACGGTATATTGCAAGCGTTTTTATAGTTTTTTTAAACTGTAGCGTTATTGTAAAATATACAAGTATTTTACTTATTATATTGAAAAAACCCCAATAAAATGTAGTGTTTTCAATAAATTTAGTTTTATCAGTGATATATACCCTTTTTTCCTAAAAAATTTGAAGAAAAAAACCCCTTTTTTTAGAAAAATTTTGCCCCTTTAAAGTAGTTACATTACTTTAAAGTTTATTAAATGGAAGAGTAAGAGGTTATTTTTTGGGTGATATAACGGTATATTGCAAGCGTTTTTCTATTTCTTGTAAACGTAGCTTTATTGAAATTATACAAGTATTTTTACTTTCATATTGCTAAAAACCCTAAAATGATTTTTTTAATGATATTAGCTATTACCCCGGTATATAAAAGCTTTTTTCCTAAAAAATTAAAAGTATAAACCCTTTTTTTAAAATTTAATTTTGCACCTATAAGTAGCTTACATTACATTAAGCAAATTAAATAGAAAAAAAAAGGGGGTTTATTTTTTGTATTAAGGGTTTAATTGAAACCCGTTTTCATGTTTTTTAAACTGTAGGGTTTTGTATAATACAAGTATTTTTAATTATATTTTGTTTAAAAACCCTTAAAAATGTGGGTTTTTTTCAATGATTTAGTTTTTTTAACGGTGATAATAGCTTTTTTCCCAACAAATTAAAGGGTTAAAAACCCTTTTTTAAAATAATTTGCCCCTATAGTAGTTTACATTACATTAAGCAAATTAAAAGGGAGTAAAGGTTTTTTTTTGTGATAAAAAGGGTATATTGCAAGGTTTTTTTTCAAATAAAAAAGTTTTTTTTTTGAAAAACCAAAAAGGGGTTTTTTAATATAAAGTATTTATCTAATATATTGTTTTCCCCCCTTTAAAAAATTTTTTTTAATTTTTTTTTTAAAAGTGGGTTCTTTAAAATTAAAGCTTTAAAAAAAAAAAAGGGGTTTTTTAAAATCCTCTTTTTAAGGTTTAATTTTGAATTTCTTTTAAAAAGTATTTTTAATTACAATTCCCTTAAAAAAAAAAGTAGGAAGGTTTTTTTTATTGGGATATAAACTTGAATTTTAAAACCTTTTTTAAAAAATTTCCCTAAATGTTTACTTAAATGTTTTAAAATAAAGGGAAAAGGTTTTTTAATTTGTAAAAAACCCTAAATGAAGTTTTTCAAGTTTTAGTAAAATTTTTGGCTTATTGGGGATAAAAATTTTTTTTTTTGTTTTTTTTTTTTTTATTTTTTGAAAAAGCTTTTTTTCCTAAAAATTGAAAAAAAAAATCCCTTTTTTGGGAATAATTTGCACCTATAAGTAGCTTACATTACATTAAGCTTTTAAATGGAAAGAAAGGAGGTTATTTATTGTGATAAAAACGGTATATTGAAAGGGCTTTTTTCAATTTTCCCTTCTAAACTGAAAGGTTTTTTGTATATTAAAAAGTATTTTTAATTTATATATTGCTAAAAACCCTTAAAATGTGGGTTTTTTCAATGATTTAGCTATTTATCGGGATAATAGCTTTTTTCCTAAAAATTAAATTTTAAAAAAATCCTTTTTTTAAAAATAATTTGCCCTATAATTATTTTACATTACATTAAGCAAATTAAAATTTGAAGAGAAAGGGGGTTATTTTTTGTGAAAAAAAGGTATATTCCCAAGGGGTTTCATAGTTTTTTGAAAACTGGGGAGTTTATTTTTTATTATATACCCCTTTAGTTTTTCTTATCATTATTGTAAAACCCTAAAATTTGAAAAATTTTTTTAATTTTTTAAAAAGTAGTTACATTAATTAAGTTTTTTAAAAAGATTTAAGGTATAAAACCTTATTTTGGAATTTTTTAAAAGTTTTTTCCCTAAAAAAGCTTATTTAAATCAAGGGAAATTTTATTTATTATTTGTAAAACCCCAAAAATTATGCAAAAGGTTTTTAATAGTTTTTCTAAACCCCTTTTGGGGGTTTATTGAATATAAAAGAAAATTTTATTTTATCCAAAATTCCTAAAAAAAAACCCAAAAAAAATTTGTATTTTTTCCCAAAAAATAATATTGTTTTAAAAGGGGTTTAAAAAGTGTTTTCCCTCCAAATTAATTTAAAAATGGGGCTTTTATCAAAAATTTTAAAAACCTATAATAGTTAATTACAGAACATTAAAAAAATTTTTAGGGGGTTTTATTTATTGTAACCCTTTATTTTAAAAAGCGTTTTCAAAATTTTTAAAAAAAAAAGTTGCGTTATTTTTAAATTTTAACAAAAAATTTTACTTTCTTTTTTGCTTTTTTAAAATAAAAGGGTGGGGTTTTCAAAAAAATTTTAACCATTTTTTGGTGAAAAAGTTTTTCCCAAAAAACAAAATTGAAAAAACAATTTTTTTTAGAATAATTTCTTTTTTATAATACAAAAACCTTACATTACAAAAATAGAAAAGGGGGGTTAATTTATTTTTATATAAAAAATATTCAACGTTTTTTTTAGTTTTGTAAAAGTACGTTATTGTTTTTTAAAAAAAAAGGAGTTTTTTAATTTAAAAAGCTTTTAAAAACCCCCTTTTAAAATGTAATTTAAATTGAAAAACAAATTTTGGTTTTTGAATAAAAAGCTGGTTTTAAAAAAACCAAAATTTAAGTATAAAAATTTTCTTTTTAAAAAAAAAAATTCACCTTTTTAAGTTAATGA
Organism: Chionoecetes opilio; assembly: GCA_016584305.1. Taxonomy (NCBI): domain Eukaryota; kingdom Metazoa; phylum Arthropoda; class Malacostraca; order Decapoda; family Majidae; genus Chionoecetes; species Chionoecetes opilio. The sequence goes on from JACEEZ010005938.1 coordinate 5,997, forward strand.
ATTAATTAAAGGGTAATTAAAATTAAAAAAGAGGTTTTTTTTGTGGAAAACCCGGTATATTAAAAAAGCTTTTTCAAAATTTTATTTTTAAAATGTAAGTTATTGTATATAACAAAAAGTTTTACAAAATTAAAAAATTGCAATAAACCCAAAAAATTTATTTTCTTTTAATTTAGTTTAGTTTTTAAGTGATTTATGGGTGTTTTCTAAAAAAAAGGTTTTTAAAATCTTTTTGGGAAAAAAGCTTATAAGAAAAAGCTTACATTACTTTTTGGGGTTTATAAATGGGAAAGTAAAAAACATTTTTAAAAAATAAGGGGAATTAAAGCTTTTTCAAAAGTTTCCAAAAAAAAACCTTTACCTTTATTTATTAGCAAAATGAAGTTTTAATTAAATTATTCTAAAAAAAAAAATTTATGTTTTAAATTTGAAAAAGCTATTTATCTGAATTACTGCAAAAAATTTTTGAAAAATCCAAATTTTTTTTAGAATAAATTTCCCCTTTAATACTCCCTTACATTTAAAAAATAAATAGAAAAAGAGGTTAGTTTTTTAAAAATAAAAAAAACCCCTTATTTCAATTTTTAATTTTTTAAATGAAAAATGAAAGCTTTTTTGGTAAATTTTTAAAAAAGGGGTTTTATTTTAAAATTTTGTTAAAAACCCCATAAAAGAAAAATGTTTTAAATTGAAAAAGCAAATTTTATGGGTTTATAGCTTTTTTAAAAAATTTGAAATAAATCCCTTTTTTAAGAAAAAAAATTTGAATAAAACCGCCACAAAAAAATTCCCCCTATTATTTTTTAATAGAATTTTAAGAAGGTATTTATGGTGAAAAAACAAAAAGAGGTTTTATACTTCAAATTGTAGGAAAAAAAAAGTTATTTTTATTTATTAAAAATTCTTTTAAAACCCAAAAAATTTTAGGGTTTTCAATTTTTTAAAAAGAAAAATTACGTTTTTTTAAAAAAAGCTTTTTTAAAAAAAATAAAAAAAACCTTTCTTTTTAAAAAAAATTCACCTTTAAATTTTTTAAATTTGCATTAAGCTAAAATGGGGAAAATTTTTTAAAAGGGGTTTTTATTTTAATTTGTAAAAAATATAACCGGAAAATATTGAAAAAAAATTTTTTGGGGGGTTTTTGTAAAATGGAAACTTATTGTATATATAAAATTTGGGTTTACTTTCAAGCTAAAAAAACCCTTAAAATTAGTTTTTTCAAATAAAAAAACCTTTATCTTATATTTAATAGCTTTTTTAAACAAATTAATTTAAAATTTTTCCTGGGTTTTTTTTAAAAAATTATTTAAACCATAAATAGTTTAATTTACTTTAAAAAAAAACATTTAAGGGGTTTTTTTAAATTGTGAAATATATGTATATTCAAAGCGTTTTTCAAGGCCTTAAAAACGTTGGGGTATTTTTATACCCAAAAAATAGTTTAAACTTTTTTTTATTGTTTAATTAAATTAAAATTTGGGTGTTTTTAAAAAGGATTTTGTATTTCTTTGGTGGAAAAAAGCTTTTTCCCAAAAAAATTTGAAATTTTTAAAAACCTTTTTTTTAGAAAAAGTTCCCCTAAAATATTTTAATTAAAAATTAAAAAAATTTAAAAAAAAAAAGGGGTTTGTTTTTAAAATTTTTATATAACTTTAAATTGCAACCTTTTTAAAGTTTTTTAAAATGTAACCCTTTATTAAAATTTTATTAAAAAAGGGGTTTTTTCTTAATTTTTGTAAAAAACCCATAAACACCAATTTTTTAGCAAATTATCATGAAAAAAAATTTTTTTCCCTTAAAAATGAAAGTAAAAACCTCTTTTTTAAATAAATTTAACCTAAATTTTAAAAAATTAAAAACATTAAATTATTAAAATAAAAAAAAAATTTTTTATTTTATAAAAACCCCTTTTTAATGAGCTTTTATGGGTTTTTCAAAAAAGGGTTTAACCTTAAATTGTAAAAACAGTATTTTACTTTTTAAATTCCCTTTTAAAACCATACATTTTTTTTTCAATTTTTAAAAAGCTATTTAATATAAAAAAGCTTTTTTAAAAAAAAATAAAAAACCTTTCCTTTTTGAAAAAAATTTTTGCACCCTTTTTAATAGCTTAATAATTAAGCTATTAAATAAAAAATTTTTTAAAAGGGTTTAATTAATTTTTAAAAACAGTATATTAAAGGTTTTTTTAGTTTCTTAAAAAAACCTTTTGGGGTTTTATTGAATATATAAGAAAATTTTATTATCAAAAAGCAAATTTAAAAAAAAAAAAAAATTGTATGTTTTCAATAATAACCTTTATTTTCTTTTTTAAAATAGTTTGTTTCAAACAAATTAAAAATTTTTAAAAAATTTTCTTTTTGGGAAAAATTTTCACCAAAAATAGTTTAAAAAACATTACTTTTGGGGTTTTAAATTAAAAGGGGAAAAATTATTTATTTTTTAAATAAGGGTTTTAAAAGGAAAAAAAAAACGTTTTTAAAGTTTTTAAAAAATTCCCCCCTTTATTTTTTTTAAAATATTTAAATTTTTCTTTAATTCCCAAAAATTTTTTAAAAAGAGGTTTTCAATTTTAATTTTGTGGGTTACCGGGTTATATACCCCTTTTTTCCAAAGTTGAATATTAAAAACCCTCTTTTTGGGGTTTTGCAAAAAATAAAAAATTTTTTATTTAAAATTAAGCAAATTAAAAAATAGAAAAAAAGGTTAAATTTATTTATAAAAAAAAATTGAACCTTTTTTAATAGTTTTTAAAATGAAAGAATTAAAGGTGAAAATTTTTCAAAAGGGGTTTTTATTTTAATTGTAAAAACCCAATAAAATGAAAAATGCTTTCATAAAAAATTTTATTTATGTGGTTTTAAAAAATATTGTTTTAACAAAAGGAAGAAAAATTAAAAAATTCCTCCTTTTATAAAAAAAATTTTCCCCTTTTTAATAGTTTAATTAATAAAGCTATTAAAAATAAAGGAAGGGGGTTTTTATTTAATTTGTGGAAAACCCGTTTTTATTCCAATTTTTTCTGGGTTTCTTGGGTAAACTTTTAGGGTTTTTTGGAAAATTACAAGTATTTTAAAAACGAAATTTAAAAAATTGAAAAAAACCCATAAAATTTAAAAATTTTCCCCCTTTTTTTAATAGTTTAATTAAAAGGGGAAATATTAATGGGTGTTTTTCCTAAAAAAAAGGTTTTTAATCCTTTTTTGGGAAAAAATTTTCACCAAAAATAGCTTAAAATTTACTTTTAGGGGTTAATAAATAGAAAAAAAGGGGGTTAAAAATTAGGGTAAAATAACTAAGCAACTTTTTTAAAGCTTGAAAAACGTTAATTTTTAAAACACAATATTTTACTTTCATTTTGCTTAAAAAAAATGAAACCCTTTATGGAAAAGATTTATTGTAAAAAAGGTTTTCTACTTTAAGTAGGAAAAAAGCTATATATCCCCGAAAAATAGTAAAATCTTTGAAACCCTACATTTTAGGGGTTTTTTATAGCAATATAATAAGAAAAAACTATTTGTTTTAATACAAAACCTACGTTTAAAAAACTAAAAAAAACGTTTGGAAAATATCCCGTTATATCACAATAAAAAAATTTCTACGTTTTTTTAAATTACCCTTAATGTAATGTAACAATTATAGGTGAAAATTTTTTCCCTAAAAAGGGATTTTTACTTCAATTTGTAGGAAAAAAGCTATATTCACCGATAAATAGCAATTCTTTGGGGAAAAACCTAAAATTTTATGGGTTTATGGGAAATTTAGGATAAGGGAAAAACTACTTGTATAAAATACAATAACGCAAATTTTACAAGAAACTATGAAAAACGCTTCCCCAATAAAACCCCTTTATACACAATAAAAAAACCCTCTTCCCCTTTCTTTTTAAATTAGCTTAATGTAATGTAAGCTATTTAAAGGGGTGAAAATTATTCTAAAAAAAGGATTTTTTTATTTTAAATTTTGTAGGAAAAAAAACTAAAAATTCACCGATAAATAGCTAATTTTTATTAAAAACCCACTACATTTTAGGGGTTTATAGAAAATAGGAAAAATTTAAAACTACTTGTATATATCCCAAAAAAACCTACTTTTTAAAGGGAAAACTTTTTTGGAAAAAACGCTTGCAATAAAAGGGTTTTATCACAAAAAAATAACCTTTTACCTTCTTTTTAATAGCTTAATGTAAAAAAAAGCTACTTTAGGGGGAAAAATTTATTCAAAAAAGAGGTTTTTTATACTTCAATTTGTGGGAAAAAAACTAAAATCCCCGAAAAATAGCAAAAATTTTATTAAAAACACTACATTTTTATGGGTTTATAGCAATAGGATAAGAAAAAAAAGGGTATTATACAATAACCTACATTTTAAAAAAAACTATAAAAAACGCTTGCAAATCCCGTTTTCCACAATAAAAAAACCTTTTCTTCAATTTAATAGCTTAATGTAATGAAAGCTATTTTATGGGTTGAAAATTATTCAAAAAAAGAGGTTTTTAAAACTTCAATTTGTAGGAAAACAGCTATATATCCCCGATAAAAAAGCTAAAATAATTGAAAACACACTTTTTTATGGGTTTAAAAACCCAATTTATGATAAAAAAATACAATATATAAATAACCCCTTACAGTTTACAAGAAACTTTTAAAAACGCTTGCAATATCCCGTTATATCCCCAATAAAAAAATTTTTCCTCTTAATTTTTAATAGCTTAATGAAATGTAAGCAAATTTTAAAAGGGAAAATTTTATTTAAAAAGAGGGGTTTTATATTTCCCAATTTTGAAAGGAAAAACCGCTATATATCAGTTTAAATGGGGAAATATCTTTGAAAAAACTACTTTTTAGGGTTTTATAGCAATATAATAAGAAAAAAATACTTTATTATACAAAAAACTTTTACGGGTTTAAAGGAAACATAAAAAACGTTTTGCAAATCCCTTTTTAAAAAAAACAATAAAAAACCTCTTCTTTTTCTTTTAATACCTTAATGAAATGAAAAGCTACTTATAGGTGCAAATTATTCTAAAAAAGGGTTTTTATATTAATTTTGTGGGAAAAAACAGTATATTCATTGAAAAATAGCTAAAAATCATTGAAAAAACTACATTTTATGGTTTATAGAAATAAAATAAGTTAAAACTACTTGTATATATAAAAAAACGCTACAGTTAGAAAAAAAACTAGGGGAAAAAAAGTTTGCAATATAGGGTTTTTTATCAAAATAAAAACCTCTTTACTCTTTTTAATACCTTAAGGAATGAAAAGTACTTATAGGTGAAAATTTATTCAAAAAAAGAGGATTTTAATTCAATTTGAAAGGAAAACGGTTATATCCCCGAAAAATAGAAAAAAATTCATTGAAAAAAAAACTACATTTTGGGTTTATAGAAAAATTAATAAGTAAAAAACTTGTATATTTACAAAAAAGCTACAGTTAAAAAAAACTAAAAAAAAAAGCTTGCAATATAGGGTTATATAAAAAATTTAAAAAAAACCCTTACTTTTTTTTAAATTAGCTTAATTAATGTAAGCTACTTATAGGTGAAAAATTATTTAAAAAAAGGATTTTAATTTAAAATTTTAGGGAAAAAAAGCAAATTATCCCCGTTTAAAATGCTAATATCATTAAAAAACACTACATTTAAAGGGTTTTATAGCAATATGAAAAATTTAAAACTATTTTGTATATATACAATAACGTTTACATTTTCAAGAAAAACAAATAAAAAACCTTGCAATTTCCGTTATATCACAATAAAAAAACCTCTTACTTTCCCTTTTTAAATTGGGTTTAAAATGTAATGTAAGCTACTTATAGGTGAAAATTATTCAAAAAAAAAGGATTTTTTACTTCAATTTGTATAAAAACCCAGTATATAAACGAAAAATTGGCAAAAAACTTTGGGAAAACACTACATTTAGGGTTTTTTAAGGGCAAATAATAAGAAAAAAATATTTGGGAATATTAATAACATTTACAGTTTAGAAAAACTATGGAAAAAACCTTGCAATATACCGTTATACCCCCAAATAAAAAAAAAACTCTTACCCCTTCTATTAATAGCTTAAGGGAAATGTAAGAAATTATGGGGTGAAAAATTTTTCAAAAAAAGGGGGATTTTATGTTTCAATTTGTAGGAAAAACAGCTATATATCCCCGATAAATAGCTAATATCATTGAAAACACTACATTTTATGGGTTTATAGCAATATGATAAGTAAAACTACTTGTATATTTACAATAACGCTACAGTTTACATACAAGAAACTGTAAAAAAACGCTTGCAATATAACGTTATATCACAATAAATAACCTCTTACTCTTTCTATTATTAGTTTAATGTAATGTAAGCTACTTATAGGTGCAAATTATTCAAAAAAAAAGGATTGGATACTTCAATTGTAGGAAAACAGCTATATATCACCGATAAATAGCTAATATCATTGAAAACACTAAATTTTATGGGTTTAAGCAATAGGATAAGTAAAACTACTTTTTTATAAAACAATAACGCTACATTTTAGAAGAAAACTATGAAAAACGCTTCCAATATCCCGTTATATCACAATAAATAAACCTCTTACTCTTCTATTTAATAGTTTAATGTAATGTAAGCTATTTATGGGTGCAAATTTTTCTAAAAAAAGGGATTTTTATATTAAATTTGAGGAAAAACAGTATATATAATATAAAAAACTAAAAAGTCATGAAAACATAATTTTAGGGGTTTTAAGCAATTAATAAGTAAAACATTTGTAATTTACAAAACGCTCCGTTTAGAAAAAAAAAATTTAAAAAAAAACTTTTGCAATATTCATTTATACCCCAATAAAAACTCTTATTTTCTATTAATAGTTAATGAAAGAAAGACTTTAAGGTGCAAAATTCTAAAAGAGGATTTTATATTTAAATTTTGTGGATAACAGCTATTACATGAAATAGCTAAAAAAATTTAAAAAAACACTACATTTTAGGGTTTTTATAGAATGGGAAAAGTTAAATATTGAATATACAAAAACGCTACAGTTTAAAAGAAAATATGAAAAACGCTTGCAATATCCCGTAATCACAATAAATACCTTTTACTCCTCTATTAATAGTTAATGAATGTTAAGCTTGTATAGGGCAAAGTATTTAAAAAGAGGTTTTTTCCCTTTCAATTTGTGGAAAAAACAGCTATATATCACGATAAATAGCTAATATCATTGAAAACACTACATTTAAGGGTTTCAGAATATGATAAGAAAAAATATTTTGTATAATACAAAAACGTACGTTCAAGAAACTATGAAAAACGCTTGCAATATACCGTTATATCAAATAAATAACCTTTACTGTTCTATTTATTAGCAAGAAATGAAAGCTACTTAGGTGAAAATATTCAAAAAAAAGGTTTTGTATATTCAATTTGTGGGAAAACATAATATCACGAAAATAGTAATATCTTTAAAAAAACACTGCTTTTTAAGGGGTTTATAGCAATATGATAAGAAAACTATTTGAAATACAATAAGCAAGTTTACAAAAACTATAAAAAAACGCTTGAAAAATTTAACCTTTATATACAAAAAATAACCTTTTACTTTCCTTTTAAATAGCTTAATGTAATGAAGCTACTTATAGGTGAAAAATTATTCTAAAAGAGTTTTTATACTTCAATTTGTAGGTAAACAGATATATCACTGTAACTAGCTAAATTCTTTGAAAACATTTTTATTGGTTTATAGCAATATAATAAGTAAAATATTGTATATAAAAATAACGCTACATTTTACAAGAAACTATGAAAAACGTTGCAATATACCGTTATATCACAATAAATTCCTTTTTACTCTTCTATTAATAGTTAATTAATATAAGTTCTTATAGGTGCAAATTATTCTAAAAGAGGTTTATACTTCAATTATAGGAAAACAGCTAATATCACCGATAAATAGTAATATCTTTAAAAAACACTAAATTTTTGGGGTTATGCAATAAGATAAGTAAAAACTACTTGTATATAACAATAACGCTACATTTTAGAATAAACTAAAAAAAAAGTTTGCAATATCCCGTTATATCCAATAAATAACCTTTTACTCCTCATTAATAGTTTAAAATGTAATGTAAGAATTATAGGTGCAAATTATTCAAAAAAGAGGTTTTCTACTTAAATTTTGTAGGAAAAAAAGCATATATCCCCGAAAAATAGAAATCTTTTGAAAAAACACATTTAATGGGTTTATAGCAATTGATAAGTAAAACATTGTATTAATCAATAACGCTACAGTTTACAAGAAAACTATGAAAAAGGGCAAGCAAATCCGTTATATCAAAAAAAAACCTTTTACTCCTCAATTTATTAGTTTAATGTAAGAAAGTTTCTTATGGGTGCAAATTTTTCTAAAAATGGTTTGTATACTTCAATTTGTAGGAAAAAAACTATATATCACCAAAAATAGCAAAAATCTTGAAAAGAAAACTTTTTGAGGGTATAATGCATTATTATAAGGTAAATACCTTTCATAAGATTAAAACACTAAAATTTAAGAAGAAACTTGAAAAAACGATATAAAAATTGTACACAATATAGAGTCCAAGCTCCTTTTATAAGCTACAGTATTTAAAAATAGCAATTTCCGAAAACAACATAATTCCAAATTTTTGAATTTCTCTATAAAAAAAAAAAAGGAAAATGTAAATTTTCGCCCATTTTTAGACCTTCAAAAATACTTTAAAAACCACTTAAAAAAAAAGTTTTTTTAGGAAAAAAATTGATCATAAATTTCATGAAAAATAAAATTTTAAGCTCAAATTTTGTAAATTTATTTGTGTAAAAGGCGAAAATGTAAAATTTCGACATTTTTGGACTTAAAAAAATACTTTAAAAAAACATTGAAAAAACGTGTTTTAAAGTTTAAAAAATTGATACATAAATTTCATGAAAAAAAAATATTTTTAGGGTCTTTAACATTGTAAATATATATTTGTGTAAAAGTGCCTAAATAATGTCAAATTCGACTTTTTTTTAGCCGTTCAAAAAACATTAAATATTTGAAAAAACATTTTTTTAAGATAAAAAATTTATATCTAAATTTTATAAAAAAAACATATTTTTTTGCATTTAATTTGTAAAAATATAGTTGTAGCAAAAAATAAAAAAACATTTAGCTACAGATATAAAGGGGAAAATATACCCAATTTTTAGAAAAAAAAAAAACTTTTCAGGAAATCATTTAAAACACACATTTAGGGGGTTTTGCAATATGATAAATAAAACTATTGTATATTACAATAACGTCAGTTTTAAGAAATATGAAAAAAGCTTTTCAATATACGTTTTTAACAATGAATAAACCCCTTTCCCTTTTAATAGCTTAAAAAGTAAGTAGGTCTTTTAGGGGCAAATATTCTAAAAAGAGGATTTTTTATTCAATTTGTAGGAAAACAGTATTTTATCACCGATAAATAGCTAATATCATTTAAAACGTAATTTTATGGTTATAGCAAAATGAAAGTAAAACTATTTGTATATTACAAAACGCAACAGTTTTCAAGAAACATGAAAAATGCTTGCAATAACCCTTATATCACAATAAATAACCCCTTTTCTTTTTTAATAGTTTAAAGAATGTAAACTACTTAAGGTGCATATTATTCTAAAAAGGGATTTTTTACTTCAATTAGAGGAAAACAGCTTATACTTGATAACTAGCTAGAAACATTGAAAACACTACATTTTTTTGGGTTTTTAAAACAATAAATAGTAAAACACTTGTATATATACAAAGTACAGTTACAAGAAAAAAATATGAAAAACCTTGCAAATACCGTTATATCAAAAAAAACCTATACTCTTCATTTTAAAAGTTAGTAATGTAAGTATTATACAGTAGGGCAAATTTTCTAAAAAAAGGGTTTTTTACTTCAATTTTTGGAAAACAGCTAATATCCCGAAAATAGCTAACATCATGAAAACACACATTTTATGGGTTTTAGCAATTGATAAATAAAACTACAAGTATATATACAATAACGCTCAGTTTACAAGAAACTATGAAAAAAAGCTTGCAAATATGTTATACACAAAAAATAACCCCTTCCTCCTCATTTAATAGCTTTAAGTAAAGTAAGACTTTTAGGGGCAAATTATTCTAAAAAAAAGGATTTTATACTTTAAATTGTGGGAAAACAGCTAATATCACCCGATAAATAGCTAAATCATTGAAATACTAAATTTTTTGGGTTTATGCAAAAGGAAAGTAAAATATTGATATATAAATAAAAGGTACATTTGAAGAAAAAATGAAAAAAAAATTTCAATATAGTTTTAAAAAACAATAAAAAAACCTTTTATCTTTATTTAAAAGCTTAAAGTAGGTAAACACTTATAGGGGCAAATTTTTTAAAAAAAAGGGATATTATACTTTAATTTTAGGGAAAAAAGTATTATCATGAAACTAGCTAAAAATCATTGAAAACACAATTTTATGGGTTATAGGGAATATAAAAAGTAAATATACTTTTTATAATTTCAATAAAAGCTAAGTTTTGAAAAAATTGAAAAAAGTTTGCAATATCCGTTAATTTACAATAAATAACCTCTTTCTTTCCCTTTTTAAAAGCTAATGTAAGAAACTATTAAGGGCAAATTATTCTAAAAAGAGGATTTTATACTTTAATTTGTAGGAAAAAAGCTTATATCATGATAACTAGCTAAAACAGAAAACACTACATTTATGGGTTTATAGCAATAAATAAGTAAAATTTTTTGTAATATACAATAACGCTACAGTTTAGAAAAAACTATAAAAAACGCTTGCAATATACAGTTATATCACAATAAATAACCTCTTACTCTTCTATTTAATAGCTTAATGTAATGTAAGCTACTTATAGGTGCAAATTATTCTAAAAAGAGGATTTTATACTTCAATTTGTAGGTAAACAGCCATATATCACTGATAACTAGCTAAATTCATTGAAAACACTACATTTTATTGGTTTATAGCAATATAATAAGTAAAACTATTTGTATATATACAATAACGCAACAGTTTACAAGAAACTATGAAAAACGCTTGCAATATCCCGTTATATCACAATAAATAACCTCTTACTCTTCTATTTATTAGCTTAATGTAATGTAAGCTACTTATAGGTGCAAATTATTCTAAAAAAAGGATTGTATTCTTCAATTTGTAGGTAAACAGCTATATATCACCGATAACATGTAAATCATTGAAAAGAACCATTTATTTTTTTTTTGAGATATAAAGCATTATCATAAGGTAAATTCCTTCTATTAATGATATAACACTAACAATTAGAAGAAACTATGAAAAACCACGAATATTACAATTGTATACAATATAGAGTCTCAACTCCTATTATAAGCTTACCAGTAGTTTAAATAGCACTTTCTAACGAAACAACATAATTCCACATTTTGAATTTCTCTATCAAAAAAAGCTGAATAAGTCAATTTTCGACATTTTTCAGCCCGTTCCAAAATTACATTAAAACACTTGAAAAACGTTGTTTTTAGGAATAAAATTGATATATAATTTAACTGAAAAATACTATTTTAAAGCTCATAAGATTGTAATATATTTTTTTGTGTAAAAGTGATGAATAATGTTTATATATCGACATTTTTTAGGCTTTCAAAAATACATTCAAACACTTGAAAAAACGTTCTTTTTAAGAATTAAAATTGATACCTAATTGTCATGAACAAATACATATTTTTAGCTCATAACATTGTTATATCTAGTTGTGTAAAAGTGCTTGAATATGTCACATTTCGACATTATTATCTTTCAAAATACATTACATACTTGAAAAAACAATGTGTTATTAATATTAAAATTGATATAAATGTCATGAAAAATACATATTTTTTAGTATTAATTTTGTAAATATAGTTTGTAAGCATATAAAAAGCTATTTTAAGCTACCTAAATAAGAAATATATACTCAATTTGTAGAAAAAACAACTCTTCACTGATAACTACTAAAATCATTGAAAACACTACATTTTATGGGTGTTAATAGCATCTCATAAGTAAACTATTGTATATATACAAAACGCTATAGTTTACAGAAACTATGAAAAACGCTTGCAATAAACCGTTATCTCAAAATACAACTAGCCTCTTACTCTTTTATTTAATAGATTCATGTAAATGTAAGCTACTTTATCGGTGCAAATTATTCTAAAAAGAGGATTTGTACACTCAATTTTAGGAAAAACAGCTTATATCACGGGGGGGGATAAATAGCTATATTATTAAAAACCTACATTGTATGGGTTTATACAATATGATAGTAAAACTACTTGTATATTATAAAAAAAAAAAAAAAAACAATAACGCTACAGTTTACAAGAAACTATGAAAAACGCTTGCAATATAACCGTTATATCCACAATAAATAACCTCTTACTCTTCTATTTAGTAGCTTACTGTAATGTAAGCCTGACTTATGTGTCAAATAATTCTAAAAACGGATTTTATACTTCAATTTGTAGGAAAACAGCTATATATCACTAAAACTAGCTAAATTGATTGAAACACTAGCATTTTATGGGTTATAGCAATATAATAAGTTAAACCTACTTGTCTATATACAATAACGCTACAGTTAGAGAAACTATGAAAACCCTTGCAATATACCGTTTATAACAAATAAATAAACCTCTTTCCTCTTCTATTACTAGCTTAATGTAATGTAAGCTACTTATAGGGTGGCAAATTATTCTAAAAAGAAGATTTTAATACATCATTTTGTAATGAAAACAGCTATATATCCACCGATCATAGCTAATATCATTGAAACACTCTTTTAAGGGTTTATACAATATGATAAGTTAAACTACTTGTATATATACAATAACGCTACAGTTTTCAAGAACTATGAAAAACGCTTGCAATATACCGTTATATCACATTAAATAACCTCCTACTGTTCTAATTTATTTAGCTTAATGTAATGTTAAGCTACGTTAGGTTGCAATTATTCTAAAAAAAGGATTGTATATTTCAATTTGTAGGAAAACAGCTGATATAGCCCGATAAATAGCTAATATCACTTGAAAACACTACATTTTATGGGTTTATAGCAATATGATAGTAAAAACTACTTGTATATACCATAACGCTCAGTTTATGGAAGAAACTATGAAAAACGCTTTCAATATACCGTTATATCACAATAAATAACCTCTTACTCTTCTATTTAAATAGCTTAATTTTAATGAAAGCTACTTATAGGTGCAAATTATTCTAAAAAGAGGATTTTATACTTCAATTTTGTAGGAAAACAGCTATATATCACTGATAACTAGCTAAATCATGAAAACACTACATTTTATGGGGTTTATAGCAATATAATAAGTAAAACTACTGTATATATACAATAACGCTAAATTTTAGAAGAAACTATGAAAAACGCTGCAAAATACCGTTATATCACAATAAAAAAACCTCTTACTGTTTCTATTTAATAGCTTAATGTAATGTAAGGTACTTATAGGTGAAAATTTAAATTCTAAAAGGGGAATTTTTATACTTCAATTTGTATGAAAACAGCTATATATCACTGATAACTATCTAAAATCATTGAAAACCCTACATTTTATGGGTTTTATAAGCAATATAATAAGTAAAACTATTTGGTATATAACCAATAACGCTATATTTTAGAAGAAACTATGGAAAAAACGCTTCAATATACCGTTATATCACATAATAACCTCTTTACTTTTCTATTGTACTAGCTTAATTGTATGTAAGCTACTTATAGGTGCAAATTATTCTAAGAAAGAGGATTTTTATCTTCAATTTTGTAGGAAAAACGCTATAATATCACCGATAATAAGCTAGTATCATTGAAAACACTACATTTTATGGGTTTATAGCAATAGAGAAGTCAAACTACTTGTACATATACAATATCACTACAGTTTAGAAGCAACTATAAAACGCTTTGCAATATACGCGTTATAACACAATAAATCACCTCTTACCATTCTATTTAATAGCTTAACGTAATGTAGCATACTTCTAGGTGCAAATTATTCTAAAAGAGGATTTTATACTTCATTTGAGGAAAACCCTATATAATCACCAATCAAATGCTAATATTATTGAAAACACTACATTTTATGGGTTATAGCAAAATGTAATTAAAACTACTTGTATATATACAATACGCTACGAGTTTTACCAAGACTATGAAAAACGCTTGCAATATACCCGTTATCATCACAATAAATACCTCTTACTCTTCTATTTAGTAGCTAATGGAGGTAAGCTACTTATGAGGTGCAATTATTCTAAAAAAAGGATTTTATACTTTCAATTTGTAGGAAAACAGCTATATATCACTTAATAACTAGCTAAATTGATTGACAACACTACATTTTATGGGGTTATAGCATATAATAGTAAAACTACTTGTATTATACAATAACGCTACAGTTTAGATGAAACTATGAAAAACGCTTGCAATAGACCGTTATAATCACAATAAATAACCTCTTACTCTTCTATTACTAACTTATGTAATGTAAGCTACTTATAGGTACATAATTATTCTAAAAAGGGATTTTAATAGCTCAATTTGTAAGAAAACAGCTATATATCACTGATAAATAGCTAAACTCATTGAAAACCCTACATTTTATGGGTTAATAGCAATAGAAAAGTAAAACTATTGTATATTACAATAACGCTAGAGTTTAGAAGAAATATGAACAACATTGCAATATACCGGTATATCACAATAAATCACCTCTTACTCTTCTATTTAATACTTAATGTATGTAAGCTACTTATAGGGCAATTAATCTAAAAAAGATTTTATACTTCATTTGTAGGAAAACAGCTGTATACACATAAATAGCTAATATCATTGAAACACTACATTTTATGGGTTTAAGCAATAAGATAAGTAAAACTACTTGTATATAGTACAATAACGCTACAGTTTACATAAATTATGAAAAATGCCTGCAATATACCGTTTATATCACATAAAGAACCTATTACTCTTCTGATTATAGCTTACTGTAATGCAAGCTACTTATTAGGTGCAATTTATTCTAAAAAAAGGCTTGTATTCTTCAATTTGTAGGCACACAGCTATATATCACATAACTAGCTAAAATCATTGAAAAGAACACATTTTGAGGTATATAGCATTATCATAAGGTTAAATTTCCTTCTAGTTAATGATATAACACTACAAATAAGAAGAAAACTATGATAAAAACACTATAATATACATTGTCTCACAATAATAGATTCCTCAACTCCTATTATAAGCTTACAGTAGTTTAAATAGCAATTTCTCACGAAACAACATATTCCAACATTTCGAATTTCTCTATCAAAAAAATGGCGAATAATGGCATTTTCGAATTTTTCAGCCTTCAAAATTCATTAAACACTTGAAAAAACGTTGTTTTTATGAAATAAAATTGATATATAAATTTATTGAACAATCATCATTTTCAGCTCAAAATATTTTAAAATATAGTTCGTTAAAAGCGCTGAATAATTGTTAAATATCGACATTTTTGTAGGCTTTCACAAATACCTTAAAACACTTGAAAAAACGTTGTTTTTAGATTAAAAAATTGATACTAAATTTCCTATGAAAAATACATATTTTTAACGCATAATTGTTATATATATTTTTGTAAATGCTTGAATAATTTCAAACTTCGACATTATTTTAGCCTTTCAAAGAATACATTAAAAATACTTGAAAAAACAATGTTTATAAGATTAAAATTGATATCTAAATTTCATGAAAAATACTATTTTTAGCTATTAATTTTGGTAAATATAGTTGTAGCAAATATAAAAAGCTATTTAGCTACAGATATAAGAAATAATCTTTCAATTTGTAGAAAAAAACAACTCTTCACTGATAACTAGCTAAATCATTGGGAAAACACTACATTTTTATGGGTTTATAGCATATCCTAAGTAAAACTATTTGTATATATACAATAACGCTATGTTTACAAGGAAACTATGAAAAACGCTTGCAATATAACCGTTATCCTCAAAATAAATAGCCCTCTTACTCTTTTATTTAATAGTTCATGTAATGTTTAAGCTACTTAGAGAGTGCAAATTATTCTAAAAGAGGATTTTATACTTCACTTTGTAAGGAAAACGCTATATATCACCCGAATAAATAGCTAATTTTAAAACACTACAGTTTTATGGTTTATAGAAATATGATAAGTAAAACTACTTTGTATTTATACAATAACGCTACAGTTTACCAAGAAACTATGAAAACGCTTGCACTATCCGTTATATCACAATTAAATAACCTCTTACTTGTTCTATTTATTAGCTAATGGAATGTAAGCTACTTATAGGTTCAATTATTCTAAAAAAAGGATTTTATACTTCAAATTTGTAGGAAACAGCTATATCTCACTAATAACTAGCTAAATTGATTGAAAACACTCCATTTTATGGGTTTCTAGCATATCATAAGTAAAAACTACTTGTATATCTCACTAACCCTACAGTTTGATGAAACTATGAAAACGCTTGCAATATACCGTTAGAATCACAATAAATAACTTCTTACTCTTCTATTTACTAGCTTAATGTAATGTAACTACTTATAGTGGCAAATTATTCTAAAAAGAGGATTTTATACATCAATTTGTAGGAAACAAGCTATATATCACCGATAAATAGCTAAATATCCTTGAAAACACTACATTTTTATGGGTTTAGATGTATAAGTAAAACTACTTGTATATATACAATAACGCACAGTTTAGGAAGAAACTATGAAAAACGCTTGCAATTTACCTTTATGATCACATAAATACTTCTTTACTCTTCTATTTAATAGCTTAATGTAATGTAGCTACTTATAGTGCAATTATCTAAAAAAGAGGATTTTATACTTCAATTTGTAGGAAAACCGCTATATTCACCAATAATAAGGCTAATATCAATTGAAAACACTACATTTTATTGTTTATAGCAATTACCGAGAAGTAAAACTACTTGTTATATACAATAACGCTACAGTTTACAAGAAACTATGAAAACGCTTGCAATATACCGTTATATCACAATAAATAACCTCTTACTCTTCTTTTTAATAGTTAATGTAATGTACGCTACTTATAGATTGCAAATTATTCCTAAAAAGAGTTTTTATACTTTCATTTGAGGAAAACAGCTATATATAACCATAAATAGCTAATATCATTGAAACACTACATTTTATGGGTTTATAGGCAATAGGATAAGTAAAACTACTTGTATATATAAAATAACGCTACAGTTTACAAGAAACTATTAAAAACACTTTGGGCATATACCGTTATTCACAATAAACAACCATTACTCTTCTATTTATTAGCTTAATGTATGTAAGCTACTTATAGGTGCAATTATTCTAAAAAATGATTGTATACTTCAATTTGTAGGAAAACAGCTATATATCACTGATTACTAGCTAAAATCATGAAAACACTACATTGTATGGGTTTATAGCATATAATCAGTAAAACTACTTGTATATTATACAATAACTCTACCGTTTATAATAAACGATGAAAAACGCATGCGAATAACGTTTTATATCTCAATAAATTACCTCTTTACTCCTTCATTTAATAGCTTAATTAATGTAGCTACTTAATAGGTGGCAATTATTCCTAAAAAGAGGATTTTATACTTCATTTTGTAGAAAACCGCTATATATCACCGATAAATTAGCTAATATCATTGAAAACGCTACATTTTATGGGTTTATACGCAATATGATAAGTAAAAAGTACTTGGATATATACAATAACGCTACAGTTTCAAGACACTAATGAAAAACGCTTGCAATCTACCGTTCTATCACAATAAATAACCTCTTACTCTTCTATTAATAGCTTAATGTAGTGTAGTCTACTTATAGGGGCAAAAGGTATTCTAAAAAGAGGATTTTTATACTTCATTTGTAGAAAACAGCTTAATATAGCATTGATAACTAGCTAAAATCTTGAAAACCTACATTTTAATTGGTTATAGAATATATAAGTAAAACTACTTGTATATAGACAATAACGCTACAGTTTAGAAGAAATTATGAAAAACGCTTGCACTATACCGTTATATCACAATAAATCACCTCTTACTCTTCCATTTAATAGCTTAATGTAATGTAAGCTACTTATAGGTGCAAATTATTCTAAAAGAGTTTTAATACTTCAATTTGTAGGAAAACAGCTATATTATCACTGATAACTAGCTAAAGTCCTTGAAAACACTACATTTATGGGTTTATGCACTATATAGTAACATACTTGTATTACTATACAATCACGCTACAGTTTAGAAAAACTATTAAAAAACGCTTGCAATATACAGTTAATCAATCAACAATAAATAACCTCTTACCTTCTATTTAATAGCTTAATGTAATGTAAGCTACTTATAGGTGCAAATTATTTTAAAAAGAGGATTTTATACTTTAATTTTGTAGGAAAACCGCTATATATCACTGATAACTGCTAGAATCATTTGAAACACTAACATTTTATGGGTTTATAGCAATATAAAAGTACCACTACTTGTATATATACAATAACGCTACAGTTGATTACAAGTAAACTATGAAAACTCTTGCAATATACCGTTATAATCACAATAAATAACCTGCTACTCTTCTATTTAATAGCTTAATGTATGTAAGCTACTTATAGGTGCAGAATTAGTCAAAAAGTGGATTTTACACATAATTTGTAGGAAACAGCTATATATCACCGCTAAATAGCTAAATTCCAATTGAAAACACTACATTTTAAGGGTTTATATCATATGATAAGTTCAACTACTTGTATATATACAATAACGCTACAGTTTACAAGAAGCTATGAAAAACGCTTGAAATATACCGTTATATCACAATAAATAGCCTCCCTCGGTCTATTTATTGGCTTAAGGTACTGTAAGCTACTTAATGGTGCAAATTATTCTATAAAAAAGATTGTATACTTCAATTTGGTAGGGAAACGCTATATATACCGATAAATAGCTATATCATTGAAAACACACATTTTATGGTTTTATAGCAAAGTGAAATAAGTAAAACTACTTGTATATACACAATAACGCAACAGTTTACTAGAAACTATGAAAAATCTTGCAATATACGAAGTTATATCACAATAAATACCTCTTACTCTTTTTTTAATAGCTTAATGTAATGTAGCACTTATAGGTGCAAATTATTCTAAAAAGAAGGATTTTATACTTCAATTTTGTAGGAAAACGCTATTATATCATCAATAAATAGCTAATATCATTGAACACACTACATTTTCATGGGTTTATAAAGCAATAGTGAGTGAAGTAAACTACTTGTATATATACCAATACACTACAGTTTACAGATCTATGAAAAGACGCTTGCAATCTACCCGTTATATCACAATACTATCCTCTTACTCTTCTATATAATAGCTTATGTAATGTAAGCTACTTATAGTGCAATTATTCTAAAAAATGGATTTTATTACTTCATTTGTAGGACAACAGCTATATATCAATTGATAACTAGCTAAAATCATTGAAAACACGACATTTTATGTTTATAGCAATATAATAGTAAAACTACTTGTATATATAACAATTACCGTACAGTTTAAAAAAACTCTGAAAACGCTTGCAAATATACCCTTTGCATCACAATAAATTAACCTCTTACTCCTCTATGTAATAGCTTATGTAGGTAAGCTACTTATTAGATGCAAATTATTCTAAAAAGAGGATTTTATACTTCATTTGAGGAAAACAGCTATATATCACCGATAATAGCTATATCATTGAAAACGCTACATTTTATGGTTTATTGCAATTTGATAAGTAAACTACTTGTATATATACATAACGCTACCGTTTACAAGAAACTATGAAAAACGCTTGCAATATAACGTGTCTAATCACAATAATAACCTCTTACTCTTCTATTTACTAGCTTATGCTATTCTAAGCTACTTAAAAGTGCAAATTATTCAAAAAAATTTTATCTTCAATTTTAAAAAAATTAAAAACCAAAAATGGAATATTAAAAAAAATTTATTTTTAAAATAGAAAGTAAAACACGTAATAACAATAAGAAAGTTTAAAGTATGAAAAAGTTTGAAATACTGTTATAACAAAAAAAACCCCCTTTTACCCTTTTTAAAGCTTAAAAACTATAAAATATTTTTTAAAAAATTTTATTAATTTTGGAAAAAAAACCTAAAATTCTTTAAAACTAAAAAAAGGAAAAAAAAATTTTTAGGAAAAATTTTTAAAAAATTATAAAAAAAAAATTAAATTACAAAAAATTTTTTAAGAAAAAAAAGAAAACCTTGAATATATTTATATAAAAAAAAAACATTTAAAAACCCCTTTTAAAGTTAATTTAAAGTAACACTAATAGGTCAAATTTTTAAAAAAAGTTTATATTAATTTTGGGGAAAAAACTAAAAATATACTAAAAAAAGTAGAAAACAAAAATTTATTTTTTAAGCAAAAAATAATTAAAACTACTTTATTATACAATTAAACATTTAAAAAAAAAATAAAAAACTTTAAAATACTTTAAAACCCCAATAAATAACCCTTACTTTCTATTTAATAGTTTAATGAAAGAAACTATTAGGGGTTTTAAAAAAAAAAAAGGGGTTTTAAATTTTCAATTTTTAGGAAAACAGTTTATCAGATAAAAAAAATCTTTAAAAAAAAAAATTTTATGGGTAAAAAATAAAAAAAATTTTTTTAAAAATAACCTACGTTTACAAAAAGAAAAAAAAAAAAAAAACCCCATAAAAAAAAATTTCCCTTTTTTTTAATAGTTAAGAATGTAAGACTTTTAGGTAAAAAATTTTCAAAAAAAGGGATTTTCCCTTAATTTGTAGGAAAACAATATATCACTAAAAGCATACAAAAAACATTTTTTAAGGGGTTTAAAAATATGATATTATTTTTTTTTAAAATTAAAAAAATTTAAAAAAAATTTAAAAAAAACCCCTTTTCAATAATTAACCAAAAAATTTTTTAAATTTATTAAAAAGTTTAAGAATTTAAATAAAGGTAAATTTTTTAAAAAAAAAGGGATTTTTATAAATTTTGGGGAAAACATTAAACCCCAAAAATGTAATATCATTGAAAAAATTTTTTTAATTTATTGAATATAATTAAACTACTTTAAAAAAAAAAACGTCATTTACAAAAAACAAAAAAACCCAAAAAAAATAATAAATAAATAACTCCCCCTTCCAATTTATTAAAAATTTTAAAACTTCTTTTTTGGGGAAAATTATTCAAAAATATTTTAATTAAATTGGGGAAAAAACAAAAAATTTTAAAAATTTAATAGCAAAATATGAAAAGAAACTTTTTGATAAAATATTTTTTAAAAAAAAATAATTTCATTAAAATTAAAACTAAAAAAAAAGAAATATAAAAAAAATAAATTTCTTTACCCCAAAAAATTAAGCCCTTTTAAAAATTAATTTTTAAAAAAATACCAATTTTAAAAAAACAAAAAATTTCCAATTTTGTTTTCCCTTAAAAAAAAAGGGGTAATAATTAATTTTACTTTTTTAATTCAAAAATACATTAAAAATTAAAAAAAAAATTTTTTTGGGAAAAAAAATTTACTAAATTTATAAAAATAATTTTTAAAAGTAAATATTTTAAAAATTTTTGAAATTAAAAAATTTTAATTTTTTGGGACCAAAAATACTTAAAAAAATTAAAAAATTTTTTTAAGTAAAAAAATAAAGGAAAAAAACTTTTTTAGTATAATTTTTAAAAAAAATTGGGAAAAAAGGTAAAATTAAATTTTCACATTTTTTGGGTTTAAAAAAATCATTAAAATACTTAAAAAAATTTGTTTTTAAGAAAAATTATTTTAAATTTATAAAAAAAAAAGCAAAATTTTAAAAAAATAATTTAGCTTAAAAACTTTTAAAAATAAAAAAATTTTTTTAAAAAAAAAAAATTTTCGGGAAAAATATTAAAACATAATTTTGGGTTTTAAATTGAAAGAAAAAATTTTTAAAATTAAAAAACCCTTTTAAAAAAATTTGAAAAACGGTTTTTAATATTTTAAAAAAAATAATTTATTTTATTTAATATTAAGGGTAAGTTTTAAGGTCAAATTTTCAAAAAAGGGGTTTTTAATAAATTTTGGGAAAACATTTTAGAAAATGTTAATCAAAAAAAATAATTTTTTTTATAAATTTGTAAAAATTTGTAAATAAAAAGCAAATTTTAAGAAATAAAAAATTTAATATACCATTCAAAAAAAAAACCCTTTCCCTTTCTTTTTAAACTAATTTAAATTTTTAAAAATTTATAGGTAATTTAAAAAATATTTAATTCAAATAGGAAAAAACGCTCATATCCGTTAATAAAATATTAAAAAAACCCTTTTAGGGGTTTATGAATAAATAGTAAAATATTTAAAAAATAACCTCATTTAAAAAACTATAAAAACGTAAATACCTTAATAAAAATAAAAATCAATTTTAAAAGTAGTAAAAAAGTATTATACATAGGGCAAATTTTCAAAAAAAAGGGGAAAATTTTCTTCAATTTAAAAAAATAATACCTTTAAAAAAAAAAATTTTTGGAAAAACTACTTTTTAGGGTTTATAAAAATGGTTTAAAAAAACTCAAAAATAAAAAACGCTCTTTTTTAAAGAAACATAAAAAACCCTTTCATTAGTTATCCCCAAAAAATAATTTTTCCTTTATTAATGCAAATTTAAAAGAAAATTTAAAGGGGGCAATTTTCTAAAAAATTTATACTCAATTTTAAAAAAAGCTAAAATGAAAAATACAATACATTGAAATACAAAAAAGGGGTTTTTATAAATTTAAAAAGAAAACACTTTATAAATAAAAAGGCATTTGAAAAAAAAAAATTGAAATCCCAATAAATAAAATTTTATTTTTTTTAAAGTTTAATTTTAAGATTAAAAAGGTGAAAAAATTTTCAAAAAAAATTTTTTCTCTTTTTAAGGAAAAAGATTACATAAAAATGCAAAATTTTGGGAAAAAAATTTTTATTTTTAAAATATAAAAGTAAAAACTATTTTATTAAAAAAAAATTTTAAAGAAATAGAAAAAAACCTGTATTATATAAATAAAAAACCCTTTTCCCTTTAAAAAATTATGAAGTGCATAAAAAATTTACAAAAAAATTTTTACCTTCAATTTGTAGGGAAAAGCTATAATCAAATTAAAAATTTAAAAATTTTAAGGAAAAAAATTTGGGGGAAACAAAAATAAAAATATTGATTTTATAAAAATAATAATTTTAAAAAATTTTAAAAAAAAACGCCCCCCCCTTTTTACAAAAAAAAAAAACCCCCTTTTATCTTAAAAAAAGAAAAAATCTTATCTTTTAAAAAAAGGATTTTATACTTAAAGTGGAAAATTATTAAAAAAAAATAAATTCATTGAAAAACAAATTTTTAATTTTATAGAATATATAAAAATATTTTATTTTAAAAAAATTTTAATTTGAAATAAAAAAGGAACAATTATTTAAAAAAAAAAACCTCTTCCCCTTTTTTAAGTTTGAATTTAAACTTTTAAAAAATTTTCTAAAAAAAATTTTTTAATTAATTATAGGAAAAAATTTTAAAAAAAATATACTAAAATTTTAAAAAACCCCAATTTTAAAAAAATTTTTTTTAATTAAAAACCTTTTTGGGGGTTAAAACAAAAAATTTAAGGGAAAAACTTTAAAAAAAAAAATTTACCCCAAGTTCAAGTTTTTTAAAGCAAGATTTTAAAATAAAATTTTAAAAAACAACTTAATTACATTTGAATTTTTATAAAAAAAATAAAAAGGGATTTTACTTTTTAGACCCAAAATCCCAAAAAACAATTAAAAAAAAATTTTTTGGGGAATAAATTTTTTTAAAAAATTTTCTAAAAAAATTTTTAACCAAAATTTTTTTTAAAAAATTTTGAAAACTTTTTAAAATTGACAAAAAAATAAAAAAAACCTAAAAAACTTTTAAGTTAAATTTGCAAAATTTAGAAAAAAAAAAATTTTTTTTTAGCTCATAAAGTAAAAAATTTAATTTTTTAAAATTAAAATAAAATTTACTTTTTTTGGAAAAAACTTAAAAATTTAAAAAACATTTTTTTAAGAAAAATTATTTTTAAATTTCTAAAAAAAATTTTAGCTAAAATTTTGAAAAAATTAATTGTAGAAATTAAAAAAAGCTTTTTACTAAAAAAAAAGTTTTAAAATTTTTAAAAAAAAAAAAAATTTTTTTTAAAAATCATAAAAAAAATTTTAGGGGTTAAAAATTGAAAAGAAAAATTTGAAAAAAAAACCGCAATTTCAAAAACTTGAAAAAACGTTAATAAAAATTATATAAAAAAAAAAACCCTTTACCTTTTATTTGAATTTAAATGTGGCATTATAAAAAAAATTAAAAAAAAAGGGGAATTTTATACCAATTTTGGGGAAAAAAAATATATCAGAAAAACTAATTATGAAAATAATTTTGGGTTTATAAATTATAATAAAACTTTATTTACAAAAACCCAAAAGTTTAAAGAAAAACAAAAAAATCTTCTTTATTTATACCAAAAAAAATTTAAACTTTAAATTTCATTTTACAAGAATTAAAATTTTAATTTTAAATTTTTAAAAAAAGGGTTTTTTAATTAAAGTAAAAAAGGGTTATCCCCTTGAAACAGGAATTTTTTAAAAACCCTTTTTTTGGGGATGCAAATTGAAAAACCCTTTTTTTATATACAATAAACCTACTTTAAAAAAAGGGAACTATGAAAAAGTTTCTATAGTTTAAAAATTTAAATAATATACTTTTAAAAAAAGGTTAACTCTTTTTTAAAGGGGCAAATTTATTTTAAAAAAAATTTTTTTCAATTTTAGGAAAAAACTATATATCCCCATAAAAGCAAAATTCAAAAAAAACTATTTTGGGGGGTTTAAAAATA
Source organism: Chionoecetes opilio (assembly GCA_016584305.1). NCBI lineage: Eukaryota > Metazoa > Arthropoda > Malacostraca > Decapoda > Majidae > Chionoecetes > Chionoecetes opilio. Next base: position 31,007 of record JACEEZ010005938.1, read on the forward strand.
TATAAAAAATCCAATATATTAAATAAGTACATTTACAAGAAAATAAAAAGGAATTCTTTATTTTCAAATAAAAACCTTTTCCCTTTTAATAGTTAATTTAAATGAATATTTAGGTGTTTTTTTAAAAAGGATTTTAACTCAATTTTTAAAAACGCTAATTCAGAAAATAGAAACTTGAAATATATTTTTTTATTTTTCCAATAAAATAAAAAAAAAAAATTATTAATAAGCTACTTTAGGGAAAAATTGAAAAAGTTATCCCCCTTTTTAAAAAAACCCTTATCCAAAATTTTAATATTTTGGGAAAAAATATTTAATTTAAATTTTTAAAAAAGGTTTTTAACTTAATTTTTAAAAACAAGTAAAACTATAAAAGCTTTTTATTA
>JACEEZ010005939.1:10000-33772 GCA_016584305.1 Chionoecetes opilio
AGAGAGATTCTACCGAAATCTAATCTATTTCAACTTAATTAATATAACTGCTCTTCTACCTAAACTAACTTAACTCACGTACTCAATTTTAATCTAACAAAAACTGAACCTAAACATAATCTAACCTTATTTCACCATGATTAAAACCTATCCTAACCCTAACCTAGCCTCACCTACGCGTCTTACACACACAACGCTACCCCTTCTCTCTCCTTCTCTCTTTCTCATACTTTTTACTACATATGAGAGAAGATCACACAAGACATTGCATCACTTTACCATAATACATTTTCCTCCACCCCTTCCTTCCCTTCCCGCCACCCCATCATCCACAACAGGTGATGGGAAAACACAAATATACTCAAACGGTATATACATATTTTTGTTTTGTATAAAAGAGTTGCGGTCGATATGGCAATTTCTATCAGCACTAGTCTTCCAATGTTAGGGTCCTCATTACTCTAAATGATCTCATTCTGCTCGCTCTCTCTCTATCCTATATCTCTCTCTCTCTCTCCCTCTCGCTCTCTATCTGCTGCTCTCATCTCTCGCTACTTCTCTCTCCTCTCTCCTCTCTCTTCCTCTCCTCTCTAGCTCTCTTCTCTCTCTACTCTCCTCTCTCTCTCCGCTATCTCTCTCCGCTCTCTATCATCCCCCCTGCCAACTTGTCAACCTATCCAGTGATATATGTTATCCTGTCTCATGGCTAATCCGCCCTTATAGACATCTTTAACATCTCTGGTAATCATCATTCTCCTGCTCCTCTTCTCTCCTTTTTCTTCTTCATCTTCCATCACCACCACCACCACAACCACTCTCTTCCTCTTACTTCTTCTTCTCTCCCTCCTCTACTTTTTCCTTCCTTCCTTCATCTTCCACCACCACAACCCTCTTCCTCTTCCTCTTGGATACAGAGCTTCTACTTTTATTTACTCTTGGTCTCAGAAATTTCCAGCGGCAATTTTAGGTAACAACTCTTGGCTGGCTTCGATCTCTTTTTTGTCGTAGTGGGTGTCACGCGCATCCCGCATGGAAGAAGAACAAAGAAGAAGAAGAAGAAGAAGAAAAAGAAGAAGAAGAGGAGGAGGAGTAGGAGGAGGAGTAGGAGGAGGAGGAGGCGGAGGAATACAAAGGAAAAAACAAACAGCACCAGATCTTATGTTCCAAACGAAGTTGCTTGAGGGAATTAGAGAAACTAGAGAGCAAAGTCAAAGGTTGTTTTGAATCTTTTAGTATAAGATTGATGGATAAGAAAAGAAAGATAAAATGAATCTATTCTGTAAGTCAATAATACTGATAGTTGTAGAGTAGTGCCTGGTTTGAGAAGGAGAAGGCGGGAAGTGCGAGGGAGCGAGAGGATAGGCGGAAAAAATGCGGAAGGAGTGACTAGTAAGGGGTGGATGAGAATGGCGTCAAACAATGGGATGAATTGTAGTATATTTTTGATGAATAACTGAAGCAGTGTCAGATAATAGAAATGATAATATTAATGATAATAACAATAATGGTGATATTATACAAATCAATATATATATATAATATTATATATATATCTATATATATATATATTTATATATATATATAATATAACATATACTATATATACGTATATACATATATATACGTATATATATATATTATATATATCTATATAAAAATCTACTATATTATACGTATATAATTATATACGTATATATATATTATATATATATCTATAATATATATATATAATATATATATAATAATATATATATATAATATGTGTGTGTCGTGTGTGTGTGTGTGTGTGTGTTGTTTTTGTGTGTGTGTGTGTGTGGTAGTGTGGTGTTTGTGTGGTGTGTGTGTGTGTGTGTGTGTGTGTGTGTGTGTGTTTGTGTGTGTGTGTGTGTGTGTGTGTGTGTGTGTGTGTGTGTGTTGTGTGTGTGTGTGGCTGGGTGTGTGTGTGGTTGTGTGTGTGTGTGTGTGTGTGTGTGGTGTTGTGTGTGTGGAGGTGTTGTGATGAGTGTCTGTCTGTCTGTCTGTACTGTCTGTCTCGTCTGGGTGTGTGATGTGTGCAGTGTGTTCTTGGTGTGTTTGTGTGTGTTGTTTGTGTGTGCATCTGTCTCGTATGTGGTATGTGGGGTGGGTGGTGTGTGTATGTAGTGTGTGTATGTGTGTGTGTTGTGTGATTGTATGTGTGTGAAGTGTGTGTGTGTGCAGCGTCCTTGGAGGGTTAAATGACAAGACCGCACGGTGAAACAACAACAACAACACGCACCACCACCCAAGCCCACAACACCATCTGACCTTCTCCTCAGACACCTCCCTCCTCCTCCTCCCTCCTCCTCCCCTTCATCCTCCTCCTCCTCCTCCTTCATCCTCCTCCTCCTCTACAGCCCTTTTCAACCCTTCCCGCAGTTTACGTAATCTCTCCCCATCCTCCCTGTATCTGTGCCTACCGGCATCAATTGCTTCACCATTACCCCTCCTTACAACCCGCCTCCCAATACCTGTCCCCACCCCCCCTTCATCACATGCCCACCCCCCCCAGTACATGCCATAGATTGCCACCTGGACGGGAGCCAAGCGGTTTTTTGCCACGGCTAGTGAGGAGAAATGGTGAGGAGGAGATGGAAAACGGCGAAGGGAGAGGAGGGAGGAGAGGGAGGAGGAGGAGATGGAGGAGAGGAGGGAAGGAGGTGAGGAGCTGGAGGAGGAGGAGGGAGGAGGATGAGGGAGGTGGTTTGAAGACGGTTATAAAAGACGATGAGAAAGGGGAGAAAAAAAGGAGTTAAAAGGAAAAGAGAGACGGAGGCCCGAACTGGAAAGAGGTTTGTAAGAAGAGGTGAAAGAAAAAAGAGCAAGGAAAAGAAGGGAATGCGGAGGAAGAGAAAAATATGAAAAAGGAAGAAGATAAGAGATGTGAGATGCGAAACAGATAAATAATCAGAGGGATTGCAGGTTCAAGGGTGTTGTGTGTGTGTGTGTGTGTGTGTGTGTGCTGGTGTGTGTGTGTGTGTGTGTGGGTGCTGGTGTGTGTGTGAGTGGTGTGTGTGTGTGTGGGTGTGTGTGCGGAGTTGTGCAGTGGTGCGTGTGTGTTGTGTGTGTGTGGTGTGTGTGTTGTGTTGTGCGTTGGTTGTGAGTGTGCCGGTGTGGGCAGCGTAGGACAGCAAGTCAGTCCAGGAGGAGGAGGAAGAGACAAAAAAAGCAAAGAGCGGAAGGAGGAAGGAAGGACGAGGGAGGGAGAGCTACACTGACTACAACAGAGTCTCACAAAAATCACTCTAAAATAAATAACCAATAAATCAATCTATGAATTCTGGCCAAGACATTAGTAAACAAGACACTTGTCATTTACTTTAAAGAATTTACCTCATCTATAAAGGTGAGTCTCTAAACATGTAAGGCTCGCGCTACCGAGTCGTATAAAAGACACGAGAAGAGGAGCTGCGAGGAGAGGCGAGAGCCGAGAGAGCGAGAGCGGAGAGCGAGGAGAGGTAGAGGAGAGAGAGAGAGAGAGAGGGGGAGGGGGGAGGAGCAGGTGTGGGGGGAGGTGTGAAGGAGAGGGAGAGGGAGTGGAGGGGGAGAAGAAGAGGGGGGGAGGTGGGGGAGGGGAGGAGGAGACGTGGGACGGGAGGCTTGGAGGAGCGGAGGGGGGAGGAGGGACGGGAGAGAGGGAGAGAGGAGAGAGGAGATGGGAGGGGGGGGGAGGAAGGGAGTGAGGGATGAGAAGAGGGAAGGCGGGCGAGAAGAGGAGCAGGGGGGGGATGAGATAGGGAGCGGGAGAGAGAAGGAGTAGTGAGGGGGGGGGGAGGGCGGGGAAGAGGAGAGGAGAGAGGGGGGAGGAGCGGAGGAGAGGAGAGGGAGAGAGGGAGAGAAGATAAGATAAGATTTTCATCCTATTCTAGGAAACTCTTGCAAAGTACCAACTACAAGGTTAATTGCTATAAAAAGAGCCCGGCAACCGTCAGCACGAACCTAGGCGAAGCGAAACCGCGGACCGAAGGACAGGGACGCCGGCCACATGGCGAACGCACCGTCTCTCACCAACCTTGCCACCCTGGACGGGCAGGAGGAAGAAAGAGAGAGAGAGAGAGAGGGAGAGCGGAGAGAGAGACGAGAAGAGGACGAGAGAGAAAGGGAGAGAGAGAAGAGATGAGAGAGGGAGAGAGGGAGAGGAGAGAGGAGAGAGATGAAGCGAGAGAGAGAGAGGAGGAGCGAGAGACAGGACCAGAGAAGAGAGGAGGGAGGGAGATGAGGAGGGGAGAGAGGAGGAGAGAGGGAGGACAGGGGGAGAGTGGGGAGGAGGAGGAGGGAGGAGAGGAGAGAGATGGAGAGAGAGTGAGGCGAGGGAGAGGAGCGAGGGAGGGCGGGTGGGGTGGGGGGCGGGGGGAGAGGGTGAGGATACGGAGGGAGGGGGGGTAGGTGGCTTGAGGGGAGGGAGGGGGGAGGGGGGGGGGGGGAGGACGGAGAGAGGGGGAGGAGGGAGAGGAGAGGGGGGCGCAGCGAGGGTAGGGCCGGGAGACGCGACCAAAGGGGGGAGGAAGCAGGAGAGGGGGAGAGGGAAGGGGGGAGGCGAAGGGCCGGGGGGGGAGGTGGGGGGGGGGAGGAGGGGGGAAGAGGAGGATGGGAGGGAGGGGGTAGACGAGGGAGGAGGGAGGGAGGGCGAGGGGGTGAGGAAGGGGGGAGGAAGGGAGGGGGAGCAGGAGGATAGGAGGGGGGAAGAGATGGAGGGAGGGAGAGAGAGATGGAGAAGGAGAGAGGAGAGAGAGAGAGCGAGAAAAGGGAAACAATAAAAAAAGACACTGAAAAAATAGATGAGTTATGGGTAGGGGTCGCCAAAGGTACACACACACACACACACACACACAACACACCACACACACACACACACCACACACACACACACACACACACACACACCACACACACACACACACACACACACACCACACAACACACACACACACACACCACACACACCACACACACACACACACCACACACACACACCATCACAACACACACACACCACACACAACACACACAACACACACACACACACACACACACACACACACACACACACACACACACACACCACACACACACACACACACACACACACACACACACACATCCCACACAACACACACACACACACACACACCACACACACCACACCACACACCACACACTACACACACACACACACACACACACCACCAAACACACACACACACACACACACTACACACACAACACCCACACACACACACACACCACACACACCCACACACACACACACACACACACCAGACAGATATGAATTAAAAAAAAATAGAAAAACAGGTAACATTTATGGGTGAGTGAATTGTCATGGATTAATTAGGTTTGAATGTTTTTGTCTGTGTGGGTTGTCAGATGTTTTAAAATGAGCCATGTAGAGTGTAGAAGAAGGGGACGAGGTTGTGAAAAAAGGAAAATGAGTGGGGAGGGAAGGTAGAAGAGGAGGTGAAAAGGGAATACGAGAGAGGAAGAAATGGGGAAAAAGAAGGGGAAAAAGAGAAGATGAAAGAAATGAGGGAAAGGAAGTGAGGCGAAAGAAAATACAGCCATTTACATACCCACAAGATTGCAATGAACGCAACTAAATGGGTTACATGCTCTCTCTCCTCTCTCGTACTTCTTCCTCTGCCCTCTCTCTCCCTCCTCCTCTCTCGCTGAGGCTTCTCTCTCTCTCTCTGTCCTCTCTCTCTCTCTCTCTCTCTCTCTGCGCTCCTCACTCTGCTCTCCTCTCGCTCTCTCTCGCGCGCTCCACTTTCTAAAACCTTTTTACTCGCTCTCGTACTAGGATTAAACCAAAACGAAATAGAAATAATTAAATCACTACAATATGTCCTCAGAACCTAAAGAAAAATAACAAAACAATTTGAAAAAACAAAAAACGATTTGCACAATGGCATGGTTTAAAGGCAACCATGCAAACAAAATGAATGAACAAAAGTACAGTGACACTATCACCATGTACAACGTAAACACCTTCAACCACCATCTCTCAACCAGAACAACCAACACCATCTCATCCCACCCAACCCCCCCGACCAGGTCACAAAATCGCATCATGGTAAGATTTAGGTACCTCACAAGTGTCACACATTACGATGGCATCCCCTAACCCTGCATGATGGTGATGCCCCCCCCCCCCTTCCCCGGTTGTCACACCTGTACCCTCACCATCTTGCCTACCAACAACCATATTCATCATCAATATTACAATTTACCCACGTTGTCATCACATCACCACCCATGTTTGCGGTTTATCACCAATCACCACTATCACCAACTTCACTTCAAAACTCTATCCTCAACACTTCTCCTTAGAAGGAGAAAACAAAATTTATTTTAAAAAAAAGAAATATAGCTGCAACCCAAACATTTTCAACAATACTTTGCAATAACTATATAATCTGTTTCTTTTCATAAAATATGAAATTAAATGCTAAAGATCGCAATTGAATATTCATTGTCACCTATTTCAGCCGATTATCATGGGTGTTCACATAGGCTTGTAAAATGTTATCCACGAATTCTTCTTCTTCGGTAATAGGTTGTTTTAGTCATGAAATAAGGGATTCGAAATAAGTTAGCCTAGATGATTTATATTAGCGAGGAGTGAGAGCGAGAAGAAATGTACTGCCAGGGGGAATCTTTGTATTTAAAAACCGAGAATTATTCGGCTTGTCAAAACAAAAGTATGTTAAGGTCTAGATTACGAAAAGTGTAGCTTAAATTCGCCTTCCCTTCGACTTCATTGATTGTGCTGAAGCGGGGGAAAGGAGAAACAGTGTATCGTCTTCGTCTCGTATGGTAGCTCCAAAGACAGTGACGTGACCGTGCGTCATGTTCATAAGGTTAGTGTGTGAAAAAAGACCCTCAATTTTTGGGAGATAACTTTGGCCACCGATAAAAAGGACAAACACGTGACTGAGTGTTGTAGAGACCCCCTCCGAAGGGGAAACTTCCGTTGAGACGCAGTGGGATGTGAACGCGGTGAAGAGAGAACATAGTGAGACCTTGAACATTCTCACGCAGGTGGACACAGAGTGGGAAGCGAGAGTCCCTGAATTACTACAAGGTGAATTGAAAGTAAAGTACTTTGTTATCTTTATTTAAAACCAAGAAAGATCACCAACTGATAATTCCAACCCATGCATTGCTACCAACGTGCATGGCAAAACGGTTGGTGTTTTGCGGCTAGCAATGAACGGGCCACTAACAGTAGCAACAGAGGCGCAAATAAACTAAACAGCTGGGTGACTAGCGGAAAAGGATCTGAAAATCCACGTTATAATATATCCGGAAAGGGAGACTGGACAAGCACAAGAAGAAAAGCTAGAGCAACAAGAAGAAATAGAAGAAAAATCAACGACAGTCACCCACCCTCCAGCCAGAACGCCAGCCAGTTCCAGCGCCAACCCATAGGTTTGTAAGAACGTAAATAAATTCAATTTACTTAGATGGTTATAATATGAATTAGAACAATAACTGCATTTAGATTCAGTCCAGGAATATGATTAAGACTAGCAAATATTTCATCATGTTATTGCTTGCAAATTAGTGAAAAACAGAAGAAAAGTCTTGCGGGACGACAAGCGGTAGCCTTCCGAGCCTGGTATAATAGGTGTTTTAGTCACTGGAAATAAGGATAGAAAGAAGTTAGCTAGATTGACTTACTAGCGAGAGAGAGAGGCGAGAAAAAAGTACGCCAGAATTCCTTGTAAAAAACGATTTTAAATTCTTCCGGCTTTGTCAAACACAAAGGTAAAGATTAAGGTCTAGATTACGAAAATTGTAAATTCAGCCTTTCCTTGCCCTTCTTCACGATTGTGCATGAAGAGGGCGGAAGGGAGGAGATTACAGTGTATGACTTGTCTTAGTTAGTGGTTTTTATATGAGAGACTCCAAGAATACGTGACAGTGACGGGACGTAATGTTTCATAGGTTAGTTGTGAAAAAGACCCTCACTTTTTTGGGCAGATAACTTGTGGTCCACGAAAAAAGACACAAACGTTGGACTGAAGTGTGTGGAGACCCCCTCTCACGAGAAACTTACCAGTGAGACGCAGTGAGTGAACGCGAGAGACAGAGTGAGAGACCTTGAAACCATTCTTACACGCAGTGGACACAGAGTTGCAGTGACAAGGTGGAGTCCCCTGGAATACTACATATGGAGTGAAGGCTAAGTACTATGGTTCATCCTTATATTAAAACCCGAAAGGGAAAAGATAACACCAACTGAATTATTCCAACCCAGGAATGACAAGTGCATGGAAAACGGTGTTTTTTGTGGTTAGCAAGGAAACGCGCCACTCTAAACAGTAGAAGCAACAGACGGCCGCAACTAACACTTTACTTTTCTTGTGACTTTGTAGGAAACGAGGAGGGAGACAACGTGTAAGGAAGAAATTTGGCAGAAAAGGTTTATATTTCGTCTCATTAATTATTGTCCAAGCGAGCGAAGAGAGTGTTGTTTTTATGCTTAAAAAATTCGTAATATATGTGCCTGGCTGCCCACTTATCTGATAGAAGGCCGGAGTGCCCCGTGCCCATTACGACCACCTCCCATTCGTCTCTGTTTGTTTATCTCTCTCTCTCGCTCTCTTCTCGTCTCTCTGACTACTCTCTCAGTCTCTCGTCCTCTTCACCTCTCTCTACTCTCTCTTCATCTGCTCTCTCTCCGTCAGTCTCTCTCTCTCTGCAGAGAGAGAAGATAATAGAATGATGGTAGGTGTACAGGCACTCAGTAATGAGGCAGCATAAGTGAACCGAAGAATGTGAGTGGAGAATGAAAGGGAGACACAAACAAAGTATATAACCGACGTTGGTAGTTATGCGAAGATTAAAACTTGTGGTAGCTATTGCGTGTGTGTGTAGTGTGTGGTGTATGTGTGTGTGAGTGTGTGGTCGGTGGTGTCATGTGTGGTGTGCTGCTGGGTGTGTGGTGTGTACAGCGTGTTGTGTGTGTCGTGTGTTGTGTGTATGTAGTGAGTGTATGTGTATGTGTATGGTAGTGCGAGTTTATAACCACGGTTTGGTGTGTGTGTGTATGTGTGTATGTGGTTGTAGTGTGCATACGTGTGTGTGTGCTAGATGTGTGTGATGGGTGTGCTGTGTGTGTTGATGTGTTATGTGTATGTGTGAGTAACAAAATTTACGGTATGTATAATATCTCTTTGTCTTATCTAACACACACACACACACACACACTACACACACACACACACACACACACACAGCACACGACACAACATACACAGCACACACCACACGATCACACACACAACAAAGACACAGTACTACTACAGACACATAACACCACACACACCACACACCTTGATGCGTCACTTTATGCTACACAATCGACAATGCCGTTTATCTCTCCAAGAGAGGCAGTCTTTTGGTGCAGTGACCTATCTTGTAATTTTTTTTCGTGTGTTTATTCATGAAGCAAATTGAAGTAGTGTGGTGTGGTGTAAGTAGCGTAGGCGTGCTGCGATGTGCGTGGAGTGTGTGTGCCTGAGCGTGTGCGTGTGTGTGTGTGTGGGTGGTGTTACACTCGTGTCCTTGCTATTCGTTTCGTTATATATTCGTTTACCTGAGTATACGAGGAGTACCTTAAAGTATACCGAAGGAACGTTGAGTTGATTATTATTGTATTGAGGTGCAGTGTCTCGTGGCCAGTTGTTTGACTGTCTCTGCTTGGAGCGACGGTGGTGGTCGTCGCGGTCGGTGGTGGGTGGTGGTGGTAGTTGGTGCGGTGTGCGCTCGGTGGTGGTAGTAGTCACAGGTGGTGGTGGTGGTCTGGTAGTGGTGGTGGTGGTGGCGCGCGCGTGAGTGGTGGTAGGTGGTGGTGGTGGATGTTGTTGGTGGTGGGTGAGCGTTGTCAGAGTGGTAGGTCTGCATTGATGCGACAATTATGAGGATGGTGGTAGACGTACCGGATCACACCGCAGTCGGTGGTAGGGGACACGAGCTGGCATCCACGGCGGACATGGCCTACGGTCACGGCTAGTGGTGGTGGTGGTGGTGTGGTGGTCGGCTAGGTGATCGCGTGGTAGCCAGCTACCAGCAGTCATCCACCAGGCGTAGCTGGTGGTAGCGCTAGCAGTGACAGGCAATGGTAGGTCCACGTAGTACACACTTTATCCTATCAGCTTCCCTACAATCCACACGTATCTATCATTGTAGCATCGTCGCCACAGATCTCGTATTACTCACATATATTTAGTGCTGTCTGTATGTCTGTGCCTAGTCGTGTCTGTACTGTCTGTACTCGTCTAGTGTCACTGCTCTTATACGTAGCGTACCCGGTAGATATCCAATACACTGTCACAGGGGTACATAGACTACTAGACACGGACTGTCTGCAGTGTCTCGGTACTGCGCAGACCTAGCGAGCATGCACGAGTCGACACCACCATTGCCACCACCCACCACCCACCACCATACCACCACCCCACATCACCACCAAGCCCAACCACCACACCACCATCACCATACATCACCACCACCACCACCACCACAACCCCACCACCACCACACCACCACCACCCCAAAACCACCACCACCACCACCACACACCACCACCACACCACCACCACACCATACCACCACCACCACCCACCCCACACCCACCATCACCACCAACCACTCCCACCACCACCACCACACCACCTACCACCACCGCCTTACCCACCACCATCACACCACCACCACCACCACAACACCACACCACCAACCACCACCCCCACCCCAACCACCACACCCACCACCACCAACCACCCCCAACCACCACCCACCACCACCACCACCACCACCACAACAACCAACCACCTATCACCACCACCACCACCCCCACCACTAATCACCACACCACCACACACCACCATTCTACCACCACCACCACCACCACACCACTTCCCACCATCACCACCACCACCACCACCACCACCACACACCACCATCACCCACCATCACCACACACCACCACCACACCACCACCACCACCACCACCACCACACCCACACCTGACAACTTATTCCTCAGGTAGACATAACTCGCCCTAGTTCCAGACTACACAAACAAGTCTGTGTCGTACCTAGTGACGTCCATACCTCAGCGCACTCTGCCCATAGGCATGATGACGATGACGACAGTGCAACAGGCCTCCGGAGACAACACATGTTCCACCGGAACCTGGAGGTTCCGGCCTCCTTTCCCCATATGCGGCGGACCCAGCTAGCGGAGAGCGGGACAGAACACAGAAACACACAGCACACGATCACCACGAGAGACCGTAGTCCTACCTGCGCTCCTACTCAGACACCTCCCTGTGTAGTCTGTGTCTCCGCCCCCACAACACTGGGCCGTGTGGAGTACTCTGTCACGTCATCGTAACAGTTCCGGCTCTAGTCTATTAGACATAGTTTCATTGGCCGTTACTTAACGAATCTAGCGTCGACATTCGACGTAACACGTATAAACCTGCACAGTAGTACATATATACTACTATATTACTATACTATACAATAATAATCTACCACATATCCCCAGTATATAACATACTACTGACTATACTCAGTAACTCACTAACCTACTCAGACTACTATATATATATTATACTATATCCCTATATCATAGACTATATCTATACTAATATAGATATATATTATTATATGAGATAAATGATATATATGATACTATATTATGATTAGTAGTTAATATACTATATATTTATCTATAAGTAATATACTATATAAGTATATAGTCACGTTGTAGTTTGTCATATTGTATTACTCGAATACTCGAATCTTGGCACAAAAAAAATTACGATATAAAAAACGTTAAGAACCGCTCGACAAACGTTTAGGATCCATACAATAGCACTTTTAATTTGACGGGTTTACCTACTGGCAACGAAGAATTGAAGTTACCAGCCGTCAAGAAGGGCAGTCATCCGGCAATCACCCCTTACGGTTAGTCAACCAGATCACCATCGACTGTGAACCCGTTTATCCGTAAAAATAACCATCCTAAGAAGGGTAAGCATAAACTGGCTCGCGATTGTAGCGGTGGAATGAATAACATTAGACGATCACGCATAGTGATTGCGTTAAATACACATAATGGTAATGTCGTAACAAAAAAAAGACGACAACGGTTGGTATGTGGCAACATAAAATGTAAGAGTATATTAGTTACGTGCCTAAAGTATCGCCAGACCATTTCATGCCAATCCTGATTTAATGCAATCCAATCCATAGCGCATTAACGGTAGTATATTCACAATACGTCGACTCACTTTTGTATCCAGGTCAGCCGTTTTTATAATCACCGCAATCAAAGTTAGCAAAATTCCCCGAGCTTTTCAAACACGCTCTCAAGGTTTGCAGAGAGGCGCAGGCTCAGGCTTCGGGACTCGCATAGCATCTAGGAGGCTCATCTTCCCGACGCTCTTGATCATGAGAGGCACGTAAACACAGAGCATAGAATATAGTACTTGAAGGTATGTATAGTTGGAGTGGTTTCTGATAGATTTGTTTTTGCTATATAGCCACATAGGCGTTGGGGGGGGCATTTATTGTTTTTTTTCACTTTAATGGTGTGCGAGCAAAGACAGTCGTGTCAGCTCTTATCGAGAAAAGTTTGACTACACTGGAAAGGTTCTTTTTTGGCGTTGTTGAAGTGGTAGATATGGGCGGAAGACAGTGGTGATAGGTGATTCACTGCCTATAGATGTGATTGGGTGCGACAGTTTGTGTGAGAAACGGTGTGTAGTGAGGTGTAGCGACTGGCCAGCCACCTACGACTGTGAGACTATTGCCTCTTAACAAGACTCAAGTAAACCAAGGTTTAAACCCAGTTCGTTGGAGCTAGGAGCGTGCGCAAGTTGACCCTGTGCTGAGATGTACACCTGTGGTGGTGTGTGGTCTGTCACACTTCTGCTTCCGCCCGCATATTTTTCCAACTCTTTGCAGTACGTTACATGCTAGTATGATGGTTTCCGCAAGTAATTACGCTTTGACTGTATGCCACAAATAACGTAAAGAACCATAGGAGTTGCCGAAGTAACTTACATGGTAGATTCCCACATCATCACATGGTTTAACCTTAGTCTACCCATCCATGTTATCTGGCTGAAGTCAGGTCCTCCTGCTGAACATCAGGCATTCTACCACCTGTCTATACCTCGTACAGAGTGCTCAACAACATATAGGATCCCACTGACAGATCTGTAGGTTCGTTTCTCATAGGTAATACTCGTACCAGCGCCTCATGTTCTTTACGGTGTCAGATGTCGCATCGTACTCTAGATGCTGTCACAGCCGTACAGGGATTCACTCGCTCGACACCGAGAGTACAAGCGACTCATCATAAGCATTTGCCAGAGACACGGTGTCAGACAGTAGTGTCTGCTCGATGGCGTGCCTGTTCTGATGTGATTCATTAACAGTCGCTAGCCAGATGTTGTGAGGGAAGATTTTTTTATTTTCGCGCGCTTTATCAAAAGTAGTGTTTATCGGAATAAGGCCTGCGACAGATCAATTATTTTAGCGTGGACTTAGGAGTTCGAAATCTAACATATTCGCGCAAAACACAAAATTGGGTACATAGTAACGATTAACTTGTAATGTGAATAATTTGACGAGACATACGTAAAGTTAAGTACATCGTGAGGTGTATATTGTGGGAATACACATTGAGTGTCAGTGAACGATAGGACAGAGAGCAGTGAGAGAGACAACATTTTTAAAGCTGTGTCAGACAAGCTGGCCTTCGTGATTTTTCCACTCGATCCGAGCATCTCCTCTAGTAAAGACTCTAGTTCTTATAATTACTCAAACCACAACAAACAGAGTTATCAATTAATAACTCCCCAGTAGTAGAGAGTCCAGCCTACATTGACTCCGAGATTCAGCGACGTAGAACACGCTGAGTGACAAAGTTTTGTGATCAGTGCTAGTGATCTCCGCGAGTGTAATAAGGAGGTGGACGCTGTGGAGACGAGGTGTATCAGATGATGTAGAACACATGGACGGGAGCTGTTATCGTGTGTACGGAAGAGTGCCCGGACTTCTTACCAAGGATCATCACAACGCACAGTACGATCACCTGCTGTCCCCGCGGCTTGATGATCTGGCTTACTGCATTGCGCATGCTCTGGAGTGAAGCCCGTATGATCCAGCACAGTACGGCTAACACTAAGTGTGTGAGTGAGAATACAAGATCAGTTTGGTCGCTCTGACCTACAGTGAGACATACTGAAAAACGCCACTCGTTTACATAAATAACACTTAGTGGTGAGATATGTATTTTCACATTTGTTTTGGCTAATGAGCTGTGAAAGAAAGTTCATAGTAAGTGAGATTTGTCAGTTATTTTCTATAGATGTTTTAAAATGATGCTTACGCTAACATGTCATAAATTTGTTTGTAATTGCGTAAGTAATTGTTAGCTTCCCTGTTGATAGTAAGTATATATATATTGATATAGTATACGTATATATAATATATAGTATGATATAGTATAAGAGATATATATATTATATATATATATATATATGATGTGAGTATGTATAATATCTATTCAATTCTCTTCTTGAATGTCTAAAAAGCCAGGAGATGGGAGATTAGATAGTAACTTAATTGAAAGTTTTACTTAGGAATTTATTGACTCTTAAATATAAAAGTAGAATGTGACTGTGAAGTGTGATGGTAGTATAGTATATGTATAGCAGATGTACTCGTAGTGCCTGGTGATAGCACGAAATGACAGTACAGGGATAGTTAACCGTTTGGTTTGAGGAGAGAGTGTATGACTCTGAATTGGAGGGATAACTGTAATCACCTCCGTAGTACCTCCGTTTGTAACATAGAATAGAGCCTTACGCACCTCAGATAATCTGCCTCTACTAACGCTTTTGAAGTCTAATTCTAACACTGTCGTTGCAGTAGTATGTTTGTTTGCCGCCTGCCGAGACTTTCTCAGGCCACTATTGCGCCAAGTTATCTGCCAGAAATATTTGTGGTCGTAGTAGTGATATTATAACACGAAATAGACATATTAATTGTGAGCAGCACAAGTGCTACAGGCGACGTCGTCGTCGCAAAAGAGATTAATTACTGCCCCCGCCCCCCATTGGCACTCTTATGCACATTTTATTGTTTAGAATACTATTCTAGCTGAAGGCAGCTCATTATCACTCTTGTAGAGAAAGATTTTTAAATAAATACATTACTCTCTGATATGCAATGAATATTAAACACTAGATAGTCGCTGATCTTAACGTGAAAATTTATATTACTAGACGCCGAGATGTCGTATATTTTATTAGTGAGAAGTTGTACTCCGTAAATAATAGGTCATAAATAAACGAAAATAAATAAAAAATAATTTAATAAGTCTTAAAAGCAGAGCAAATGCCAATTGTGCGAAGGGAAAGTTAACTGCAGTGGCACTCCCAGCACAACAGGTGTTGATGGAGTTATAATACAATTTGAGATGAAATCAGTTCCTACACTTTGATGTAGTGTGGTATGAAATAATCCATATGCATATTCTTAATGTTGGATAAATTTTTAGTACCGACCCGGAGTCAGATTTTATTAGCATTACAAGCCGTATCTACTCCTAAGTTAAAGGAAGCAGGTCTTAAAATATAAATAATAAATTAAATACTGCCAGTGCATATTTACTCACGTTCTCAAGGCCCTGCTGTGTTCTTCTCTTCACTCCACCACTGCCAGTGTTATTAAGTGATACGCCGTAGAGTTTGGCAAACGCCAGCTTCTTGTTAATATTTGCAGGGGATATCAAACACATTACTAACAGACTGTGAGTAATTTTTATTCTAATAACCATGTTTAGCATTCTGTGTAACGTATATTTACCGAGTTTATTGATGACCTAGTGCACTGTCCTATATGCATTACTCCTGTTATACCAGAACATCCTCTTTGCTAAGGTGTCGTGTAAACCTCACCTTGGTATAAGGTATTTGTAGGGATTGGCAAAACCACTGAGAACGGTTATAGATACACATAACGATGTAATCACCAGTGAGGTATACAGTGCTTTATACAATGCGAGCACTGCATGTTATAAGGGGTTGATGACGCATATTAGCGTACTGTTATATATAGATATGTGTGTGTTAAATCGATACTAAGACAGGATGTCCTGAGTGTCTGAGGTCTGTGACTGGCGCCTGAGCTGGAGTCTGCAGTGTAACACCTTTGTCCTGATGGTAGAAACTCGCCCTCGGTTCAAACTCACACACACAAGATTGTGATGACCATGTGTGTGTAATCTCAGCGCTCTGCACAAGCGAACTTGACGCTCGACGAGTAGTGCACAGGCGTTACTGAGAGACATTGTCCACGGAACCGGTAGGTTCCTGCCTCCATTTCTCTTATATGCGGCCGAGGACGCAGCGGAGAGGCGCGACAGAGGATTCAGAACACAGAGGATCACACAGGCGACTTGTTACCTTGCGCGCCTAGCTCACGACACCTCCTGTGTGTCGACTGTGTACCACAACCTGGGAGAGTGTGAGTGAGACTTTAGTCACGGCATTACCCTGTTCCCGGCTGGTATATGTAGCCATTAGTTTCATTGGCCGTTACTTAACGAAACTGCGTGACATATTAATGTCTAAACCTTCCCAGTGTACACTATATCATATATATATTATATATAGATACGTATATAATTATATATATAATATAATATATATATATATATATCATTTGTAGTATATTAGTCTTACTCGAATACTTTGGCACTCTAAAGAAGACCTATAAATTACGTAAGAACCGCTCGACAACGTTTAGCGCCATACATACCATTTATTTGACGTGATACTCGGGCGAGACGAAGCACTACCACGCAGGCCGTTAGAGGGCGGTCATCCGCAATCACCTCTTACAAATTACAGGTTAGTCAACCAGTATCAACATGGAGTGAACCCGTTATTCGTAAAATAACCATACTAAGAAGGGTGTCTGTCTGTCTGTCTGTCTGTCGCGAAGCTCTTTTTGGGATCATGACGCAGGAGCCCGCCTTTTGTTTACCTGCTATAGGCGCAATTAAGAACATTTTCTGCTCTGCTATTGTACGACAGACCTGTATTTGCAAAGCGTACACGAGCCATGATAAACAATACTATCAAGGGTTAATACCATCATACAAGGGTTAAGAGACGCAACTAGATCGTTTATTTTTTATCATACTATGTTTATTGTGCTGTGATATGATGTAGTAAGGGCTATAATGCAGGTAGTAATGGTAGTGATAGAGGTGGCGAGGGTAGGAAAGAAAGTAATAAGGAAACAGAGTATTAATAGTAAGGTAACAGAAGCCTTACCTAAACCTAAACTAACAAAACTGTAATCGTTCTCGGTTATAGTTTTTCAACCCTAACTTTTTTACTGCTTCTCATTTTTTCTTGATAATTTTTTTCCTTCGATGCCCAGTAGCGGCAGGACAGTGGTATGTAACATGAAGCATTAGGGGTGAAAGTCCCTAATAAGACAGGGGTATAAGGGATCTGAATGATATTATAGGGGCGGCAGACTACATTGAGTTCAGAGGCTTCGAGAAAACACAGTACTAGCATTATATTTTTCACAGTCGCTACAAAGTTTTTGCTCTTAACCCCCTGCGCCCAGAACTTACATTCCCTTGTAATTGGGTGCCATAGACGATTTTTAGTGACTATAAGCAAATTTCTAAGATATGACCGTTTAGTATCCTTGCCAATAACTAATGAGGTTATTATTCAGTTACTTTTGAGTAATGTTATGGCTAACAACAGACAATTTTATATAGCAAAGGAAAATGATCTGGGCGTGAAGGGGTTAATTGGTTTTTTTTGGGGGGGGGGGGTTGGGGGTTTTCCTTTTTTGGGGTTTTGGGTTACCCCACACCGGGGGTGTGGAGTAATTTTGTCACGTCATTAACTTTTCCCCGGGCTCTGTCTATTAGACATTATTTTTCATTGGCCGTTACTTAACAAACTGCGTGCTTTTTTTTAAGTAAAACCTTCACAGTGTACATTATATATATTATATATATTATATATTATATTTTAAATTATTATTAAAATAATTATATTATTATTTATCAAATTAATATGTATATATTATATATTTTTATTATTTTTATATTTTATTTTTATTTTAATTATTTTATTTTAATATATAAATTATATCGTTTGTAGATATTGTCTTACTCGAATACTCAAACCCTTTGGGCCAAAAAAATCCTAAAAATTACGTAAAACCCGCTCGACCTTTTTACCCCATCATACCACTTTTTGACGTGTACCCCCGGGGCAACGAAGAAATTTACCCCCCGTAAAAGAGGGCGCCCCGGGCAATCACCCCTTACGGGTTTGTCAACCTTAAACAGGGGAGTGCCCCTTATCCGTAAATAACCATCTAAGAAGGAAACATAACTGTCTTAGGGGTGGAATGGAAAACATTACATCCGCATAGTTTTGCGTTACAACACAAAGGGTAATGTCGTAACAAAAAAAAAAGACGCCCAAAAGGGGGTAGTGGCACAAAAAATTGTAATATAGTTACGGCCTTTTAAAGTAATCGTCCAGACCATTTCTCTTTCCCTGATTTAATGAAATCAAATCATAGCCATTAACGAGTATATAAACAATCTGTCACTTTTTGTATCCAGTCACCGTTTTTTAAATTCCGCAACAAATCTGCAAATTTCCCCGGTTTTCAAAACGTCTAAAGGGTTTGCAGCCCTCGGGCTCGGCTGGGTGACGCAGCATCAGGGGGCTCATCTTCCCGCGCTTGATAAAGGAGGCACGTAAACACAAGTAAATATAGTACTTTGAAGATTTTTGGGGTGTTTTTATAGATTTGTTTTCTATATCCCACAGCGTGCACCCTTTATGGGGAGCAAGCAGCTGTGCCTTTCGGAAAAAAGTTTGCCCGGAAAGGAGTGGCTGTGTAAGTGGAGTGGCGGAGGGGCGTGTGGTATTCACCCCCTTTGTGTTTGGGGGGCGAACTTTTGTTTAGAAACGGTGTGAAAATGGGGTAAGGGTTACCCCACGACTGTGGGCTTTCCCTCTTAACGCCCAAAGAAAACCAAGTAACCTTTTTTGGGGAGTGGGCGTGGGCGTCCCCTGGGGTGAGAGACCGTGGTGGGTGGCTGTCCCCTTTCTCCCTTCCCGCCCGCTATTTTCCAACTCTTTTCTGTTTTTTAATGCTATTATGGGGTTTTTCCGATAATTACGTTTGGCCCTGTACTCCAAAACAACCATAGGATTTTCTCGAAAGTACCTTATTGTGATTCCCACACACACGGTTTTAAAAACCTTTATTTACCAATCCATTTTTTTGGAAAAGTGCCAGTCCTCCTCTGAACCTCAGGTCTGCAAACACCTGTTCATATCCTTTCGTACTCGGGCTCAAACATATAGGACCCCTGACAATCTGAGGTTCTTTTTCCCCTCATGTATACCGACCACTTTCTTTCTTTTCAATTGACTCGTATCTGATCTGCACGCGACAGATTCACTGTCTGACACCGAAGTACAATCGCTCATCATAACATTTGCCGACGGTGTCAGACAGAGTTGTCTGCGGGCGCCCCTGTTCCTGACGTCTCAAACTCTACCCCTTTGGAGGGAAGTTTTTTTTTTTTCGCGCCTTTTTACAAAGTCGTTTTTTTTAGGGAAATAAGGCCTGGAAATCATTATTTTTGGTGTTTAGGGGGGTTTTTTGAATTCAACATAATTGGGCAAAAAAAAATTTGGGGTTGGGACTTTACTTTAAGTGATAACTGGCCCTTACTACTAATAATACACGTGGTATATTGGGGAAACCCATGAGTCGTAAAACGATAGACAGAAAAAGCAAGGAAACATTTTTAAAAGCTGTGTCAGACAACCTGGCCTTCGTGATTTTTCCAGTTTTCAGCTCCCCCTCTTAAAATCTAGTTATATCATTACCCAAACCACAACAAACAGGTTTCAATTATAACTCCCCGTATAGAGATCCAGCCTACTTACTCCGGATTCGCGACGAAACCCCGCGGGGAAAAGGGCGCGTACTCCGCGGGGACAGGACGGGGGCGTGGAGAAAGGTTATAAAGGAACACGGAGGGGAGCTGTTATCGTGTGTAGGGAAGAGGCCCGGACTTCTTACAAGGTCATCACAAAGCCCCCCGACACTGCTTCCCCCCGCCTTGCTGTCTGGCTTCTGCATTGGCACTTTTGGGAGGAACCCTTCGATCCAGCAGTACGCTCCACAAAATGTTAGTGATATAAAACATTGTAGCTCTGACACTACAAAAACATATTTAAAAACGCCATCGTTTCTAAATAACACTTATGTGGATATTTTTTTCACATTTTTTTTTTGCTTAAATAGCCTTGAAAAAAAATTTCAAAAAATTTTTTTGTCTTTTTTTTCTAAATTTTTAAATAGCTTACCGAAAATTTCAAAAATTTTTTTAATTCTTTAATTTGTTGCTTCCCTTATTTTAAATTATATATTTTATATAATAATAATATTATATATATATTATAAAATATATATATATATATTATAAATATATATAATTTCAATTCTCCTTTTTAATTGCCCTTAAAAAGCCGGAGATGGGAGAAAATAGTTAATTTAAATTAAATTTTTTATTTAGAATTTATTGACTCTTAAAAAAAAGATAGAATGTGAGTGATTATTTGCTATATATAAGATAGCAATTACTCCATCCCCAGGAAGCGAAATGACAGTACGGGAAATTAACCTTTTTTTTGAGGAATTTTCCTTGAATTGAGGGATACTGTTTAAACACCTCCGATTACCCCCCGTTTGTAACTAAAAACCTTTCTCACCTCAGATACTCCTCTACTAACTCGAAATCTAATTCTAACACATCTTTTGCAGGTAGTATTTTTTTGCCCCTGCCGAAGACCTTTCCCCAGGGCCCCTATTTCGCCAATTTATCTGCAGGAAATATTTTTTTTCTATGAAGGTATTAAAAACAAAAACATTAATTTAGAGCCAAGTGCTACAGGACTCGTGTCAAAAGAATTAATTACTGCCTTGGCCTCTTTATGCAAATTTTATTTTTAGAATCTATTCTAGCTGAAGGGAGCTCTTTTCACTTCTTAGAAATATTAAAAAAAATACATTACTCTCTGATATCAATGAAATAATACTCGATCTTAAAGTGAAAAATTTTTATTACAGACCCGGAGTTATTTTTTTATTAGCTGGAAGCTGTACTTTCCCTAAATAATAGGTTCATAAAAAACGAAAAAAAATAAATAAATAAATTTAAAAAAGTCTTAAAAACCAAATGCCAATGTCAAGGGAAGTTCTCCATGTGGGACTCCCAGCACAACATTTTGATTGAGTTTAATACAATTTTACTGAAATCAGTTCCTATCACTTTGAATTTTTATCAAAAATAAAACATATGCATATCTTAAGTTGTGATAATTTTTAGTCCGACCCGGAGTCAGATTTTATTAGCATTACAAGCCGTATCTACTCCCTTAATTTAAAGAACAGGTCTTAAAAAATAAATATAAAAAAATATGCCAGTGCTATTATCACGTTCTCAAGGCCCCGCTGTGTTTTATCTTCACTTCCCCACTTCCAGTGTTATTAAGTGCTACGCGGTAGAGTTTTTTTCAAACGCATTCTTTTTATTTGCAGGGGTATCAACACATTACTAACAAATTTGATTTTATTTTTTATTCTAATAACTCATGTTTAGATTCTTTGTAAAGTATTTTACCCGTTTATTGATGACCCCAAGTGCCTGTCCTTTATCATTACTCCTGTTATACCAAACATTCCCTTTCTAAGTTTTCATGTAAACCCCACCTTGTAAGGTATTTGTAGGGTTGGCAACACTGAAAAACGTATAGATACACAAGATGTAACCCAGTTTGGGTTTACTGTCTTTATCAATGCGAGCCGCATTGTTTTAAAGGGGGGAGCGTATTAGCTACTGGTTATATAAATATGTATGTGGTTAATCGATACTAAGACAGGATGTCCGAGTGTCGAGGTCTGGACTGGGGGCCTAGCGGATGCTGAGTGCTAAAACCTTTTCCTGAGGTAGCACCTCCCCCCGGTTTTCCCAAAAAACACACACAAATTGGGTGTGTGTTCATCTCAGCGCTCTGCCCAAGGATGTGACGCTGACGAGAGTGCAACGGCCTGAGAGACTGTCCACCGAACCCGAAAGGGTTTGCCCCTTTCCTTAATGCGGGGGACGCAGCGAGAGGGGCAGAGGGACAGAACACAGAGATCACCCGGAACGTTTACCTTGCGCTCCTACTCAAACACCTCCCGGGGGTGGGGCTGGGTGTACCCCACACCTGGGGGTGTGGATAACTTTCACGTATTAACTGTTTCCCGCTCTGTCTATTAGACATTGTTTTCATTGGCCGTTTCTTAAAGAACTGCGTGACATTATTATGTATAAACCTTTACAGTGTACATAATATATATTATATATATTATATTATATATTATATAAAATATATTATATATATATATATTATATTATATTAATTAATCATTTGTAGTCTATTTTTACTCGAATCCTTTGGCCTAAAAAATACTATAAATTACGTAAGAACCGCTCGACCACGTTTACCCCAAAATACCACTTTTTTTTGACGTGTACCTCTGGGCAACGAAGCAAGTTACCCGCCCGTCAAGAGGGCGTCATCCGGCAATCACCCCCTTAAAAAATTAAAATTAGTCAACCAGTTTTCAACATGATTGAACCCGTTATTTTGTAAAAAAACCATACTAAAAAGGGTGTCCCTGTTTTTGTCTGTCTGTCGCGAAGCTCTTTTTGGGATCATGACGCAGGAGCCCGCCTTTTGTTTACCTGCTATAGGCGCAATTAAGAACATTTTCTGCTCTGTTTTTTTTACGAAAAGACCTGTTTTGCAAAGCGCACGAGCTGATAAAAAAACTACGGTTAATACCCTCAAAGGGGGTTAAAGACGCACTAATCTTTATTTTTTTATACTATTTTATTGTGTGTGATTGATTAGTAAAGGGGTATAATGCGGGGGTAATGGTAGTGATAGAGGTGGCGAGGGTAGGAAAGAAAGTAATAAGGAAACAGAGTATTAATAGTAAGGTAACAGAAGCCTTACCTAAACCTAAACTAACAAAACTGTAATCGTTCTCGGTTATAGTTTTTCAACCCTAACTTTTTTACTGCTTCTCATTTTTTCTTGATATTTTTTTCCTTCGATGCCCGTACGCAGGACAGTGGTATGTAACATAACATTAGGGTGAAGTCCCCAAAAGACAGGGTATAAGGGATCCTTGAATGCTATAAAAGGGGGCAGGCAGACTACTTGAGTTAAGGCTTCAGAAACAAGTACTACATTTTATTTTTCACAGCCTTACAAGTTCTCTTTAAACCCCTTTAGCCCAGAACGTCTTTCCATTGTAATTTGGGTGCCTTAGACGATTTTTAGTGACTATAAACAATATTTTATAATATGACCCTTTAGTACCTTGCCCTAACTAATGGGTATATTCGTTACTTTCGAATGTTATGGTAACACGCAATTTTATATAGCAAAGGAAAAAACTGGGGGTGAAGGGGTTAAATTTTTTACAGAAAGAAGTAGTTTTGGGCTCTTTGTTATTATTTTTGCTCTTGTCTTCATTATTATTTAGTTAATTTTTTTTTTAATATTTTTTGGTATTTGGT
>JACEEZ010005940.1:0-12137 GCA_016584305.1 Chionoecetes opilio
TTCTTCAACTTCTATGGAGATGCATGATGCCCCCAAAAATGGAAGAGGATCTCTTAAGAGTTATCCTTACTTTTATTTTATTTCCCATCATCAGAAAGTGCTGGATTTGATGCCCTTTGTGATATACTGAATGAGTAAACAATGGGAGCATTTATTTTGTTCATAAGGATTGTACACACAAACCTCGTTTTCCCGGACTAATAGGGGGGAGCAACTGGTCCGGGAACCGCAAAAGTCCGGGAATCGCAACAGTCCAGGAATTATCCTTAAAAAAACCCAGAAAAAAGAAGTCCGATGCCATACCCACCCCCGGACGTTTATCCTACTCTAGTATTTACTGTCCGGCAACCGCCAATATCAACTACCCCGCCGCGACTTTTGCGTCCGCTGAACATGCTGCCACCTGGCGGGAGGCAGCAGAAAGTGTTCAATAGTCTCAGAGATGTTCCTGCACCAGGGGTAGTGGGGGTCAGGGGACTAACGGAGGCGGTGCAGGTGAACCTGAGTGTCGTGTGCCCAAATGTAACAATACGACCGCTGAGCATGCTGCCACCTGGCGGGAGGCGTGGACACTGACCAGGGTGACAGGAGACGCTCGGACCGCCGGACAACTTTGTCAATTTACGAACAGGACCAGGCATTTCAACATAAAAAAAAAAAAAATGGACTCGGCATATCCCCGACCTCGAATTTGTCCGGCAAATCCGATATCCGGGAAATTGAGGTCCGGGAAATCGAGGTTTGTGTGTAGTTGTACTATGGTTTATCTAAGAGCCAAAAAAATATTGTACTCGGCAGAATCTAGATTTATTTCTTCAAAGTTTACTTACTGTTCTATGAAAAACTTGTTGTTATACAGCATATTAGAAAGAGCTTAGGTCTTTCAATTTTGATTTTGTGATAACCTTCATTATGTGTGTAAGTACGCTAGTTCTGAAGCCACTTGTCCAGATTTATTTGTGTTGATTAAACAACAGTGGAACTGGTCACCCCTGTGCTTCCTCCCTCACTAGTGACAGATCCCTGGAGATGTAGGCATTGTCACAATTGTGACTGCTGTGTTTGTTATTATCATATGTTGTACCATAGGATTGCTTTCCAATTTAGTCTCAGTATATTTTATTTTAGTCATGCCTAGAGTTTCCCGTTTTCTCCGTTTTCTGTTTGTGTCTCGTCAAGGAAGGAGACGGTTCGGCCATTTTAAGATTCAATGCTAGTAGGAAAACTTTTTTTTTTTTTTCTTCATACCTTCCCAGTCTTCATTATGCAACTTTGCTTAGTATATTTTAGTTATAAAGGTTCATACCATTCTTTCGGAAAGTAGCCAGAGGCCCAGTTGTACCGCCCAGAACCAGTATTACGTTTTTACTTCATAATTCTTTTATTTCCATGATTATGAGGCCAAGATACTTTTTTACCATGTATTGGGATTAAGTGATGTGTATTTTAGCGGTTAAATATGGGGTTTTTTGCTTCCACCGTCTCGGGGGGAAAAGTTTGGGTAGTTAAGGATGGGACACAGAGGGTTGACACGATTCTTATTTTACATCAGTTTAGTTTTTCACTTGTACCATTGTTTTAATACCTTATCAAGTGAGATACTTGCATTATTAGATAGGTTTTCCTTTGTTTTAGTAGTAAGGTGGGCCGGTGACGCCCTAAGTTTTCAAAAGAGCTGGCGAGCAGGCGTGGCGTATATAAGCAAAGTGGGACCCCGGTCGGCCTCACTCCAGTTTGACATGTGTACCCAAGGCAAAAACTTTGCTCCCTAAGCTGTTTTCGAGACAGCATGGTTGCCAGGAGGTTAATTGTGGTATGGTGCGTGGAACGAGTACAACGGTATTTGTAAGGTAATTTTAAGCGTGTGTTCGTTCTCTTTCTACCCAAACAGTAGGTCATTTGTGATGTGTTTTGGCTCCGCAGGGAATAGGGTTTCGTGGATGGGTTGCTTTTGGAAATGGTAGTCGGAGATAGATTTCTAGGTGTGTGATTTCAGCTTTATAGCATTATTAGTGAATGTTTCTTTACATTGGTTACAGTGTTTGGTCTGAGCTTCGTAGCCAGATTTCTCCTTCATTTTGTTGTGAAAGGCAGGTAGCTACATTTATTGTTTGCATGGGCAGCCAGATATAATTTTGCTGTGTGTTTTATTTTCATTTAGTATTTCTAGTTTTATTTTGTTTGGTGAGTTTACTTTGTAGTAAACTTACTATCGTGTGAGCGTGCACATCCATATTAGTTTTCTTTTATCCATACTGCGTTTTATGGTCAAAATCAAGATAACTAAGTTTAAGTAATGAAGTGTTAACGTATATTCTGTTCTATAGAGGTTTTATTCTCTTATTTACTTTGTGTTCAGTTCTTTTATTTGTGTATTGTATTTATTGCTTGAATTAATTACTTGGTTTACTAAAAAAAAAATCTTTTTTTTCTTCTGAAAAATCGACTCCCTTCGAACCTGTGTTTTCAATATTTTACTAAACGTTCATTAACTTAGTCTTGACTGAAAGGGGGAGATCGTGACAGCATGAAGGGTAGCACTGTGTCCTCAGAGAGAGAGAGAGAGATACTTTTATTCATTGTATTTTTTACATAATTGAGTCAAAAGTTTGTAGTGTCCCGCTTTTTATTACTATTTTATAATATTTGTTTTTTACAATATGTATGTTTTTGGCACACATGACTTAAGCGACATATTCTACAGATATATTGCTCTGTCTGGAAACCTGAATATTAATACATCTTTATTGTCACCTCATTATTTTCTTGTATAAATCCTTGCTATGTCCTCTTGAAGATGACAAAGTACAACGTACAATGTATTCCTTGATACCAATTTATTTATTTCCTTTTGACACATTTTATAGCATGAATGTCACCTTTTTTCTTCTATCAAATTTTGGTAGTTGTAGTCTAGTTCATTAAGTTTTTCTTCATAGCTGAAATATCTCAGCAGGCTTGGGGCTAATTTCATGACTGCTCTTGAAACTTTCACAATATTTTGAAGATGGTTTTTCAAAGGTAATTTATGTAACAATGCTGCATTTGCAACCATTAGTCATATAGGTAATGTAATTTTCTTCTTTATCATTTCAACATTGATGTATCTAAAGGCTGCTCTCATATTTGCAAGCAGGATATTTATATTCCTTATTCTTTCATCAAAAAATCATCTTCTGGTGATAGTCATGATTGATAATTTCTCTGATCTTTCTCCCTGTCAGGTACCTGTACATGATTGCTCCATAGTCTATAGTCTCTGTCAGAGATGTATGAATATGCTTGGTGATGATGCTAATAAATACAAAGAACTATAAAAGCAAGGACATGCAAGGAATTTCTGAGTTCTCATTTTTCAATATGCTGTCTGGGTTTTCTGTAAGGTTTTAGTCTTAAAAGTGATGTAAACTGCTAACCTCACTTGAACAAAAATATAAAATGAAACTTTTTTTTTTTTTTTTTTTTTTTTCCGCATTGCCATATTGAAGTGGAATATACACTTAGAAAGCCAACAATATAATAGTGATTTCATGTGTACAAATGGTTTTCTATGGGAGAAACCAAAAAAATAAGGTCACTACTCACTTGCAGAAGTGTTCTCTTTTATCTGTATTGAATTGAACAGACCAACAGAGTAAAAGCTAAAGATCACTATCCACAATCATCATCTTGGGCTGCGTTTGAGAGAGGAGAATAGGGCAGCGCGCGCCTCCCTATTCCTCCTCTAAAACGCCTTGCCCCAACACAGGCTCCCAAAGCCCGGGTGGGTCTCACTGACAGCACAGCTCGAGGAGCTGAAGCGCTCTGTGCGGTGATGACGTAATGTCAACAACAATGGCCGCTAAAACAAGACGTCGACGCCCTCAGACAGACCCCGGGATGGGGGCTGGGCTGAGGGTGGTCCCGGGTCGGGGCTCCCGTGAAGGGTGCCCCGTGTAGTCCCCGGGGCCGTATGTTTTCCAGGAAGTCCGTGTACCGCACAAAACAGAAAAAACATTGCATAGTACGGAGAGTGTATCCTGCTGAGTGCCCTGCACTCCTCATCAGGATGGACAAGCCAGTCCTCGTGCCGCATGCCAGCAGCACGAACACTCTCCTCTCTTCCCCCTCATCCCCGACGAAAGCATCCTGCTTTCCTCCTGATCAATCTGCTTTTCATCCTGATCATCCCCCGACACGTAGCAAGCCTGCTGTGCCCCCCCACACGGAGAGTGTATCCTGCTGAGTGCCCCGCACTCCTCGTCAGGATGGACAAGCCAGTCCTCGTGCCGCATGCCAGCAGCACGAGCACTCCTCTCTTTTCTCTTTTTTCAAAGCATCTCTCTGACGGGCTCAAGCTAGCCCATGCTGGAGGCCCGAAAAAAAAAAAGAGACAAATCAATGCTATTCCTGCCGTTTACAGGTGAAAGACTATAATGTTATCCCGCAACATACATTGTCATGCAATGTATAAGTCTGATAATTGTAGAGACTTATCTGGTATGAGTTAAAATGGTACTTCCAGTTTTGTACACATTTATTTAGAGTCCAGTAAGGAGCGTAGAGATTACAACCAAGTACAATGAATGTCTTGAGCACAGCCGGGGAGTGCCGGAGGAGCGAGTGAGAGGTGCGTGTGGTAGTGTCGATGTCCGAGGGCTTCTATCCTCCCCCTCGTGATTCTGGGCTTTTTATACTTCTTGTTGACCTATACTTTATGCTGACAACTAGGCATTTGTCCTGGACATACTTTGAGAGTGCAAGCTATCACAGGTTCTCACGGTGAAACGGGGAGGAAAGATAAACGTAATAATTATATTTTACATTACATAGATATATAACACTGGGTAACAGCAAAAAATCGTCAGGGGTTTCTCAGTTGATTTAGACTAATTTAGGTGTTCTGAGTCCGAATATCACATTGATTTTGCTCTATCAGGTCAACTTTTGAGATAAAAGCCATAGGCCTACCTGACGAGCTATACAATGCTAATATCAGGGGTTTGAGTTCAATCATATTTTTCTTGAAGAATATATCGAATTCCCAATGCACAGACACGAAAAAAGGGGGAATTCCACAATTAGCCAATCAAATCAATACCTGTCTCACCATTACTCCATTCTAAATTTCTAAATTCTAAAATTCAAATTTCATTGTCTGACACTCAGCTGCATCTTTCTTTTTTCTTTCAGTTTTATTGTGATGGCTTCGGCGCGACGGTCATCCCAGGAAAAATCCTGCCGTTTCTGCTACATCTGCGGGCCCAATACACGCTGTCAGGGGACAGGAAGAACATCCAAGGATTTGTGAAGCGCCTACGGGCTTACTTTAAAGTCAAGCTGGGTGACCAAGATAAGTCCTGGCACCGCACACGGTGTGAAAAGACGTTGCTGGAATACCTCCGGCGGGTGGACGAAAGGGGCGGAAAACTTCACTGGAAGTTTGGGGATTCCGATGGTTTGGAGGGAGCCGTTTGAACATGCATGGGATTGTTACTTCTGCGCCATCAATACTAATGGCATCAACCGGAAGAATCGGCACAGCCTCCAGTACCCCGACCTTCCATCTGCCCGCCGTCCACTGGCTCACTGCGAAGAAAATTCTGTACCAGCGTTCACAGAGCTTCCCGACAGCGACGACGAGCCACCAGTACAGACGAGCGAGGATATACAGAAGAAGAGTATGAGAACAAGATAGTCGCAGCCCTTTTCACAAGTGAGCTTAATGATCTGGTTCGGGATCTCAGTTTGTCGAAGACTTCCTCCGAGCTGTTGGCCTCCAGACTCAAAGAGAAAAATCTACTTGGCAAGGACGCGCGTATCACTTTCTTTCGTAGAAGGATGAGGCCTACATGGGTACTTCTGCCAGGAGGAAGACCTCGTGTACTGCCGAGATGTCGCCGGTCTTCTTGTTAAACTCGGCGCTCCTCAACGATCCGAGGAGATTGGCGACTCTTCATTGACAGCTGTAAGCGCTCTTTGAAGTGTGTGCTCCTCCACAACGGGAAACCAGTTCGCCTCAATCCCTTTTGCGCACTCACAACTCTCAAAGAGAAATATGAAGCAGTGAAGTACGTGCTCGACAAAATCCAATATGAGCAGCACCAATTGGATCATCTGCGTCGATTTTGAAGATGGTGAACTTTCTACTTGGTCAGCGGGTCCGGGTTCACGAAGTACCCATGCTTTTTATGCATGTGGGACAGTCGAGACAGGCCCAGCACTATGTAAAAGAAAGATGGCCGGCGCGAAGAGCAGTTAGTACCTGGGGCGAGAAACATCATAAACAAACCCTCTTGTGACGGGAGAAGATTTTGATCCCACCGCTACATTTGAAGTTTGGGGTTAATGAAACAGTTCACGCGCGCTCTGGACAAGGATGGGAGTGCTTAAACTACCTGTGCCGAGCCTTTCCTGGACTGACCATGAGAAGCTGAAGGCCGGCATTTCGATGGCCCACAGATACGGCAGCTCATAAAGGACACAGGTTCCAAAACTCCATGAACACGCTAGAGTCCCGCCGCGTGGAAATCGTTGTGCAGGTGGTGAAACAACTTCCTGGGAACACGAAGGCAGCAAACACGCCAGACTCGTCGCAGCATGATAGAGGCCTTCCAAAAACTCGGGTGTTTGATGAGTTATTAAGATGCACTTCCTGTCTCACAAAATGGAGAAGTTTCCTGAAACCTTGGGGCGATGAGCGACGAGCAGGGAAAAAGGGGTTTCCATCCAGGACATGCGCCAAATGGAGGAGAGGTACCAGGGGAGGTGGGACGCAGTCATGAGGCGGACTACTGCTGGGTCGCTGAGAGAGACAACCCAGCAGCTGCTCACACACGGGAATCGAAGAACGCCGATTTATCCCGGTAACTCTGAACTTTTGTGTCACGTAACGTCTTTCTTATACTAATATTATGATAATTATGCTTATCAAATTGATGGACTAAATAAAACTGAATGAATTTGGATACGCTGACTTTATTTCTTGAGGAAAACGGAAAAAATCATCAGGGGTTTCTCAGCTGATGATCCGCAGAATTTTTTTTTTTACGAAAAATCGATTTTTTTTAAAATTTCTGTAGCAAAAAAACCGCCCGTTTGAGCAAAACCAAGGTCATTTTGGGATCAGAGCATCAAAATTAGTCTATTCGCTGGAAAACCCTGGCGATTTCAAAACATATGTTTTTACCCAGTGAATATATGTTTATAATGTTTCTAAAAATACACTGATTCTTTGTGTTAATTACATGCACATATCCTGTATGGAAGTTATAATACGTGTGACCCTTGTTGATAATTAGGTGAAAATTCACTAGTAATAGTTATGAAAGTTAATATATATGTTAGGAGTGATAACTGACTGACATTGCTCGGGCCGCTATAAAATTTGTCCTCAAATTGGGCACATAAGAATTAGCTAGGGAATAACAAATGGACACCTAACAAAAGGGCTAAATATATATAGAAAATATAAACTATAACTTCCCAAAGCATAATTCCTTTTCGCTAAAGGCGAGTAAACTCTGAGCTAAATACACAGAAAAATATGGGAAAAACAATGGATTACCATGATGTTCAACATCAAAAAAATGACATGGCCGAGTAAAATTATTATATATATATATATATGTGTCAGTACTAGTGTGGGTAATCCACAATGTGTAAAAATCACTGGCAATAATTTCAAGTGTTTAAATGTTTCAAGTGTACGTGTACTGGAGATGGTAGTAGCAAACTCAACTGTCAGCGAAAGTAGCTGTGAAAATTACAGGGAAAAATTGAGAAAACACAATTTCAAGAATGAAATCGTAATTTAAATTGTCAAGTAATAGTTAAAAAACCCTGAATGAGTCAAGTAATGACGAAGGCCGTCTGACTAGAGCTGCGGGTATGTGCATAGATAACAATATATGTAACCTACTAGTAATAGTAACTGCGTCAGTAAAAGAATGTAATGGACTGTAGAAATATAAGGAAAAATTGACAAGACCTCGCCCGATACAATCTGTGTAGGTAACAGTGGTGTAAGTAAACCCCAGTAATCTGTAAATAAAAAATAGTCCCAAAAAGGATAATTAAACATAGGTAAAAGACATCGTGGATACACAATAATGTGTTGCATTGTGTGTAGGCAAAGCAAAGTTTGCCAAACATCATTCATAAATGAAAATAATGCAAAGTTATTGTAGAAAATAAATTGACATCAGCGAGTGTAAAAAATGACCCGGCAGAGAAACTGGGCCCGAATTATTATTTGACATTGGTGAACAATGTTATGAGAGATAAGGTTATCTGTGATCAATCAATATTTTCTGAGGTCTGTATTAAGACAAGTAGACATTCGTAACTTCTCTGCGAGTTGAAATTGTTAGTAAGTAAGGATAAATGGTTAGTTAGTTGTACATAGGTAATACATTGTGAGCAGAATGTAGTTCAAAGAGATGTTTGTGATCGTACGTCACGTACATCAGGGAGATGGTGTAAAGTAATAAAGGAACTGCTTGTCATGCATATAGTACCTAGTTTTAAAATGTTAGTAAGTACACAATCCTATCATTCAAGTAGTGATCGTGGTACAACAGGAAGAACGTTTAAATAAATCATTCCGTAGTGAATGTAATTCGTGTATAATAAGTTATGCATGCAGTTATGTTTTCATGCAGTTAATACGAAGGAATTCATTCAAGGAAAAATATGTAAATTTATGCAACAAATAAGTGTGTTAGTATTTCATGCAAAGTAAATAATGTATTGTAACAATAAGTGAATTAAATATGTATGTAATACATAAAAAATGTCATGCAAGTAATTAATGTATGTCAACATTAAGTGCGTAAAAAATCCTTTTAAAAGAGGGGAAAGTAAGTAAATAAGGTCATGCAATGATAAGTGCATAATAATTCCTTTCATTGAGGAAAGTAAGTAAATAATGTGATCATGCAACAATACGTGCGAAATAATTCCTTGAATTGTGGAGTGTAAGTAAATAATTATATAATGCTATGCACTGTGGTGCAACTTTAACTGTTACATAATAGTATGCTAATGTGAAGAGTTATCTGTCATACATTAGTACGATAGAAACACTAGAGTTACAAGGTAAAATGCAATTATATTCTTTTCTATAGCTGGTCAGAATAATATGTAGCTAAACCAAATTTTTTTTCATAAAACATCAATGTAAAGTAATTTTCAAGAGTGTATATAACATTGGCTTGGTGTGTTGTGTAGACATTTTCTAAAAAGAGAACAATACACAATAAAATTCAGAATACATGGTAATTGTAAAATAATCAGGTGAACTGATATAAAATTGGAATGGTATGACACTACTGTTTTTGCGTGTCTGATCGCAATTTGTGACGGTAATCAGTTGTAGCAGTGTGTGTGTCATCATTAACTACAGGTGTGTCCTGTGTATCAAAATTAGTGCTTGGTAAAGCATTACCTGTATCTAATCCTCTAGTTACTCGAAAAGGACTCGCAGTAAGACTACGCGTGACGTGTAGAAAGACGTCTCAAACTAGACAATCACGATTTGTCTCAGAATCGTGCGAAGGACAGAGAACAGTAGGGGATTACAGTAATCAGGTTCAGGAATCTCTAACACTGAAGAGTGATAGTGAGTGACAGTGCCGCTCGGGCATGCTAGTTAATGCATTTATGTCAATCTCTGGAGTTTGCACTGGTGCAGTAGTAAATGTGAACTCATAAAGTAGTAAAGTATTTGTAAAGGTGCACTCGTAAGAGTTATGTCTCCAGGAATTGTGATATATGCATTACTGTTGAAATTTTTTAGTGTGGGAATACCGTGATCTAAAAATGATGATATAAGTGTCCTGACGGTGTATGAACGGATGTACTCATCGTAGCCATCGTAATATTAACGTAAATGTATGTTAAAAATAGCACTATAATATTTCTAACGTTGAAATTGTCCGTGTATGTGAAATCACTGTGTTAACTCGAAATATACCTGCTCACCTAAAACTGTAAAACAATTACTTAGCTGGTAGCTACTCATATTGGTGTATGATAGGTGAGTGAAGGATGAACACAGCGTGGATGAGTGCCATGGATGACGGATGTACACTACCCTCCCGAGTTTCACGCTATGCGAGTTTCGCGATCCTCGAGTTTCGCCGCTGAGTCCTAAATTCTTATCATCCCGACTTTCGTGCATTATATCCCCGAGTTTTTTTTTTTTTTTTTTTGGGGGGGTGTGTGTGCCTACAGCGCCGTTAGGCAGTGACCTCCAGGAGTGGGATGGTAGGCCCTGGAGATTAACTTGAGGGCTGTGATGGTTGGCCCTCGCCCGTGGTGGCGCAGACAGAATTTTTATAGTGACGCCTGTGATTAGAGGCTCATGCCGCCCCCTGTATCCTCCGATGCACTCGCAATCGAAGGTAGAGCTAATGGGCAGCATGTGGGTGTTCTTAGGCCACTCAACAGTGCAGAGAAGATTTTAAGTGGAATTTTACAGCCCTCATCAAGGATCGAACTCGGATCACCGAGAACGCCAACTCTGAGACTTCTTCTTGTGACCTTTTCTGCTTAGTATCACTTTGTAGGTGTCTGTCAAGCTCGTGCTCGAGCTTGACATATACTTGCGTACCCACTCTGCTACCGCCTCCCATAAGAGACGTACGGGACACTCTTCCTTCCTTCCTGCTTAGTATAGTATAATAATAGGCTTAGTTATAGCTGTATGTAGTTTTGCTTTGTTTTTTTTTCCCTTGTTTGTGTTTTTCTCTACAGGAACAGCCGGTGTCGCATAAGATAGGTAACACCTTACCTTACTACACAGCGCGCCAAAGTATTGTTCGCAACATCATAACACAGCGCTTCCATACGGAATTCAGATAATGTACTCTATGGGAGCCTACTGACTTCGAAAGAGATATCCTGCATCTTTGGGAACCCGTTTAAAGCACGGGGAGTCCATCAAGACCGTTGGGGAATTTCAATATGCCACTTGTCAATCATAGACGAAGGCATTTTGAAAAGTATCACTTTACTCCCCGCGAGTAATTTGAGCAGACGTTTCGCTGGTATTCCTCTCAGTATTTCCATAATGGGGGGACAAGAAAGAACCCAACAAAGGACCAAATCAAAGTGATTGTTCCCTACACAAGGCAGAGAGACCATTTTAAGAAATAGCAAGGAGTGTGGGTGTTACGAGGAGATGTGTGCAGAAATGGGTGGAAAGTTCACGGTGGCTGGCGGGGTGGGCGACAGCCGCGACACCGTAACAGTAGAAGTTGGGCCCGGGTGAGGATGTAAAACATCAGCAAGCACCCTAAATGTCATGAACGTCAAATGGATTCCATCCTCAAATAAGAGCAAGAAAAATATTGCGATATGACTTTTAATCCTCACCCCGGCACTTCTACTGTTACGGTGTCGCGGCTGTCGCCCCCCGCCAGCCCCCCGTGAAACTTTCCACCCATTTCTGCACACATCTCCTCGTAACACCCACACTCCTTGCTATTTCTTCAAAAGGTCTCTTTGCCTTGGTAGGGATAAAATCACTTTGATTTTGGTCCTTTGTTAGGGCTTTCTTGCCACCCATTATGGAAATACTGAGAGGAATACCAGCGCACGTCTGCTCAAATTTCTCGCGGGGAGTAAAGTGATACTTTCAAAATGCTTCGTCTATGATTGACAAGTGGGATATTGAAATTCCTCAACAGTCTTGATGGACTGCCCGTACTTTAAAACGAGTTGCTAGATGCAGAATATCTCTCTCGGAAGTCAGTAGGCTGCCATAGAGTACATTATCTGAATTCCCGTATGGAAGACTGTGTTATGATGTCGCGAACAATACTTTGGCGCGCTGTGTATTTACCACAAAATACTCCTTTATAAGTGATTAACCATGACGTGTGTGGTACTGTGGTTTCTGGAGGTACTGGAGGAGACAGGAGAGAAGAGAGGGGAAAGGGATTGTGACAGTGTTATTGTGAAACACTTCCACAACCATCAGTGACAAGAATGTTTAGGGTCACTCACTCAGACCAAAACAGCATCCGGGCTCCAACCAAGCTCAATCCAAGCTCCTCTCTTCCTCTTCTCTACTAGTGTGCCGAAACCACCACCCCGGAAGGGTCACAAACCTAGCAACACCAGACCCATACGTGGGTGGACAGGGTGCTTGG
>JACEEZ010005941.1:2500-13680 GCA_016584305.1 Chionoecetes opilio
AATCATCCTCTTCTGGAAATTTACTGTAGTTGACCAGGATGTACTGGGTTCTACACATTTAAATTTTTGTTTGTTAGTTTCAATGTGAGGTGCCTTAGTTGGTAACCGGATCCAAGTAGTTTCACATTTTCTTCTCCTACATCAACAACTCTTCACTTGGATCATCTGGGATCTGATTCATCCCCATCAAACAGGTGGTTCAAGCGCTATATCGATGCCCGTAGCCTCATCATCGTCGTATGGAATATAGGTAGGTAAGTGCCTCTTCAAAATTCATGAAATCCCTGAAAAAGATATTTGGGTAATTTACTGCAAAGATAATAATCAACATTGAATTCCTTTATATTTGGTAGCTACACTTAACAAAATCTATCAAACATTAATGACAGAAACTAGGAAAAAAATCAACTAGGCTGTGTACAGGTAATGTGTGAAATTATTGCCAATAACAGTTGATAAATCATTTCAAAAGGTGACGGTGGCTGCAAACCCGGGGTCCATGATGTTCCTTCAGGGGATCATCGATGTTTGACCTCGCCTATTATACCAAAATGAAACTTTACTATAATATGATGACTGGGCCCGGGTTTTTCCCTTAGACATTCTTTTCTAATTTATGACACCTAAACAATAAAACTATATCTATACAAACTAATTATATATATTACTCACCTTTTTCTAGACATTTTGAAGAAACTTCAATTTTTGTGGTAAGAGATGCTGGAATTATTCCTCTTCGTGGAAAGAACTGGGGGAGAAATGACCTGCACATTTGAAAACATAACGTTTTTCTCAAGATATTGAAACAAAGAAAACGTAAATTAGATGACACACTTAGAATTATGGAGCATTTGAAATATACTAAATTTTTATGTTTTCCCTTTTAAAGGAACATTAATGCGCTCGTGGGTTAAGGGGGCGCAGCCCCCCCCCCCATGTTATGGCAGAAACTATTGGTCAATAGGGAGTATTGTACAAAGTGCAGTTTTACCCACATATCAAGAAAAAAGTTTTAAATTAGGGGGGGACTGGCACATCGCTAGTTATATTTTGCCCGTTTCATCCATATAAATAAAAGACCACATAATGCTATGTTTTGCTATACTTATTTCAAACCAGTTTCCCTCTGCATACGAAAGTGTTTCTTGAGGTCTTCTTGGGGTACAGTGGCACATCGTCTCCACATATTTTCGAACTCACAGATTTGCGGGGCCTCTCTTCTTCTCTTTCCCTCTTCCTGCCTCCGGTCCTTACTGTCTCATATCTTGCTACTATAATTCTCCTGCCAAGCAAATACAGGGTCATCAGATAGTGGTTCTGCCAAAATGAAAAGCAGCCTGTGCGATACCATGGGGACCCGCTATTTTGTAGCTATACAAATTTTCGTAGACTCGTCGTTCACTAGGGGAAGTGAAAAAAAAAACAGGACTTGCGCGGGGAAATCTGGAACGCAGCCAAGGTCTCCATCAAAGACATAAAACAATATGTTAGACGGATGAAATATAAAGATAGATGTATGGGCATCAATAAGATGCAGGGCAGACATCAGAGAGTTAAAGGCCACAGTGGTTAGCGTAACTAACTCCCCTCGCTTCTACACCCGGAGCTAGTGGGCATTCCAGTACGAGATATTGGCAGGGGGCGTACATTGGTTACTATGGGTGATCTTTTCCGCTTGATAATCTCTCTATTTCGTAAGCTGGATTCCGCCATTTGGAGGGAAGCAACCACCCGGGAGCGGGTTACAAACCCCCGGCACAATAACGGCTGGAATGGACTAGGCCATCAGGGGTCGGCAACCTTTAACATTAAAAGAAAGACATTGGGCCCGTTTCCCACCCAAAGTAAAAGCACTCTGAGCCACAAAACTTTTACCACTAAATGAAGTAACACTACATATATAGTTCCTTACAGTTATGCTTCATATATGAGAACTATAGTTGTTGCTTTTATGAAATTAGTAAACTATAAACAGAAAACAACTGACTTATTGTCCATTTGTTAACAACGCCAAAACACCAAATTCTTTGAAACTCTGAAAAAAAGAAAAAAAAAAATCTTTTTTCAAACTAAAATATTAAATGCAGGCATGTGTGAGTCCTTCCCTTATGAGGATGTTTTTTAACTTAAAAGGAAGTTTCACGCACCGACATTGTAAAATCATACAGGCTGCAGCATGAAGGGCCAAACAAAGAAATGACACTTTGTTATTTTGATTAATATATTCAGTTCCTTAATTTCCTCACGTGGCGATACACAAGTCAACTGTCAACTTGAAAATTAAACACAACTACATCAGTTCAGTCTGATAAATATAGATTTCTAAATAATAAGCTCATTAAATAATTTCTTCATCTGGTTAATGTGATTTCTAGTGCTTTCCTGAACTCCTGCACAGCGTATCTATATCAGGGTTGTAAGAGTCTCTTTTATTTTCATGCAGGATTGCAAGCTCTAATTCTGTGAGGCGCGAGCGATGTTTAATTGTGAGGTGAGTTCATGATGCAAAAAACCTGCTCGCACAAGTATGTGGATCCAATAGATCGACAGGACTCAAATGAATACTTTTTCATGTATATAAGTGTCGAATGGTATCCATTGTATCGAACACAAATTGTCCGGTTGTTGGGAAGGTGTCAATGTCACTCATTTGTGATTCTGAGCAGAATGGCCTTCTGACGAGCAAACATCTTCAAGATCCCAAGCGGGCCCAAGCTTACGAACTTAGACACCCACACGTCTTTGTCAGCTGCGGCCCCAGTTCGAGCTCAAGAGCGGGCTGACTTACTGCTGTAAATTGCAAGTATGTATCAACAGCAATGATCGACATTCAATGAGGAGTGATGGGGCCGGGATAATGTTTTTTTTTGCCTCTAAAATCAAGGAATCTTTCTGAAACCCAGCTTGCATTGCGATGATGGCACAAATAATAATACTCATAATTTACTGAGTGTGTGCTTCTTTGAACTCTCTCAAGAAGGGAAGTGGAAGCAGCGTACCTCTCTGTTTTTTTTTTTTTTTTTTTTTTTTTCCATCTCTGACAAACACAGTCATCGTCTGCGATCAACACGCCCAAAACCTCTTCTAGCATCTGCAGGGCTGTTTCCTTACTCTGCAGGACTTTTGTTCAGAATGTTAAGGTGCGATGTCATATCACCATGAAGTGCAGCTTTTCCAACCAATATGGCCGATTCCAGCCTCATGGAAAGGTGAACCATTGCTTTTCCAGAAAAGTTTTGTGACACAGACACACAGCAAACCGTTGCAGTACCTCCCCTCGGGACAGCCACCGGACCTTTGTTGTGCAGCCGGAGATCGAAGTATGTGCTCTCAACTTCATCTAATTAATGACGGAACTCGTCTGTGGTTTAATCCTTGTGCCATTATTGGTGTTCACTATCCGAATGGCAAGATTAATAACTTATGTGCACTCGGAGGAAATGTTTGAGCGCACAATGCAGTGAAATTGTCAGCAGCTTTCTATCCAGGACTTCTGAAAGTAAACTTACAAACCACCCGCTGTGCTCCTGTCATACTTGGTGCCCCATCAGTACTCACTGACACCAGGTGAGTTGGTTTATTTCTTTGTTTTTAAAACAATCCAACACAGCTTCACAGATTTCCTCACCCCGTGTCTGGCTTTAAGCGGGTATTACCTCAATGATTCTCATGGGGCCCAGAGAGTTTCACATAATCTGCATAAACAGCACTATTTGCTCAATATCGTGAATCTTTGAATCACACAGGCGATTGAGTACTCCGGAGCTGAATTTAATGTCCGTGATTTGGTGGATTGGTTGATATTTGCTGCCATTTTAATGGTCTGTCCTTACAGTTCTTTGCAGAGAGAGGCATATCTTAAGGTTTTTATGAATATTTACCTTGTTTTTGAAGTCTAAGAATAGATGTTTTGATATCTTTATGACGGATTCTTTATATAGGGTTCCCATCTGTGAACGGCTTGCCGTGCCGGGCTATCTCTGAGTGCCACAAAACTAGCATAAGTACTTGAATTCGCAGTAGTTCATCCACGACTAAAATAGTTTTGCTCTGATCAGCTTTCCGCAGCAGTTCCGGAAATTGCTCGTCTTCGCTCATCTCCAAATGGATATTTTTCAGCAAAGGCAGTGTG
The DNA here is from genome assembly GCA_016584305.1 of Chionoecetes opilio. Classification (NCBI taxonomy): domain Eukaryota; kingdom Metazoa; phylum Arthropoda; class Malacostraca; order Decapoda; family Majidae; genus Chionoecetes; species Chionoecetes opilio. The sequence goes on from JACEEZ010005941.1 coordinate 6,633, forward strand.
TTTATTCTGGAATGTTTGTCAACGTTTGAATTTTTGTTGTTGCTAATTTCCCAGCGCATAGTAGGGCAAACCGGTAAAACAGTTCTAGTCAGCAGTGAAAGCAAATGAATCTTTCCAGACGATTTAAAACGTTCTATTTCTGTCAGAAACTTTTCTCTCTTAGATATCCATTGCTAGCTTACCGGGGGTCAAAATAAGCACTTTGTTATGACACGTCACCCAGGGGGTCTGGTCACCCGCATCGAAGCTGAGTATGTAGTGTGGACGTGCAAACAGACTGACAAACTGAGGACAAGGGGGTCGCCACCCTTTCGTCCTCCCGAGGACCAAGGAATTCAGTGATCTCCGCCTGGTACTACAAAACCGGCTCTTCCGCCGTAATAAAATACTACTCGTAGGCGAAACACTAACAGGCCGAGAAAATCACTGGAAACCAGGGTCCAACCTCAATACAACCCGAAAACGAAGAAAAGACATATGGAAAAATACAGCGTGTGGTTCCACAGCGGAGACACGCACCGTCTGTACACTGAGGGGGTAGTTGGCAGATAAGGGAGCGCGGGGTGACCACCACGCCGCTCCCTACTCACACCACACTCGGGCGGGCGCGCGCGATTACGCAACCACGCGGCCGATGACAAAACGGCATTTTCGTAACAACTTGTCTGGCGGCAAACAGGTTTGTCGCATACAGGACGTGACGCCATATTTGATCGACCCCAAATATTAAAAAAAAGTTTTATTTTAATGGCACAAGAACACTTTCAATCTCAAAGAATCTAACTATTACAACGAAAAAAACTAAAGAAATAAAATAAAAATCAATTTAAATTATATGGCCATTAGTTATTTCACATTATTTTTTTTTCCAAAATGAGCTCGTCTCTCAAAGCCAGAGAGCCACAGCAGAGGGATGATAAGAGCGCATGCGGCTCTGGCGGCCGCGGGTTGCCATTCCTCCTCCCAATTCCTAGGAGCCTAGGATTGGTCCAGAAAAAAAAACTTGGTATTATTCTAGGTTTGTCCATATCCCCTCTCCACAAAACAAGTTTGGGGACCTGGGAAATTGCGGGATATTTGGCTGGGGTATAAAATATGCGTCGCAACACAAGTTTTGAGTTAGGGGTGTTAAAAACATTCCCTAGATCTAGGGAAAATTTCATTGGATTTATCCGAGTCCAGCGACGTGTGTACCTGCCGATTCCTCCAAAGAATGATGACCGAAAGTGTTCGAAAACCCTCCCCCCCCCCCCCCCCGCTAGAGGTTAGGTTAGATTGTGGTTTGGGTATATGTGGGTAGTTAGGCGTAGATTTGGTTAGGTAAGGTTAATTCGGGTTAGGGTAGTTTATCGGTGGGTCAAGCCCCACTCTAGGTTAGGTAAATTTTTGGTTAGGAAAAATTCTCTAGATAAAAGGAAAATCACACTAGATTTAGCCTCTAGGGAACCTTTTACCCCCCCCCCCCTAACAAACTCTTAAATTACGTGTTTCCGACGCATAATTGTTCCCCACCCGAAACCCCGCATTCCCACAGGATCCCCAAACAAGTTTGTGGGACCTGTGGGAGAGTTGGGCAAACACTAGAAATTTACAAAAACTTTAAAGGTTGTCCGTAAAATAATATTATCTCCATCTGAACAAAATCACAATTATTGGCAAGTAAATGGTTACACTAGGACCAAAATTCCCTACACAATTGGAGAGTGGTTGCTGTTCGCCTTAATAGATTCTAAGAAAACATTTTCTTCTATGGAACTTCCGTCGGAGAAAATCACTACTTTCGGAGATATAAGACGTTTTAAATAGGAAGTGTTGTATATGATATGAAAATAAAACTAACCTCTAACCCCACCTTAGACTCACTAATATAAACCTAACCTAATCTAATCCCACGTTTAACCTCCTAACTAAAGGCCAAATCTGCATTAAAAAAGTGTCCACGGACAAGGGAAGAACAGAGGAAATGCAGGGTCACAAGAGGAAGAAGAGTGTGGCAGAAGTCACACTTGTCTCGCCCTCCCTCTGAACAAGGCAGTATATCCAAAAGTAATGATTTGCGATGGAAGCGCATAGAGAGAATGTTTCCTAGAATCCAATAAGCGTAAAACAAACACCAAGCAAATTGTGTAGGGAATTTCGGTCCTAGTGTAAAATAATACCTATGTAGTCAGTGTCTCAGAAAAGGACCCGCGCAGTCCTCGTCCATTTACTGATCTTGATATTACAGGTGGCCTTTTATTCATAGGCCAGGCCTTTGAACCGGCTGCTCCGTAGAAAAAAAACCCACACAAAAGGGAAACAGAAGCGAAACAAAACTACATACAAGCATGGCAGTTCTATTGTCTATTCTCATACCCACATTCTTCCAAACTCTTCAGTCTCAATCATCCGCCCCTTATCTCACAACACAGGTCCAGCAGCACTAACATCCACTCTCCTGTCCTTTTCAACCAACTGAGGTCACCTCATCATTTCACATCCCATTTCATTCAAAACCACAAGCCATTCCATTCCATTATCTCCCCGATAACTTCGCAGAGATCTCATATTTTACTAGTATCATTTTAACGCAAAATGTAAACACATCAAATCAACTTCATAGTTCTGAAAATCTATTACATATATAATATAGACTGATCTGTATTATTTTACTGTAAGTATGATATGATGGTGTTCATTTCAAGCTTAATAATTGCTAACACTATTTATAACTACAGGAAAAAGTATACTTATGTTGAACCGGAGTATGTTCGACGAAATGTGCAAACATTTTGTATAATTTCACAAAAACCATTTTCAATCGAACATGTTCCCCGGCGTGTAAAATGACCCTCGAATGTTCGACAACAGTCCAACAGACACAAATGGCAAGTTCGACGAAACAGTCCGACGAAACGCACCGGCGGCGTGATAGCCGCTCTAAGAAATATATCCACTAAATTTTTATACCAAATTTTTCTGACAATTATGCTATGGTTATTTTCCCCCAAAATGCATAATATGCCTAGCAAGCATATGTGAGTGACATCTGCGTTCAACAACAAACACCATCTGCTTATGAGGCCATCGAGGGCAAAGAAGTTCATAGAAGAAGCAAGAAGTTTCAAACCAGTGGTCTTACAGGATGAGTCCGCGGTGAGTTGCTCTTCCCTCATGTGTTGCTTCATGGCTTGATGGTCGGGTTGTGGTGGTGGTTGATGTGTTCACCCTACACTGACAGGTCTGGGTTTGGAAGTCATGGCCAGGAAAATCTCTTGTTCATGGCTTCGCCCCCAGGCACCCAATGGTGAACACACATTCTTTGTGGCATTGTATACATACGTATTTTCTATTTATTGTTCTAAGAAACATAAGCTCCGAGGCAAAGACGTTAATCTGGCACCAACCTTTCTTATCACCCTACCGCCTTCTCAAGCACCAGTGTTTTAATTTATATTTAGGAGTGTAACCATTCAAGTATCCTATCAAATTTAATTCCCACAACTGAACAAATTTGGTACTTCGAACGGATTAAACAACCCTTGATAACATCATGGCGGCGGCGGCTAATTATCCACCTATCACTTATTTATGTGCCATTCCATTGTCCAATTGTGAATTCACTCCGGCCAAGAGCGAGCCGTTTCGGGAGTGAACATGGACATAGTTAGGAAGGGAGGTGCAAGGGCGATAATTTTTATTGAATATTCAGAATTCAAACAAGCCCTAAACCCCCTACTGTACGATCGGCTATCATCCTGATAGTCGGTAACGACATCAAGGAGAACATAAGTGTGGATGGTTTTATTTGAGGATATGATGGTCACCATCGGGCTTTTCAGAAAAGGGGAATCACTGTGTCTTGTGCACACAGAACCAGAATTTACCCCCAAAAACCATCCTCCTTTGTCGATAGGTCGAGCGCTACAAAAAGATCTCAAGGACCATAAAGGAAATTGCAGCGTGAGCTCAAAGGCACATCATTTTGTTGGGCGGAAAAAACCTTCCCGATGGATCTGAGGTCATGGAATCGGGATTTACATTAGGTCCATGAGCCAAGACCGAATTTTGGGATTCGGGTTACCACGGGGTGGACTAATTCTCTTAGGTGTTTTTACTGTACATGTCTCTAGGTTTATGTTTTGAGTGATAGCCCTGCACACTGGTTAGCTTAAGGTCGTTATACTTCTTGAATAGACACACCCCTACCGAAATTCAGAAAAAATTTTAAATGTCAAATTTGGGGGACAGGAATGCTAAATGTCACTAAAATGAATATAGTAATTGTCACATTTAATACAAGTCCTGTAAATACACACTAAGCAGGCCATGGGCGTGTACCTTACTTTATGGCAATTAATCACCCTCAATATCATCTACGTAAGACTCGGAATGCTCCTTCTCATCATCAATCACTGGACTGTATGTGTACCGGCTCTTCTTCAATAGCCTTGTGTCTGCGCCATGTCTGTAACCTGCAATGTCCGTCACTTAAGGCCATTGCTGAGGCAAAAGTGCACTTAGGAGTCGCATGACCGCACACACTTGTAGGACAGTAGCGGCATCAACAGCATCTGGATGATGGGAGCTCGCATCCAGTTGACAGCAAGCTTGCCGTCTTCATCCGATGTATCCCAGGCCAGGGTTGTGAACCACACAGGGTTAGATGTTTGCTGGAGGGAATGTCATCCTTTGAACATTCCAGCTTCTGGAGACAAAGGGCTGTAATCGACTCTCACACATTGAGTAGGACACACAGTGTCCAAGACCCATTCAGAGTTCGGGTAATCAGTTCTGTGTTCCGGCAACATCCTTTACAGCAATTGGACAGCAGTACGTGCTGGGTTGGCTTTGTCTGCCACTAGGTAACAGCAAAGACACACGTCACTGCCGAAGGATGTGGCAAGACGTGAGCTCTTTCAGAGGGGAGTTTGACACTCACACTCTCCTGTCAGCAGGGGTGCAGGAATTAGTGACCTGCTGCAGGAATAAATTCAGATCTGTATCGGGAGGGCCATGGCTGACTGCACATCGTGCTTATTGATCTCATTCCTCAGCTGCATTCCTGCTTTGGTTTAAGATATCTTCAGAGTTAGCTGCTCGTGCTTCTTGCAGATCTTTTGTCATTTTGTGGGCTTGTCGGGCAAGGCGTCCATTAGAAGGCTGCGTGGATAGATTAGAAGCTTCCTTTCTCATCTGGGACACCAAGCGTAGTGATTCCCCAAAACTCGGTTTCAATGTTTCGGCGACATGTTTTTGTCGAGCTGGTTTCAGTTGTGGATAATACCACGGGACATCATGGATCTCTCAAGCCTCAGGTGTGAGGTTTATCATAGGCAGTACCTCTGGGTGGGGAATAATTCAGTCCTTAAAAATATACAAGAAAGACAGAAGAGTTCCTCGAGGCTTCTATCTCAGCACACACACCTTCGTAGCCGTGCCCCCCTCGCTTCTTCCTGATTTCCCTGCACCCGACCGGGCAGACTGCCCGATGGGGAATAATACTTTTGTGAAGAGTTGTAGCACGACTGGTGGTAGTGAACCTCTGCAGCAACAAGGTCTCTGCTAAGTACAAACCAAAGATTCTCTGGTGAGTTTCCTGTTGCGGCTCTGCGGATCTCTCATATGCTGTAGACTCCAACACACGGATGAGTGCTCCATGTCTTTTGCTGCTTTCATGTACTTGCTTGACTTTCTCGCAGAAGAGACAATACTTTTTGGCATACACCTGCTAGTACTAGGGGCATCCCTGATGCCTCCTCCTGGGGTCGACGCTTGCGATTCTATCTGACCCTTGGCAAGGATAAATCCAGTGACTTATTCAATTGTAAGGAGACTACGACATTTACGGTGATAATGGTGGTGTTTTTGCTATCCCATCTTCTTCAATGACTCTGGGCTGCTTCCAGGACTGGATCATCTGCTGATCTGCTGCAGCCCTGACAATGTGTTGCACAACGAGTCCAAATCCTGTGGTGACCCCAGAGCATCCCCCGCTGGCCATCATCAGAGCAGTGGAGATACAGTCGATCCGCTGCTCTCTTCCTCGGAGGTGGCATCCTGCCGTCAGACAGTCAGCACACACCGCACCAACAAAAATATCACATCAACATTACAGACAACCAAACAAACACATTTACATGGAAACAATTCTTACATATGTTTGCTCCTCCAATAATAAATTATCCCCAAAATATCACAAAAATCACCAAATAGAAATAACCCCGCGTAAATATGGGAAACGAATATACATCTGAATAAATCTTGTAGAGAATCAAATTAGCTACAAGAGCTTTAGAAGTATGTAGTGTTTCACACTTCCTCCCATATTAGGGATTCTATCCAGATTTATGGGAAAATACCCAAAATTACTTTTTTTAGGGTAAATCCCAAAATAGATGGGAGAAATGTGAAAAACAACTAGAACAACTCTGGTAGAGAATCAAATGCTACCTAGGTGTCCAACGTTTCGCAAAAAACGATCGTGTGATTGATAGTAAAGAAATGAGGAAAAACCCCGAGCGTCACGCTCGAAAATCTTTTTGTATGGTTAGCACCCCCATGCATCAAAAATCAGACTAAGCTACCATTGCGGGAAGGCTATCATATCTTAATTATTTACATTCACGCTATAAACATTTAGTACCATTCGTGTTTTGTCACCAGGTCGGACCGATATCTGGCCTGGGCTCATGGACTAATCCCAAACCTTTGAAGGCAGAAACATATTTGGAACAAAGTGTCCAAAGCATAAGGCAATCATATAGCATCTGGACACAAAGCCAAGCAGCCATGCAAGAATTTAGTTTTAATCTTCATAACTAACAAGTTACCATAATTCAACTTCCAAATTAACATTATTAGCAATTTGTTGTATCCCATAAATTAAAACTTTTGTCCGTCTCCTATTTATAATTCAGATTGGTGGAATTATGGCCACAGTAAAAAATATTTTTGAGGCCATAAAGGGCCATGTGCACTAAGTTAAGGGGTCACATTGATTGTAGCTCTGGTGGATCATGCGGTGGAATGTCACCAACTTTAAAGTGTGGGGAAAGCACAGTTTAGA
>JACEEZ010005942.1:0-12441 GCA_016584305.1 Chionoecetes opilio
TCCCTTTTTTGGGTTTAAAATTTTATTTTTGGGGTCAAAAAGGGGGGAAAAAGGGAAAAGCAGAGGGGCCAACGCTAGCATTAACGAACCAAAAAAAAAAGGGAAGAACAAGGGGCGCGAGAACGTGGTGTTTTATAGACTTTTAAACTGGTAACGTCCTTTTTCCTAAAGAGAAATTATTTGATTTATATTGCCAAATTTTATAATTTATTGAAATTTTTTAAAGTATACTTGAGAAACAAAATGTTATGTGTCCAAAAAGAACACAACGATGCTGCCCAGACGACTCCCGAAATAACAGAAAAGACCAAAAGAAGAAAAAGAAAAAACCCAACGAGATGCAAGGGGGAAAAGTTGCTGTTTAAGAGGCTTTTAAAGTATCTACGTCCAATATTTCAACTTTTGAAATTTTTATTACTTTCAATGTATTTTATAATTTTGCAAAAAATTACTAATTTATTCAATAATCTTTAAAGAAAAATACAATGGGGTGTTGGGGTGGGACAGATTTTAGTTAAAATTTCCCATAAAAAATCCGTTTTTTTACTAGAGTGCCCCTGTTCAAAAAAAAATTTAATACCCCGACTAAAAAACCCCAAATGAATCTTTAACTAGCAAAGTTTTTAAGGTTTTTAAAAATTTTCCCCGTTTCGCCCCCGGGGGGAACGGTAGGTATGGGGGGCACCGTATTTGATACATTTTTAAATTTTAAATAACATTTTTGTGGTTGGTGTTTTTTTCCAATCAACTTCAACTGAACCCAATAATTTTTAGTGATGACTCATAATTTAGCATTTTTTAAAATATCATGTTTTTAGCCATTTTCAAAGTATTGGTGTGCGCGGGGACACCTTCATAGGGTCATAAAATCTTTTTTCCCTGGAGGTCAACCCCCTGTGCACCAAACAAACTTCACAATTGGGGAAGGTAACCCTCTGAAACTTCCCCAGGAAAAAAGGTTTAATTTTTTGATAAATTGTCCCACCTAAGTCCCCCCTTCCCCCCCCAGAGGGAACCGAAAAAGGGGTGGGCACCTGTATGTTATTTTAAATCATATCCAAAAACCCTTTGTGTTTTTTCCTGAAATCAACAATTTTTGCTGTGAACCCCCCATATTATTGGTGATGAAAAAGGGGAACCTTAAAAAATACCCTTTTTAAAAATAGCAGGGGGGCCCAACAAAGTCCCCCCATGAAGTTTGGACGAGGGGAAAATTACCAGGTGCCCCTCGTGTCCCTTGGGGTACGAGGACACCCCCCTATTTCGGAAATCAACAAATTTCCCTCTATGGGGGTTTTTGGGAAGGGAAACGTTCTCGTGTTACGGTTTTTTTTTTCCCAAAAGAAGGTTTTTTCCATCCTCCATGATGGCCACAGGAGCCAGACACAATTTACCCCTTTCCTCCATTCACAGGGGGCCAACAAAGTCCCCCACCTGTATGTTTTCGCAGCAAAAGGGTTAGGAGTCCAGGTGCCCTCGTCGTCCACCTATCCGAGTACTCGGAGGAGTCGTCCAGCTGAATGGGACAATCATAAACCTCCTCCTCGTCAGTTGGTGTCTTTCCTCCGGGACAGGCACAGACTTCTTCCGCTGTGGACCCTTCTTCTTTCCCAATGTTTTCTTTTTCAGCCGCTGCCTTCTTTTGGTCTTCCGTTTTCTGCCCTTCTCTGCCTTCAACCTCAGGTCAGATATTGCCTCCTCATTCTCGGTTAAAATGCAGGCCCGCACCCTTTTTCCGTCCCTTTCCATAAGGACGAGGATTAGCCTTAGGGAACGGCCTAAAACCCACTTTTGGTTAAGTCTGTCTGTTGAGAAGGGTGCCCCTGGGGTGGCGGGGTTTGCGTCTTGCTCGGGCCCGGGTGCAGGGTGCATCGTGCTGGGGCCCGGGGTTGGCGGGCTCTGTCGTGCTGGGGCTCGGTGGTGGCAGGCTTTGTCGTGCTGGGGCCCGGGGTGGCAGGGGCGTCGTGCGGGGCCCCGGGGGGGCAGGCTCTGTCGGGGCTGGGGCCCGGGGTGGCGGGCTCGGGTCGTGCTGGTGCTCGGGGTGGCAGGCTCTGTCGTGCTGGGCCCGGGGTGGCAGGCACATAATCTAGCCTGGAGACACAGCGGGAAGGGGTATAGCTTCTGGGGTATGGCCTTAAAGCCAGTCGCTCCTCTCCATTGAACTTCCTCCATCAGAAGAAGTTGGAGTAACTTCCACTACAAAATTCTGGTGGTGCCGGTCGCTCGGTTACATGCGCTCCTACAAACACATCATCTGGGAAGATGTTGCGATTGATTTGGCCATATACCAGTCGCCCGGAAACCACTGAGAATTTTTGGAGGGGGTAGTGTTTGGTCCATGCTCAGAAGCAAACTCTGGCAACTTGTGGACTGTTATGTGCTCGTTAGGGGGCATGAGCGGGTGGTCGTTCAGTAGGGCACGCGGGAAATGTCTTAAAGGGACCAAAGACACTCACATCCAATGGCTGGAGTTTGTCTGTTGTTTGCGGAGGCAAGGTAACAATCACGATACCATGCATTATCGCAAACTCAACAGGCTGAATGTTCATGTGACATTCAGCATTGTCCATGATCAGAAGAATCTTGTTCTCTACAGAAGAACAAAACTTCTCATGGAGATGCTGAAGTGTCTGCACGAAGCATTCACCATTCATCCAGCCACTAGGATGCAATATCCCTTTGGAACCAAAGATCGTGTTCCTCATGAAAGCGGGATTTCCATCGGCATCTGGGAATTAAAAAACACTGGAGGGAATGGACTGCCCCACAAACATTTATAATTTCCCACAAACGTCATGCTGTCACCGCGTTTCACGAGTTACCTGCGTGGCTTTCTGGCTGGCCTCTCGCACAACACAACCTTGACTGGCTTCATAACAGTCGACAATGAACTCTCATCCAAATTGTATATCCGGTCCGGCGTGAATGTGTAAATTCTCCAAAGCTTAATGTGTAAGCCTTAAAGAAGGTTTCCACATTGACTTTGTTGAAGGCAAAAATCCTGGCAATGGACATGCCTTCCGGAGCCTTCAATACAAGGTTTGGATGACGGTTCATGAAGGCATAGTACCAGTCCCTTGTCGCCATTTTTCTCTTTCTCCCAGGCAGCAGGATGCTCTTGCTCCCACAAGCTATGGCATACTGGTACACCATCCTACGCACATCGTTCATGGGGAGGCCGTAGAAACATCTTGCTGCGTGGATGGATAAAACAGCAATGTATATTTCTTGTTTGAGGGCTGAAAACCCTATTGCTTTCGGGAAGCAACAGCCATATAGGTAACTCCATCCGACAGCTTCTTCGATAGATAGAAGGCGTCCTGTAACAAAAGAAATGAAATTTGGACTTAAAAGGCCCTTGCTGGGAACAAAAGTTGACAAAAAAATATTAATAGAGCGCTTGAAGGCATCCTTTAACAAAAGAAATTAATTAGGACTTAGAAGCCCTTGCTGGCAATAAAAGCTAACAAAAAAATGAATAAAATTTTAAAATCTATAAATCTTATAAACCCTTAAGCTATCCCCGAGGTCTTTTTGCATGACCTCATCCCAGGGAGACCAAAGAAGAGTGGGATGAGGTCATACAAAAAGACCTTGGGGAGATATGGAACTAAATAGAGCAACTTACAGCAAGAGTTGTTTTCTTGATGTTGAATCTGTCAGCGGCTTCTTTTCAGGCTGCCAGCTAGTGGCCACCCCGGGGCTAAAGGCAGCCTCCAAAGGGCAGTGCGGTCCATCTGCTTTGTCGCTCTTCCTGACATATTTGCGAAACATGATGAGGTGATGGCGGTAAGGTTTAGGTTAGATCTGAAAGAGTTAATGACATTAGACATCATGCATAGTTAGTTAGGTTATTTAGGTTACTTAGCTTAGTATTTTTACAGTGTAGAGGGGATTCTTGCATGGCCACCATATTATTTTGGGACTATGAGTCTGGCAATATATGTGGGGGTCACCGAAAGTCATGCCCCCAAAATATGCAGTGTTAAATGTTTTTTTTTAAAAACCCTAAAAAAATAATTCTAGAATCATTCTAATAACATAAATCACTTTTAAAAATAGTTAGTTCATGTGCTTATAGCATAATAACACTGATATAGCATCATAATTTAATACCATCACCTTCAACTTTACACCAACAAAAAACACTGTTCCATTTAATTTAAATGCACAGTTCACCACCACCATTTAATATCATGCTAATATGCATAGTCAGTCACTTTTTCTTATGTTTTTCTAAGTATTTAAAATATATAGATTTTCCAAAAACGTAGTGATCGGGGGATCACCGAACGTCATGCCCCGAAAAAATGCAGTGTTAAATGGGTTTTTTTTAACCATAAAAAATTTATTCTAGAATCATTCTAATAACATAAATCACTTATATAATAGTTTTGTTTTCATGTGCTTATAGCATAATAACACTGATATAGCATCATAATTTAATACCAATCACCTTCAACTTTATGCCAAAAAAACACTGTTCCATTTAATTTTTAAAAGCACTAGTTCACCACCACCATTTAATATCATGCGAATAAAACTAGTCAATCACTGTTGTTATGTTTGTGTAGGTTTTTTCAAAAGATATAGCCTTTTTCAAAATTTCACTGTACGTTGATCCCCCGCACTTCAAACCCTACGTTGATCCCCCGCGCCACCAATTTTTTTTGTAAATAATGCCACCGCGGCCTGTTCGAAAGCATGCACTACTTTTTCACTCAATAAATGTCAATACGGTTATACCTCGTATTGCAACTTACCTCAAAAGAATCACGCCCATCACAGCCGACTGAGACACTATATAAGAACGGCGAAAAGTAACAAGGAACATACGAAAAATAAAATTTCTTACCTGGTAAACACGGAGGTGACGCTGACGCTACCCTGTTGCTCGCAAAGTAGTTCACTGAGGGTGGCGCTGCATCCGTGGTGGCATGGTGCGCGAAATTTGAAATTTAAATTTTTGCGTTGTAGCTTCGTACGGTGACCCCCCCGTTTTGGTGTGACCTCAACCCCACCCTACCCTTCGTCGATCGTTCCTCGTTCAACCGCCATCATGACTCTTGGTACAAGCCAAGATGCCCTATTATTTTCAATAGTAAATTAATACATTTATTTCTTAATAACAAGAATAATACTAAAAAAAATTAAGTCATTTTTTTCTTATGACTGATCATTATTTTGGTAATATAATTTTATCGTTAATTAAATTTATAGTCTTTCTTTTACTTCTTTCTTTTATGTTCCTTTATTTTTCAACATTTCCTTATAGGGTAATGCAGGGTTTGCTCATTTCCCTTCCCCCTGACCGGCCCCCCCTTTAGGACTGTGGGCAGGTGAAAAAAAGGGTTTTGGTTGTAGTTGATTGGGTCCCTTTTTTTTTAGGAAAATACATATGGGGGAAAAACATTATGTAGCGCACGCACGGGAAAGGGATATCTCGGGGCCCCCCTCCCCGCCGGGGGCCAAGGCCCAACAAACACGTGTAACGCACCAAATAGACTTCCTTTGCCTTTGAGTAAAACCGTTTTGGGAGACGCCCCGATTGAAAGGGCCTCGTGTGAACGGGGTTTCTAACAGTCCGGGCCATAAAAAACCCACCTGTTTGGTAATGGGGGCGGAATCCCCCTTTAAAAGAATTTCGGGGGAATGAGCTACCCTTCACTAAACCCCCAAACCCCAGCGGGAAAGGGCTCGCTCTTCCCCCTCCCGACTCACCCAAAAAACCCCTCCCGTCACACTCCCCCCCCGGTTTAACCCCCCCCCTTTTTTCCCACAACCCCGGGGCCAGGGACAAGGAAACACCAAATTCCTTTTTGCCTTACTTTTACAAAAACACAAACCTCAATTGGGCCCAAAGGGGCCCAAGGGCCCTTAAAACAACCCCATTACCCACCCCCTTGCACCCACTAAAACCACCACTGCCATTAGGCCAAAGACCCAATGGTTTACACAACACCTTTTCAACATCCCTGAAACCCACTCACCCCACACTGCATTTAGGCCAAAAAACCCCAAATGGTTTTCCCAAAAACACCATAAACACACCCCTGAAAACCCACTAAAAACCAAAACTGCAAAAATTGGGCCCCAAAGCCCCAAAGGGCTTACAAAAACCCAACCATTACACACCCTGCCCCCTTACACCACACTGCACATTTAGGCCGAAAAACCCCAAGGTTTAGCAACCCCCTTAACACACCCCTGAAACCCATTACCCAAAATGCTCTGACGCAAAACCACAAAGCACCCAGGCAACAAAAACCCCCAAACCCCCAACACACGCTCGGACGCTAACCCTAGAAAAGCCAGGCAACACACACTTTCGGACGCTAACACTAGCACCCCAGGCAAAAACCAAACCACCAAACCCCCCACACGCTCTAAACGCAACACACACAGGCAACAACACACCACACATACAGCTTGACGCAAAACACTAGCAGCCAGGCAACACCCACCCCACACAGGCTTCCCCCTTCCCCCGGGACCCCGTGAGGCGGCCACTCAAATTTTACGCAGCACGCCCTGCCCCCCCAATCCGGGGACCCCAGGCACCACACCACCACCCCACCTACCTCGGGGGCCACACTTGGCACCCGGCAACACCCCACCACAAAAGGCGTTTTACCTTAAACACGGGACCCCGTGAGGCACCCACTAAACACAAATACAAAAACCCAACGACCCCTGGCAGCCAGGCCCCCACACCCCAACTCACGGGGCTTAAACCTTAAAAAATGGCTTTCCCACACCACCCCCACCACCACACTGGGCCCTTCCCACCAGGGGCCAGCCCTCCCCAACCGTGAAGCGCCAGCTCCACCACCCACCCCCAGCCAGGGGTTTCCCTTCTCTCCCCGCCCCGCAAGCCCGCCCCCCAAAAATAAAAAAGGCGCCCCCCGGTGTCCCTACCAAAACCCTTTCCCCCCCCCGGAAAGGCCTTTAGACGAAAGGGGCCCAGGGCCCAAAATTATAAAGATTTGGGTTTCCCGTCCTAGGATTCGTCCAACCTGGGGCCCAAAAGGTTCGGGGAAAAAGTTTTAAAACGCGTCCTAAAAACGGCGGCTTAGGACGGAGTTTCGACGCTACTTTAGCCGAGCCCAAATTTGGATTTCATGAAATATCACTTTTAAAAATCATCAGAAAGGAAAAAAAAATATCAAAAAAAAAAAACAAAGATTAATATTTCTATGAAAATTTTGCGAAGACTTTTAAAACAAATAAATTAAATCTAAAGGTTAATTGTACCAGATTTTGAAAACGTTCCGTTAAAAAGGGACACAAACTTTTGACATTGTTTTTCGCTCAAATTGACGAAAAAAAGAAAAAATTTTTTTGGGGGGAAAAAAAGTTTAAAACCCTTTGGGCCCACTCTTTAAAGAAGGAAAAATGTCCTATGTCCTGCGAGGGAATTTTCCATGCCGAGAGGGACGGCAAAGAGCAAGGCAGAGGGCCGGGACAGGCCATCCCCCAACCCCCATGATCGCCGCGCCCCCTTTCCAACGAGAGAAACGTCAAGGACTTACCGGTTATAAGGGGCAGGACTTTGGGGGGGGTCTTTTTTCAAAGAAAAACCAAACTATTTTTTTTCTGGCCTAAAATTTAGGTGTTTTTTTCTAAGGGAAAGATAGGGTTTTTTTAAAATGGACGGGGATTTTTTCGGGGGTCTTTTTTTAAAAGGGGAACACCGACTTTTTTTCTTGGCCAAACAATAGGCTTTTTTTCTAATAAAGAGTTTTTTTTTGGGCGAAAAAACCCATAAAAAAAAAAGGATTAAAAAAATGTTTTTACTTTGTGGTTAAGGTTAGGTTTGGTTTCATTAAAAACCTATATGGGTTTTGGTTAGGTTTTCATTAAAAAACCCCTTTCATTTTGGTTTTGGTTTTATTAAAACCTAAAGGTTAGGGTTTAAATTTCATTTTTTTTTTTTTTTTTTTTTTTTTTTTTTTTTTTCAAAATCAAAAATATTTCCCTTGGAAAGCACCTATTGGGAGGCCAAGGGAAAAAATAGCCGGGTTTTCTCTGTAAAAAGCCCGCGAAAAATCTCGCCCTTATTAAACCCGGGGATAGTTTTTTTTTTGCGCAAACCCACATTTAAAAAAAAAAAAAAAAACACCGAATTTTTATGGTACCCTTTCCCCTTTAAAAACCCCTAAAACCTTCCCTCAGAAAAAAACACTAAAACCTTTGGGGGGAAAAATTTTTTCAGGATTTTTTATTTGGTTTTTTTAAAGAAACCTAAAATGTTAGGTTAGATATACTTTAAAGGGTTAAAATTTAGGGGTAAATCTTTAAAAACCCCAAAAGGGTCCCCCCTCTACTTCTTCTTATAGCCAAAAAAGCTTTGGGGCATGGTGGAAACCGGGGTTTTTGGGTGGGGGAAACAAAACACCCTAAAGGGGAAATAGGCCCCCCCCCCAAAAAACCCTAAAATGGGATATTCACTAGTTTTTATGAACTTTTATCGGGGAAAAAATTTAAACCCCCATTAATCTATTTTACTAGGGAAATTTCCCCCAGTTTTTTGGGATTTTTTTTTTGGGGGGCCATATTTTTCCCTTTTGAGTGTTTCTCCTTTTGTGGGGGGGCACCAATAAGGGAAAAAATTTCCCCGATAAAGTCCATGAAAATAGGAAAAATTTTCCCCAGTTTTTTTTTTTTTTTTGGGGGGGGGGCCAATTTCCCTTATGTGTGTGCTCCCCCCCCCAAAAACCCCGGTTTTCCCACCATGTCCCCAAACTTGTTGGCCATAAAAAGAAAAAAGGAGAAATTGGGGCCTTTTTTTTCTTTAAAATGGGGCCAAAATTACAGACCTAACCTGCACCCCCCCTTGAGCCCCCTTGTGCTTGCACTAAAACCCAACCTAAACCCAACCTAAAAACCCGGGCCCGCCCTAAACCCCAACCCAAAGGGCCCTGTTTTCCAGACACTTTTTTTTCCCCAAACTTTTTGGGATTTTTTCTAAACCCAAAAAAATTCCCTTTGGGGGTGGCAAAAATATGCGCGGGTTTTTTTCCCCCCAAAGGCGTTTCGGCCCACAGCACTTTTTACTGGCATTTTTCCGGGACCCGCCAAACCCCAAAATAAATAATATAACATTAGGGGTTGCTGAAATTTAAAATCGGCCATGTAACAAAATAAAGGGTCGGCACTCATTAAAATAAAACAGATGTCTTAAAGACATTAAAATATAAAACGTAGAACCCAAATTTTGGGTCAGCTTAAAACGGGGGACCTTGTTTTTTAAAAATTTTTCCCCCGGTTAGTTTTTGGTTTTATTTTAAAAAAAAAAAGGTTTTTGGTTAGGTTTCATTTTAAAAAAAATAAGACCCCCTTGGGGGGCTATTTTTTTCCCCCGGCCCAAGTTTTAAGTGCTTTTTCCCATGGGATACAGTGTTTTTAAAAAAGGAAAACCCGGGACCATAAAATTCGGTGATGATTTTTTTTTTTTTTTTTAAATTTTTGGGTTTTTCGGGAAAATAAAAATATCTCCATTAGGAAAAAGCACCTATTTAAAACCCCCCAAAAAATAGTCGGTGTTCCCCCTGAAAAAAAGGCCGCGAAGGGGCATCGTCCAAATTTTTACCAAATTGCTGGTTAAAGGGTTAAAGTTTAGTTTAGGATAGGTTAGATTTTTGGGTTTGGTTAAAAGGGTTTTGGGTTTGGTTATGTTAAGCTTTTGGGTTTGATTTGGTTGAGTTATGTTTAGGTTTTTTTAGGTTAAAAAAAAAAACTTTTATGGTGGGGGGGCGATTGTCCGGGTGGTTGGCCCCCCGCCCCAACCCCCCCTGCGGAATATTTAACCCTTTGGTTTAGGTCAAACCTCGAAAACCCGACAATTCTAAAAAAACCCGTTTCATATTGTAGATAATTTTTATTCTGAGTCTTTTAAAAAAAACCCCAAATTTCCCCCGGCGCCCCAAATTTAAAAATAAAAGTGGTACATATACACCTAGAATCTAGTTTTTTTTCCAAAAAAACCAAAAAATGTTTTTGTTAGGTTTTGAGGTGGGGTTTGGTATATTAACCCGATGATATCAAGAACAAATAAGGGAAAAAAAATCCAGGGCTACGGCCGTGGTAAAAAGAAATAGAGTTTAAAGGATATTTTTCCCTGGTTTAAAAAAATCAGACTTTTTTAATTTTTTAAAATTTTTTTTTATAGGGGGAGGGGCCTTCCCCCTAAAAACGCTTTTTAAATTTTTTTAACATGAAAACCATTCTTTATCAACGTTTGGTGGGGATGCACTTCAATCTGTACACGATACATGATATCAAGGGGGAGGAACATGGGCCACCTCCAAGAAATGAATAATAACACACTCGTGGGCTTTACAAAACAGATCGCCTTTTTTTGGGCAGTGGGTTGATATTAAAATTTCCCACTTTGTCTGTTAAAATATATAATCCCCCTTCCCCCGGTCCAAAACTTATCGCTTGAAATTTGTTATTATTAAAAAATTCGTCCTACATCCCATCCTATCACGAAAAGTTTCCCCGGAGTGGGTGGAGCACTCCATTTTTACGGGCTTTTGGACGATCTTTAAAACCCCCCCCCTGCCCCGCTAGGACACCTCCAAACCCTGTCCCCCCGGGGAAACCTCGAAATTAGGGGCAGTCTTAGGGGTTTAGGATGCGCTTTAAAAAGATTTAGGGGCGCCGGGCCCCCCCCATATTTTTAAAACTCGAGGGAGTCTAAGACGAATCCCAAAACTTTTTAAGTATGGGCCCCAGAGGTCCCAAGTTGATATGTTTAATTTTTTTTTTTTTTTTCCCTTTTTTCCCCCCCCCTGCGGGGGAAATGGGGGCTAATAAATTTTCGTTTAAAAAGTTTTTTTTTGTTTTTTCTTTCCCCATAAGAGCCCCTCTCGAATGAAGTTCCCTTTTATAGTATCAATCCCCATTTCAAAAACCATCCTTTAAAACTTTCCTGTTTAAACAAAATCTTGTATCTTGGGAAAGAATAAATTGGGGCCCCTAGGGTAGTAGGGGGGGGTGGGGGGCAAAACCGAACCGTCACCGCCCAAGGGTAAACGCGAAAATTAATTCCCAAAATTTTGCGCCAAAACCCTGCCCCCACGGATGCAGCCCCACCCTAAATGAACTACAAAAGCCCAGCAACAGGGGAGACTTCATCTAAGAGGGAGGGTTGGGGGGGGGTCACACCGAACTGGGGGGGGATCCAAATCAAAAATTTTAAAAAAAACCTTTAAAGACCCTTATTTTTCTGAGTTAAAATTATGAGGGTACCATAAGGGGTGGGCCATATTGTGAAGTTGTTTTGGGAAGTGTGCCTCTCTCAGGTAAAAAAATGGATTTTTTTTTTAATATTTTCCACAATATACGGTGTCCCCCCCACACCACCCTATAGATGGGAACAAATTTTTGTTGATTTAGGTCTGACATTTGTTTTTAAGAAATTTTTTTGGGTGCGAATCCAAAACTGATCTCATTTTCCTATCCGTCAAGTTTTTGAACTGTAGGATTTTCTTTTTCTTAAAAAATGAAAAATATGTACAAACAGTAAAGTGAATTTATAAAAAGTGCAATTTTTAAGGCGTATTTTGTATTGCCCCTTCGGAGAAAATTATACTTTTAAGCTCCCCCCCCGCTTGCCTCACAAAATACGATTGTAGCGCTGCCAAAACTCTTTTTTGATTTTGCCGAGAGTAAAAGTGGTACACTTATTACCTCTTAAGAGGCTCAAGGAAAATCGTTAAGGTTTAAAATTTTGAAGGCAAGCGGGTACGTGATTGTCTTTTTACACATCGATTCTAAAAATTTTTTTGAGCTCTTAGAATGGCTAATTGTTTTCTAAAACCCATAGATGGACTTGATATTAAACTGAAATGTTTTGGGCGCATGAAACTGTTATTTGAATATTATTTTGTACACGCCATTTCACGAGTGCGTCGAGGATGTTTAAAAGCTTTATGGACCTGTACGTATGTAGGCTACGTGTACCTACAATTACGTTTTAAAACCCAATTTTTTTTTGCCCAAACCTAGATGAATGGGTTGGATTTATCCTCCAGTCATTCCCCGTTTAACATCCATGGGCGGGTGTGTGGTGGGCGGGTGTGTGGTGGGTGGGGGTGGGGGGGCGGAGTATGATGGGCTGTGGGGGGTGGGTGTGTGGGGGCGGGGGGATGGCGTTTGGTGGGTGGGGGGGTGTGGTGGGCGGATGTTGATGGGCGGGGGGTGGGTGGTGTTTTGGGGGGGCGGAGGGTGATGGGGTGGGGGGTGGGTGTGTGGTGGGAGGATGGGGGATGGGCGGTGGTGGGTGGGTGTGGTGGGTGTGTGGTGGGCGGGGGGGGGCCTGGGTGGTGGTGGGGTTTTTGGGGCCCCTGGGTAGGACCCAACGGTTGGCGCTGAAACAGACTGATGAAATGTTTGTATTCGTGCCCTGCGATAGGTTTCTAAAAGGCTTTCTTT
>JACEEZ010005943.1:0-10322 GCA_016584305.1 Chionoecetes opilio
TTTTATATATTTTTAATATATATTTTAAATGATAATATGACTCAGGAGCAAACTGGGTAGCGAGGCGTGGGGACCGTCTGTTACTGCGACGCATAGTATACCGGTACTGGACAGTGGACAGTCACTGGACATGTACGGTTCCTGACAGAAAAGGACAGTTTAGGCTGTCCTTTTCAAGGAAAAAATAAAAGTAAAATTTGGTAAATACTTAGATAAATGAACAACATTAATTAATATATTCAAATTTTTCTGAGTCTTGTCAAAATGCCAATCAAAAACCTCTCAAGCAAGGGCCGGATTTGGCTCACAGGCCGCCACATACATAGCCCTGCTATTGTGGTTACTCTGACCGAACATTTTTGTCCCCCCCCCGGCTCGTGCGCCTATGCTCATGGAGAAGGCTTTTGATATAGGTAGTGCTAAGAGATGTTATAGCCTATCTTTTTTTTTTCTCTCTCTCTCTCTCTCTCTCCTCTCTCTCTCTCTTCTCTCTCTTCTCTCTTCTCTCTCTCTCTCTCATTTCAGTATTTCAACTTAATATTTATAATTTTGTATGATGTAATTGTAATTGTTGTGCTTCTAAATAGTCAATTACAATTACAAATACAATTACTTTATGATTTTCAAAGTTCAATTACAATTACAATTACAATTACTTGTAAATCAAAATATACAATTACAATTACAATTACTTGTAAATCAAAATATACAATTACAATTACAATTACAATTACAATTACTTGTAAATCAAAATATACAATTACAATTACAATTACAATTACCCCAAAAATGTGTAATTAATTACATTTCAATTAAATTACAATTACAATTACTCCAAGCCTGCGGCCGGTACCCATTCACTGCTGGGTGGACTGGGGCTCGGGTTTTAAGGACAGCCCAGCTGTTTCCGCTCCGCCCGGGGATCGAACCCGGAACTTCTCGGTTGTGAACCGAGCGTGCTACCCCTACACTACGGAGTACCAACTAATTATTATATTATTATAATTATTGGACACCACATTTTTCGCTTGTCTCCCAAAAACTTAAAACTTCAGTTTGACATTGGTAACGTAACTTTACCTAACTGCGCCACCCCAGGACTCCCCCCCACCCCCCCACGGTCGTTCACTAACCCAACCTGGACATTAAACTACACAACCTAACCTAACCACATAACCTAGCCTAACTGTTCAGGCTATTGCTGGTATTTCATCCCTGAATGCAGAAACACGGGTAAAAGTTGATTAAATGTATATATTGGGCGCTGTAATATCAAGATCAAGTTTTGGAACTGTCGCCGAAAATAGGAACACTAACCGACGTGAAAAATTTGAACACTCGCCGACGTTGGCGAGAATTCCTATCGGCGACAGTTCCAGGTACCAACTTACCTTGCTGGGAACTAGAACTCACAATAGAGTCGTCACTATACGCGAAGCAGGCGTGTGGTAAAGTTTGACTCTGAAATCTATCTCCTCCATTTGTCTGGCAGCATGACAACAATAACAATAAAGATCATACAATACATATACATACCCTAAGTCTGTACTCAGCCGTTGGACCTCTCATGGACGCCACACTAACACATAAACACCATAATGTACGTCTTATGTGCCGCAAGCAGTCTCAAAATTAATGCATTTGACTTGATCTTGATCTTGATTTGGGAGTCACCCAGCAGATGCTGTCAGTGAAGCCGGGGCCCCGGGTTTTCCCCCACACTAATCTTTTTGGGGAAAAGAAAAAAGGGGGAAGCAAAACAGGTTTTTTTTTTTTTCCCCCTTTCCTTCTCTGCTCAATTATACGGGCCCCCCATCATGGGGCCCCCCTGCCTCTAACTCTCTCCTACTGCTCTCCAAATTCCCCAAGAATTTTTTTACAACTCAATCACAGACTGTACCCCTCCACTCAGAACACAACCCCAGCAGTACTCCATCTCCATCTCCGTCTCTCATCCTCGCCATTCTTCCACTCCGACCTCTCTACCCTACCTCCAACCCTTTGTTCTAGCATACTTACCGTTCAATTCCAGCTCAAGTGCTCCCTTTCACCCCTCCTGCCCCAACAATCAACCACCTTTGCTGCCACCATTTTCCATCTGTACAACGAATTTACCTCCAGCGACTTTGCCTGGCTCTGAAGAGTAGGTCCCCTCCTACCCACCTCATAAAACCCTTTTCATCCCGTGGCGGGTCCTTTTCTCCTTACCTCCAGTTTTGATTTCCCTCTTTCCCCTCACCATTCTTTTTTTCCCTTTCCTTCCACTCTCCTATTTATTTCCTTTTGCATACACCCCATACCCCCAGGTCTCATCCCCTGTCAAAAACTTCCCAGTTCACCCGGTCCATCTTTCCACTTTTACTGAGCTTTTCCACTTCCCTAATATTCCAGCCCCCAAAACCTTTGCTTCCCTTTGCTGTCACCATTCTTTCAGTCTAGCTCGTACCTCAGTCCTCCTTTGTATCCCTCTCTGAACTTGCTCCCCCATGTCCCTCTAATCGTTCCACTGCCACAACCTATTGGCCCCTAATGCTATTCGCCTGTTTTTGTTCTGGTTATTCCAACTGTAAAATCCTCCTGACCAAATCATTTTTTCCGGGCCATACATAATGCTGGGGACGCAACACCTTCCATAGTCCTTCCCACTTCATACTTTTTGGGCCCCGAATCTTGCCACACTCCCTACCTTCCAACCCACGGGTTGGTCTAGTATCCTCTTGTTTATTTTTTCTATACCTTTTCACCCAAAAAAATACAGATACTTTTACTCTTTCGTTTCTTTATTTCATTCCCCCCACCATCCAAATCCTGTTGAAATCCCATTTTTGGGGGAGATGATGTTGAGAATTATTATTAAAAAAATTCCCGATTTATTCTTGTAAGAAATTTTTTTTTTTTCAGTTTCACATATGATCATCTAATTCTTTCTTTCCGCCATCTTTTTCTCAACATTGGCCGTCCTAGACGCCATTTTGTTCTATCTTTTTCGTGCTCCCCCCGTCACTTTTTTCTTCCCTTCCCAACCCCCCCCCCCCCCATATCCCGTATCGAGACACAACCGTGGGATAATTATTTGCGATCAGTGATAATAAATGTCGTTTTTTTTATTTTTTTGCCAGCCATCTTTTCAGCCCAAGGAAAAACTCCCCGAGTTTTTAACCCCCTTAAAAATAATCCCTATCGTTAGGGTTTTTGGGTTCATATAGGGGGGCGTTGTAGAAAGGATCCCCGCTAAAATTAAAGCCACCAAAAATCTAAGAAAGACTTCAATACCCCCTCGCTCTAAAACAGGTGTTGGGTTTCGATTTTACATGTAAAACCAACCTCGTGAACTTTAGATCAGATTTTAAAATTTTTTACCAAAGTAACGGTTTGGTTTTAGGGGGGGCCCTTTTGGGGGGAACGGGGTTTTTTCATTACTTAAATAGTTAGTCCTGGATAAAATTTTGTTCATTTAAGGTCACAGCAGGTTTTTCCCAAACTTCTTTTTTTTTGGCGCGGAAGTCCGTAGGCACCGCAGTTTTCCCTCCCCCACTCTTAAAGGTAAGGATATCCCCCGAGTCCGGTGGTTTTCTCCTTATGTATTACATTTATTTTTCTTTAAAATATAAGGTACAGTTCGGGTCACTAAGGCAAGATGTTCCGCCCATTTTAAAATGATAAAGAGTCTTCCCCCCCACTCTTCAAGGCCGTCCGTGTCGCCTCAGAAAGAACAGGTTTTTACTGTAACACACACACAAACTGTTCGCCATATTTTTTCTCTACTAGAACCTTCTTTCATGTGTTTTTAAAAATTTTGTATTATTTTTCCCTAGTGTAGGGCAAGCACTGATAAAAATTCTAGTAAGGAGGTTTATGCCAGAAAGTTTATCTCATCATAAGGAAAGATTCCTAGGTCAGAGCGTGGGGGCAGGGGTGGTATTTATTCCTAAAAAAACAGCAACAGAACACCTGGGAAAATAAATAAAAGATATAAAAATTTCAGTAAATTTTCTTTAGCAATCGTCATTATAGTAGGTTTATTAGATCTCTTCCCTAAAAAACCAAACAATACATACATAAAACCCATGCCAGGTGAGCGTGAGCTGTAAGAAGCAACCGTACCCGCCGATCTAGCCGTAAAACTCCGCAGCCGGGACGCGACCCACCGCCCGCCTAGCCGGGACGCCAGCAAATACCCGCTCTCAGACTCCCCGCGCCCTTGAAGACCGCCCGCCCCTTAGGCTTTCCCGCGCGCCTCGATGCCGGCTCCCCCTCAGCTACAGCCCCTTTTCAACGCTCCCCCGCCGCCCGCTCGCCCCATCGGCAGCGCTTCACCCCCGTAGCAGCCGTTCCTACCATACAGCGCCACATCTAGCTGCACAACCCCCCCAAAGGGCAGAGAGAGGACGTAAAAGCTGTGGGGAGGGAAGTCCGGGGTTTTCCCTCGGTCTACCCGTCACCGACATGAGCTGCCTGACAAACGGCGCCAAGAACCGTACAAAATTCCCGGCGGGGAATCAAGGGGCGTTGAACAGCCTGCCCCCCCCCCGCCGTGTCCTCAAAAACCCACAGAAAAACACGTACCAAAACAGCACGGAGACGGAGGATGCGCGACACCGCCTCAGGAAGGGGCACCCCTTTATTCCAAGAACCTAAAGATTTCCGGGAAACGTATGGAAGAGCTGAAGGCCATCAAAAATACCGGGCGTCAACAAGCCCCATAGTCACCCATAAACAACAAATGGAAAAGTTCGGTACCAATAGTGTTAAATTAGAAAATCAAGGAAGAATTTTTTTTGAAATGAACTTGAAAATTTTTTTTTATGACGGAAATTTTTTTTTTATGAACTTGAAAGTTTAATACCTACTCTGGTTTAGGGTGTTGGGGGCCACCCGGTTTTTTATCTTGGGGAAATAAAATAGAAAAGGGGTAAAAGGTAAAACTTTGAAAAGGTTTCAAACAATTGAGGGTCAGTATGTTGAATATTTCCAGGTAAGGGGGTTGATTGGGATACCGTCCACCAGAATTTCTTAAAAAACCAGTCGGGTTCGGTGAGTTTTTCAAGGTATTTTAATTCTAGTTACAATAAACACGACCAGGTATTTTCGGTGAAGTTTAAAGCGAAAAGTGTTAAATGTAACTTAGGAGCAGAGGTGAGTGAGGTAGACTAGATGAAAAAAAATTTGGGTCTAGGATTTTTCTCATGTCTAGAAGTCGGGGGCTGTTTTTCCACGGGCAAGCCGGGTTTTCAGGGGGAGAGTTTTTAATTCGAGATATTTATACTACGCTTCCATTTTACAGCAACCAGCTTGGGGTTTGGAGGACTTTCAGGACTTGTAGGGCTTTTCTTTTTCCCAGAGGAAGCCGGCGTGCCCCTGGGATTATCTCTGCACCGAGAATGCACTAAGTCAAGGGGGACGGTCATTTCATTACCCAGGTATCTTGACTGGGTATTTCCTTTCATTGGGTTTCGTGTAATCTAAACACAAGGACCCCCCGTTTTCAAAGAACAGAAGAATTTCTTTTTAAATTACTTAAATTCGTCCCCCTACACACCCCCTCTTGACGCAGCGTTAAAAACGGAAACATATCCGTAAGTGCGACTTTATGCCATAGAAATTTAATTTTCCCCCGGGGAAAGACGGTGTAATGCCATTATTCGGGAGATGATAGATGGAAAAAATTTTTTTTATAAAAATTCCCCCAGTATGTCTTTTAAGAAAAATTTTTTTTTTTAGTTTCACATATGACTCATCGTAATTCTTTCTTTTCCGCCATCTTTTTTTAACATTTGGCGCTAGGCCATTTTTTTCTATCTTCTTTCGTGCTCCCCCCCGTCCCCTTTTTTTTCCTTCCCAAACCCCCCCCCCCCCCCAATGCCGTATGCGAGACACAATCCGTGGATAATTATTCGCGATCAGTGAAAATAATGATGTCATTCTTTTTATCTTTTTCCCGCCATCTGGTCGACCAAGGAATCTCCCGAGTCTTACGTCCCTTTAAAAAAAATCCCCTTTGTTATCGGTTTGGTCAAAATTGGGCGTTGTAGTAAGGATCCCCCCTAAAATTAAAACCCACCAAAAATCTAAGCCAAGTTCAATACCACCTCGCTCTGAAAACAGGTGTTCGGATTTTCGATATTAAGTAAAAAACCAACCCTTTGTGAAAACATTTGATCAATATTAAATTTTTCTACATCAAAGTAAAAGGGGGGTATTAGGGGGGCCTCTTTTGGGGATACGGAGTTTTCATTACTTAAATAGTTATCCGATTTAATTTGTTCATTAAGGTACAGCAGGCTTCCAAACAATTCTTTTTTTTTGGGCGAAGTCCGCAGGGCACCGCAGTCTTCCCCCCTCCACTCTTTAAGGGAAGTATCCGCCCCAGCCCGGGGGTTTTTTTTCCCCTTTGGTATTACATCTATATATTTTTTTATATAAAAATATAGTACAGTTCGGTTCACTAAGGCATAGATGTTCCGCCCCTCCTTTTAAGTGTTTTTAAAAAGCTTCCCCTTTCCCTCTTAAGGCCTCCGTGGCCTTTAGAAAAACCACATGGTTTTTTCTGTAACACACAACAACACTGTCCGCCATATTTTTTCTTACAGATACCTATCTTCCATGTGTATTTAAAATTTAAATATTAGTTTCCCAGTGAGGGCAATGCATGAATGAAATTTAGTGAAGGAGGTTTATGCTCAGAAGAGCTTTTTCTATCACTAGGAAGATTCCCAGTCAGAGGTGAAGTCGCATTTTATGTCAGATTAGTTTTCTCGATATAGTGAACCCCTTTTAGTGCAGAGATCTCAATGAGAGATTACCCTGTTACAAAATAAATAATTTATTTACAAATATAGTTTTGTGTTTTTATGAAAACCCAGGGTTTTTCTGAGTTTGGAAAAAAAATTCCCCCACTTCCCAAAAAAGTTCCCCCTTTATAGGAAACCCCTTTGTACCGACCACGACTACCAAGATCAAAAATTTGTATTAAAAATTTAAACTAACGGCCCCGGGAGTAACATGCGAAAAACTCGCCAGGGCTGGTGGACTAAACCTAACCCAAACTATTATCCCCCCCCTTAATAACCCCCTTGTTATACTCTCCGTAGTGAGAAAGGGGACCTAAACAGATAGTGAATAGAAGCCAAGTTAAATCCTCCCGTCAAGTTGTAATATTTATCAAAAACACCCCAAATAATTCATTCAAATAACGTTTACGAGTAAATCCCCCGACCAGTTACCCCCAAAAAAACGCAACACATGTCATCACAGATCATCCCCTTCACCCCCAAAATTGACTCTTCTCCTTTCTGAGCCTAACGTTGAAGTCTCTTTTTTCCTCCCCCGTCACAGCATTCAGCATCTCTTGTAGCTCAGTGGTTTTACAAGGATCACCAAATTTGCATACTCATTTCACTCAAAACTTCTCTCCAATTTTCACACCCCGACCTGTACGCTTTACTCTCACTGCCATTTCCCCCAACAATAACCAAAAAAATAAGGAGAAAGGACACAGCCCCGTCTTACTCCTCTCTTACATTCACCATCCCGTCTCGAGGTCACCCATACGAACTTGGCCTGGTTTTCATACATACTGCTTATTTTTTTAACAACCTTCTCACCATGCCAATCGTCTCCAAAACTTACAAGCATTCTCCCATCACTCGTCTACGCTTTTTCAATATCTAGAAAGGGCTAGTATTTCTTTCTTCCCCTTTCCTTTTTCTCTAATCAATTATTCACTCAAACATATTGTCCTCACCTCTTTCCCGTCTTTTCTGAATCCATTCGGGCCCTTTACCCTCACCTTTTTTCTTTCCAAACTTCACCAGTCTTTTATTAGTACACCACAGAAAATCTTTTCATACCGTGTAATACCCCTATTTTGGGCCTGAATTTTTTAAACCCTTTCCACCTTGGTCCCCCTTTGTTGAGGGTCACTTACTTCATTCCCGGCACCAGGCACCCTTTCCCCTTTCCCTATATGTCCAAAAAAATCATGCTTCCCCCAATTACTCCCTCACCCCCCCTTTTATATAATTCATTTGGGATACCGTCCATTTCCCGGGGCCTTTCCATTTTTTTAGTTTTTTTACATACCCTTCAATCGATCCATTCTAATTTCTTTTATCCTCATTTTCCCCTATTTCCTCCTAAAATGACGTTTCCCTAAATCACTATCAGGGTCATTACCCCCAATACTTTCCGAATCTTCACAGCTCTGGCCATTTTTATTTTTTTCCCTTAGTGACCGCCTTCACCACTATTTTTCTACATTTCCGTATGCTTCTCTCTTCCTCTCAAGAACTATACCATTCCCCACCTCCCCTTTCCCTTTTTTCCCTAATTTTTTCTGTCATTTTCTTTTTCCCTTACCTTGCCTTTCCCCACCAAACATTTCACTCCCTTTTGTTACTCTTTCTCTTTCCCCGCCCTTTTCATACTCTATTCTTTTTACTTCACTGTTTGACCTATTCTTTTTCGACTCCTTCACTTCCTATTGACTGTTTTCCTTTCTTCCTGGCCTTGCGATTATTGTTCCCCCAACTCTTCTTGTCCTGCCATTTGCTTCTTTTTTGTTCTGCCTATGTTCTTTTGCCACTTTTTTAAGCTTCCCTTTAAAAATCTCTCATTTCTCATCCACCCTCTCAGCCCTCAAACCATTCTCTCCCCGCTTCCCCGTCCCCATTTTTCTCACCACTTTTGAAAAAAATCCCAGTCTGCATTTTAAGTTTCCCAAAGTCCCCCCCTCTCCCTTTTTCAGTTTACTCTTTTTTTTTTCAAACACTCATACTCCCTTTCCCTGACGTTTTGGTCACTCGCTACGTCGATTGTCCTTTCCCCATCCACCCCATATTCTCCCCGTTCTCAGCCTTTCCCGGTTTTACTAAAATAAAGCAATGGCCGTTCTTTTCCCCTTTCCCTCCAGGTCACTCTCCTTCAGCCCCGGGAATTCAAAATTTCAAATTTATTCCCTCGCAAAGTAAGCAGCAATGGCCATTTCCCCTTTTCTTCCCCTCCAAACACACCAATGGACCATTTATGTTCCCATCACAAACACTTTTCACTTCTATTTGTTCACAAACCCTTTGCACAATTTATACTTCCTTTCATTTTTGGCTCTCGCTCCCGTTCCTTCCACTGCATGTAACACCTACACCAAGATCATTCTCTTCCCTTTCGCACCTTTATTCCCGACGTCTGTATGTATCCTCACCCATTTCACACCCCCTACATCTAGCTCCTCTAATCTAACCTCTTCCGCCTACAAAATACTCCCCCTCCGCCCCCTTTTTTTGCTGTTACTTCTGCCCTTTCCGTCATCTGAAAAACTCAGTCAAGTTCAATTCCTTCTCATTTGTGTTTTTTGTCACTCCAATACGTCAAAGTTCCATTCATTCATTCTCGCTGAGGTTTTTATTTTTTCAACATTCCCTCCTCTAACATTCAACAGCCCATCCTCACATTCCCCTTTTTTTTGCAAAAAGTCCTCATTCGCATTTGCACCTTTTTCCCCCAACTTGCCTCTCCACGCGGTACCCCCCTCAAGCTTTTCCCCGCACTCCCCCTGCATATTCGCCCCTTTTTTTGGGAAAATTTGTGGGCCAGGGAATCAACCGCCAATCACGGTTGTAGAACTGTGAGTCACACAAAGGGGGGGGCTAACGTGAATCCCGTGAGCGAGGCCCTCAGTAGTGAGTCACACAAAGGGGGGGACTAACGTAACGCCGTGAAGCGAGGCTCTCTCTCTCTCTCTCTCTCCAAAACCTGAAGGGGAGTGTAGGGGGAAGGGAGGTTGAAGGGAAAAATTAAGGGGGTGAGGGGGGAGGATTTGAAGGGTAAGGGAGGTATTGAAGGGTGATAAGGGAAGCTCCTTCTCTCTCTCTCTCTCTCTCTCTCTCTCTCTCTCCCCATACCCGAAGGCAGGAAAGGGGGAAGGGGGGGGGATGAGGGGAAAAATTTAAGGGGATAGGGGGGTATTTAAGGGTAAGGGAGGTATTTGAAGGGTGGGCAGGGGGCTCTCTCTCTCTCTCTCTCTCCTCTCTCAATACCTGGGGGCGTGAAGGGGGGAAGGGGGGTTTAAGGGAAAAGTTTTAAGGGGGTGAGGGGGGAGGGATTGAAGGGGGAAGGGGGGATTTGAAGGGTGGTAAGGGAACTTCTCTCTCTCTCTCTCTCTCTCCAAAAACCTAAGGCAGTGAAGGGGGGAAGGGGGGTTGAAGGGAAAAGTTTTTAAGGGGTGAGGGGGAGGTATTTAAGGGGGGAAGGGGGTATTTGAAGGGGGATAAGGGAAGTCTCCTCTCCTTCCCCCTCCAACTCCAATACCTGAAGGCAGTGAAGGG
>JACEEZ010005945.1:0-2500 GCA_016584305.1 Chionoecetes opilio
TTTAAAAAGGGGGAGGGGGGGGGGGGGAAAAAAAAAAAAAAAGGGGGGGGAAAAAAAGGGGGGGGGGGGGGGGCAAAAAAAAAAAAAGGGGGGGGGGGGGGGGTTTTTAAAAAAAAAATTTTTTCGGGGCCCCAAAAAAAAAAACGCCTGGGGGGGGGGTTAAAAAAACAAGGGGGGAAATTTTGGGGAAAAAAACCCCCCACCCCTTTATTTTCAGGGGGTTTGGCCCCCAAAAACCAGATTTTGGGGGGGGTTTTTTTTTTTTTGATTTAAAATTTATTTGGGGTTTAAAAGGGGGTTATTGGGGGGTTTTTTTTTTAAAGGGTTTGAAATACGGATTTCTTTACCTTTTGTATTTTTGGGCGGTTTTTTCTCTCAAACTCTCATATAATTTATTACGAGTTTTTTTTTTGCAGTTGTATCTTAGGCGGTATTTCTATCAAACTCGGCGAATGTGAATAGCAAAATTAAGTGGATAAGTGTAGAAAACGATAAAGTCCTCCAAAGTTTCCCATGAATACGTAACAACCACGTTATTATACACTTTAGTATAAAATACACGTATATTATACACACACAAAAACATATTAATAAACTTTTTCTTTCACAATAATCTCCTGAGGCACCAAGATGGGTACAAGACTTTTATCTACATCCTGTTTCATATTTTTCCCTTCAATTATTTCCTGCCATTTTCGTTACTTTTCGTTCACATATCTGGTTAAGTGTTACACAGTTTACGAACTTATTTATTGTAGCTTAACTTTTTTCCTGCGAATGATTTCAATGCGACACCAACTAGTAGTCCAAATTGTTTATCACCGTTATTTTAGTTATAGTTAAATAGAATGAAGATAACGATAGTAATATAAATGTAACCACGCTAGTAGTCAGCAAATTTATTATTATTATATTTCTAGTTGATGAAGAATCTAAACAATAAATACTAAGTAAAAGTCGACAACAAAAGGTTAATTCTCCGTAATTACATTTATTTGGCTCACTATTTTTAATTTGAGGGGCCACCACTTTTTTTTTTTTCTCCCCTTCTCCCTCCTCTCTCTCCCCTCTTCCCCTTTTCTCCTCTCTCTCTTCTCTCTCTCTCTTCCTCTCTCTCTCTTCTCTCCTCTCTCTCTCCCCTTTTCTCTTCTCTTTTCTCTCCTCTCCTCTTTTCTCTTTTCTCTCTCTCTCTCTCTCTCTCTCCTCTCTCTCTCTCTCTCTCTCTCTCTCCCTTCCTCTCTCCTCTCCTCTCTCCCCTCTTCCCTCTCGCTTTTCTCTCTCCTCTCTCTCCCTCTCTCTCTCCTCTCCCTTTTCTCTCTCTCTCTCCCCCTCTCTCTCTCCTTCTCTCTCTCTCTCTCTCTCTCCCCTCTCTCTCTCTCTCTCTCTCTCTCCTCTCTCTCTTCTCTCTCCTCTCTCCCCTCTCTCTCTCTTCTCTCTCTCCTCTCCTCTCTCTCTCCTCTCTCTCTTCTCTCTCTCTCTCTCTCTCTCTCTCTCTCTCTCTCTCTCTCTCTCTCTCTCCTCCTCTCTTCTCTCTTCTCTCCTCTCTCCTCTCTCTCTTCTCTCTCTCTCTCTCCCTCCCCCCCCCTCCCTCCCCCCTCCCCCCCAAAAACTATTCGTCCCTTTAAAGAAAAACAAAAGGGATTTTACATCACAATTAAGCCGAGAGTACAATGTGTGAGTCCGTTTTCTTTTTAAAATTGCGGAATGTGCAAAAAAAAACTACTAAAACCCATATCAATCGCCTTCCTCGTCACTTTTATGGGACGTCGTGCTGAGCTGCGCACTGGGGACGACGATATGGAGGAGGGAGGCAATGCAAGGAATGGGCGAGAGTGGAGAAAATGGGAAGGAAAGAGAGAGGGCAATGCAAGGTCGGGGCAAGAGTGGAGGAGATGGGAAGGAAGGGACGAGTAGAGAAGAGGGAAAGAAAAGGGATAGTAGAAGAGATAGGAAGGAAAGGGAGAGGCAAGAGTGGAGAAAGTGAAAAGGAAAGGGAGAGCAGAGAAGATGGGGAGGAAAGGGAGAGGGCAATGCAAGAAAGGGGCTAGAATGGAGAAGGTGGGAAGGAAAAGGAGAGTGGAGGATGGTATAAGAGGAAAGAGCACAGGAGGTACTGTCTCTAGGAAACTATTTAGTATAGGAGACAAATGCAGGGAAGTAGCATAGGAGAGTGAAAGAGGGATATTATCTAGGAAGATAGGGGTGAAATAAAGTAAAGGAAGTGTAGGAAAGTAAAGGAAGTCGAGGGTTTATAGTACGGACGAGGACTGGATGGAGTAGCGTGGGAGAAGAATGGAGGTAAAGAGCATAGGAGTTTATAGCATGGGAGATTAATGGATGGAAGGAGGGAGCATGAGAGAATACAGTACGGGAGATGAATGAAAGGAGGGAGCATGGAAGAGTATAGGCTAGCGTGGGAGATGAATAGAGAGAGAGAACATGGGAGAATATGATGTAGGAGATAAAAAATGTAGGGAACATGGGAGAATATAGTATGGGA
>JACEEZ010005945.1:7500-20000 GCA_016584305.1 Chionoecetes opilio
CGTCAAGAAAAAACAAGGGAAAACCCAAAAGTTTAGAGTCCCCTTCCCAGGGCTAACGTTCCTGAATGTTTAGTGATCATTTTATATTTTGTAATTTCCCAAAAGGGGACGAGGCGCTCAAAAACCAGTATTTACGCAACTCACCTGATTATTCATAATTTATCCCCCATAACTTATGAAAAAAAAAAATTATCTCAAAGCACTAAAGCCAATGCCCCCGGTCAAATGATATTAGCCCAAAGGGTTTATTAAAAACAACACCACATGTAACCCAGCCCTTTTAGCCCAATTCAAAATCTGTCATTTCGACGAGGAATATTTCCAGATAAGCTAAAAAGACCCAAAAGAACCCAGTTTAAATCGGGGGTTAAAAGTGATCTCTTATTTACCCCTTTTATCAGTTTTCCCACTTTTAAAAAAATTTTCGCAAGGGCAATCCCAACAGACGCAATTTCCTGGAAAATAACAATTCTTAAGCACCAGTCAATGTGGTTTTCGAAGAAATTCCCCTCAACAGAACACAGTTTTTTCAGTTGTTAGCAATATATAAAAAATTCTTGAAGGAATTTAATTTTGCAGGGTTTTTATAGACTCTAAAGCATTTGATCACTGATCACGGGATATACTTAAAAAACTAGAAAATATTGGTGTTGGGGGTTTTGCCACAAAAAATTTTTCAGTAGTGTTAAGAATAGATCAATTTGTATATTGTAACTCTACCTATACAATACAAAAAACCTCCGAAAGGATTTCCAAAAGGGATCAAATTAGGCCCTTTTTTTCAACAATTTTAAACGTTTTGCCACAGCAAGCAAAAATTTTTGAATGGTTAATATGAGACGACCCCAACAATTGTTATCAGATGATAAATAAATGCATTGCACATAACCCGAAACAGAACTACAGTTGGAAATCAAGGATAAGGGGAAATAAACTTAGAATAAATGGACTAAAAACCAGCTATATATTTTTCAAAATGTTCTATAAAATAAAATGCCTCCAAAAACATTAGAAGATCAAAAATTAAAAAGAGTCAGCCCTACAAGTTTTTTGGTTTTAATTGACGAGATTAAACTGGGGCCCCCACATTTAAAGCAGTATACTAAGTATATCTAAATTTTAAAGGGTGTGTACAGGGTTTGTCCCAACTTTTAAAGAAGCTATGATTACCCTTACTAACCTTATGTTTCCTAATCCATGTATTGTTTCTGTCTGGGGTGTACTTGGCCGGGGGGGGTACTGGGGTGGTTATTCAATAAATTTTCAGTAGCGAAAACAAAAAAAAGAAGTATATTTTCATGGGTAAATTCGACTCGTAAAATTTTTTATATTCAACGCATAAGTTTCGAAATTTTTAAAAATATACATAACAATTATTTTTATTTTGTAATTTAGAAATATATCTCTCACTTCAAATAAAATATTTTCAGTTTGGGAGGGAACTTTTATGCAAGGAGGGGACCGATATGACTGGACCCCCAAAAACCCCACAACCCGTACGGACAGCATCATGTACCTTTGGGCCCCATTTTGGATTTATACCAACAAAAATAAAATATCTTGTTTAAAAAGTAAATATCCATTTAAAAAACTTCTAGAAATTATTTTAAACACTTTTAAAATATGTAAATATCAGTAGTACGACTGTAAGTGTTTTTTATGATGATCGTGTGTGTTTGTAGCTGGTGTTATTATGCGTGGGGTGTGTAAAAAAAAAAAGGTTAGTATGTTAAGGGGGATTTCATTTAAAAGATGAATGTATATAAGTGAGTATTTTGGTGCGGTGCGTGCGGCGTGCGTTGCGTGGGGGGCGTGCGTGCGTGCGGCGTGCGTGCGTGCCGTGCGTGCGTGCGGCGTGGTGCGGCGGCGTGCGTGCGTGCGGCGTGCGTGGTGGGGCGTGCGTGCGGCGTGCGTGCGTGCGTGCGGCGTCGTGCGTGGTGGGGTGCGTGCGGGTGCGTGCGTGCGTGCGTGCGTGGTGCGTGCGGCGGCGTGCGTGCTGCCGTGCGTGCGTGCGTTTCGTGCGTGCGTTCGGGGCGTGCGTGCGTGCGTGCGTGCGTGCGTTGCGTGCGTGCGTGCGTGCGTGCGTGGTGCGTGCGTGCGTGCGTGCGTTGCGTGCTGCGTGCGTGCGTCGGCGTGCGTGCGTGCGTGCGTGCGTGC
Source organism: Chionoecetes opilio (assembly GCA_016584305.1). NCBI lineage: Eukaryota > Metazoa > Arthropoda > Malacostraca > Decapoda > Majidae > Chionoecetes > Chionoecetes opilio. Next base: position 9,658 of record JACEEZ010005945.1, read on the forward strand.
GTGCGTGCGTGCGTGCGTGCGTGCGTGGCGTGCGTGCGTGCGTGCGTGCGTGCGTGCTGTGCGTGCGTGCGTGCGTGCGTGCGTGCGTGCGTGCGTGCCGTGCGTGCGTGCGTGCGTGCGTGCGTGCGTGCGTGCGTGCGTGCGTGCGTGCGTGCGTGCGTGCGTGCGTGCGTGCGTGCGTGCGTGCGTGCGTGCGTGCGTGCGTGCGTGCGTGCGTGCGTGCGTGCGTGCGTGCGTGCGTGCGTGCGTGCGTGTGTGTGCGTACGTGCGTGTGCGTGAGTGCGTACATTTGTATATTATTTATTCCATGATTGTCCGTCTCACGTTGCCTATGGCTATGCATTCTCTTATATAAATTATTTCGTCTGACAGGGAGCCTCGGCTCGGCAGACCGTGCCATTTCCTAATGTATTACTGTTGTAGATCCTCTTATGTAATTGAATTATACTGGCAATACATATTGAACTTGAACTTGAACACACACACAAACACACACACAAATGAAAACATACACATTGATGAGGTAAACAGATGAGTATAATGGGTTAGATAAATAACACATAGTAATATAAATATACTCACTAAATTTAACAAAGCGAGAGATCGGATATATGATTGAATATGTAGAACATAGAGTATTATATAGACATGCAAAGGCAGGTAGTTTTGTGAGTGTCACCCTCCAGCCGTTAGGTAAAAGAGGTGACGACAAGGAAAGTTATTTGTGGTAGCTTGACCCTTCCCACCCTCACTCAGCACTCCTACATGTTGCATCCTTGACTTTGCCTAGCTTTGTGATACGGGGAAATGGGGGTGTGAGTTAACCCTTATAGAAGGGGAAAGAGTTGAGGGATAAGGACTCAGTTTAGCTCCCCAAACTTACCCAGCTTCCTTGGGGATACTGAGGACCTCCAATCTTCTATACCCATCCTCCCCCTTCCACCTCCTCCTCCTCCACAAACATTGAGAATCTCCACCAAACCTCATTCTTCCTCCCTGCTCCACACTGACCACTATAAACACTAAGAAATAAAACCTGTTCTCTCAACCACACACACACATCATTGATTATCCCTGCTAAATGACACGAAATTGACACGAAATTCCCTCTGTTGCGCATCGTAACTCAAGAAATCGTGTTCCTCTAACGCCGCCACCTATTTCAACACACTTAAGGATCGTTCACAGCCGGAATTTACTACTTGAAGACCCAACACATACACGCAAAAAAGATCCAACACTCACACACACACACTCTCGCAAAAAAAGGGTTAGTTTTCTTACCTACCTCTGCTGCCGAACATAAAAATCGCAAACCTATATTTTACACTGCTACGGCTCGCTACTGTTCTCATTGTGTGTGGTCGCCTCACCCGTGTTGAACCAATACAAAAACCTCTTACTTTACTTACAGAGGAATCAGAAAAAAGTGTGGTTCATTTGATACTAACTCCTTGTCCTTAACACCATGTCAGTGGTGGACCGTCACTTGTATATAGATCCTTTTGCTTGCTTGTGTTGTGTGTGTGTGTGTCGTGTGTGTGTGTGTGTGTGTGTGTGTGTGTGTGTGTGTGTGTGTGTGTGTGTGTGTGTGTGTGTGTGTGTGTGTGTGTGTGTGTGTGTGTGTGTGTGTGTGTGTGTGTGTGTCTGTGTGTGCGTGTGTGTGTGTGTGTGTGTGTGTTGGGGGATGGGGGGGTCTATGCTATCTACAAGTCCACGCTAGTTAAAGTGCGTGGAACTACTAAGCCTTGCATTCCCCAGCAGCCGTCCTACACACACAGCCTTGCCAAATACATCAGCCGACTGTGTGCCTCTCAGCCTCTCTTTACGATGCACAGTAGAGATCAAACGCCAACTTGATCACCTTAGTATAGTGTGTCAGCAGACTGCCTCGCCATTACCTTTTGAACTAGACGGACGGAGGGAAGGAAGGAAGAGGTAAAGGAAAGAAGGAGTGTAAGTGAAGGAATTAGACGGAGGGAAGAGGTAGGAAGAGGTGAAGAAAGGAAGAAGTTATTGCATTGTTGCCATCATAATGGATATGGTGTTAGTGACACAAACGAGGGTGTGAGTCTCGCCGTAGTGAGTCCGTTAAGATCACTGGCAAAACCGATGTCTCGGCAGTATTTAGTCATTTAAGCCTTAACCTTTACCATTTATGGATAGTAATAAGACAATCTAAATTGGTTTCTCTTTCTGCTTTTATTGAACAAACTTGAACGGTATACACATAATAGATTTAATGAAAATACAGGATATAATTGCATATGGAGTGTGTACATTAATAGTTAATATAATGATGTGAAAAGAAACATGTAATAATAAGGAATAAAAAGGTAAAAATATTGTGTAGTAAGATTGTGTGTAAAATACAACTGGTATTTATTAAAATGTGTATGTGTGTGTAAGACGTTATGTTTACGAAAGTAACACCTCTAAAAACGAGAGAACGAGATAAACGGGAAAACGGAAAACGGGAGTGAGGAGGCACACTGAAGTATAATCGCGCGTGCTGCTACAGTACTCCCCCTCTAGTTGCGAGGTAGGAGGAACGAAATCGTTTTCTTGGAACAACCCGGTACCACACTGGAAGTACTTCGTGGTCCTGCATCAGGTGTGGTTGCTGTAGAGTGGAGCAGGTACGCAGGTTTTACTCCGTCGATGGCGATAACGTCCGAAGTCTCGTTGCGGTTGATGGTGAAGTTCTTCCTCGTCCTACGGATGACTTCAAAGGGGCCCTGGTACGGTTACTGAAGGGGCTTCTTGACTGCCTCTACCCTGACAAAGACGTGAGTGCAGCTGTCGAGGTCCTGGCTGACGAAGGTCTTGGAGGGAGAGGTGCGAGGCTGCACAGGCTGAAGGTTCGGCATGGAGTCCTTGAGGGTGATAGCGAAGTCCTGGATACTGTAAGGCCTGGAATCAGGTGTACTGGCAAGGAGTTCACCTGGTAGCCTGAGTGTAGTTCCGCAGACGAGCTCAGCAGAGGAGTGGCCTATGTCTTCCTTCAGTGACGTTCGTATGCCGAGGAGGACAACAGTCCAGTCTTAACGTTGGTGGGCTGAAGCTGCCAGAGAAGACTTGAGTTGCCAGTGGAAGCGATCGATGAGACCGTTGGCTTGTGGGTGATAGCTGGCGGTCCTATAGCGTCGAATGCCGAGCAGAGTCTTGACGTGATTCCACACAAAGTCATATAAAGAGGTCTGCCAAAGTCCGACCTGAAATTCATTATCTCGCCTCATGACGTTACCGCGAGTCCACAGTAGGTAGGAGCTGCCATTCGGCATGTATCATAATGTATCTTACAGCATGTAATGGTTAGCCAAAGTATTACAGATATTTTTGGAGTACGCAAAAAAAAAAATCTTTCATCTACGACATCCATCACCGAATAAAGTAGTTGTGGTGATGAAAGAGAAACATTTGAAATTAGAGGCGTTGTTTGTGTGTAAAAAGCTTGGTCAGCTTCGTACCTCAATGAAATGATGACTGCAGTTAAGTTATTTTGTTCAAAATCATGTATAAACGGCATAATAATGACGACTTTATCTGATAATGAATTATAAGCACTTTTGCTTTGAGTGTTATCCTCCCTCAACAAGCTTCTCCGCGTTTGAAATCACTCAGTCTCTGACTGACGGTCGGTGTGGACCTCACACTCTCATAGATCCTGACACTCTCTACGTCACGTCACGGCTCTATACACACTCAGACACACTCACGACACACTCTGCATGACATAAGTGTCTTACCTTCTTACCTTACCTCTTTACCTTAATGCATAGCATTAGATCCATAAGAATGTGATCAGTATTGTGTACTCTTGAGAGAGAGAGAGAGAGTTCTAGCTAGCACACAAGCTGGGGACGAAACCCTTTGCGTGTGCCTATGTTGCCGCTGTAGCGAGACAAGCAAAGTTCATTTCCCACCTGACATGCATCCTCATACCACCACATCGGCTCTAACAGATGGTCGCTCCTTAACCATGCGGCCATTCCTTCACACTGTGCTGTCTTCGGATGTAAATATATGAGAAATATATGAGAGCAAGAGGACAAAGAGCCGGATGCATATTCCCGTATTCTGGAACTGTATGTCGAGTTTACTCTTGAACACATCAAGTTAGGTTACGGTTACGTAAGAGATAAATATATATATATAATATATATATATATATATATATAATATATATATATATATATATATATATATTATATAGTATAGCAGGTAACTTTGTGTGGAAAGCACAATGAGGGTATTTTCGAGAATATCCTATGGTTAGTTGTGGAGTAACAGCCATGCGTCTTCACAGAGCTAGAATAATAGGGGAGCGGAACAGGGCTGAAGAGCCTGAGTAGGGAAGACAGTGGGAGGGGCGACTCGCGCTGACATCACGGAATCAACTCAGCTTCGCCCCCTTGGCAGACCTGTGTATATGGCTTTGATTCCACAGGCTAGACTCGAACTGGCTTCCACGGTCCGATATGAGGCTGAGAGGGACACGGAATTTGGAGACCCACGTACTGATGAAAGCACGGGCGACGGAGTCCGTTGTGATGTCCACAAGAGGTGCAGCTTCAGGCCAGAGAGTGAATCGGTCGGCGCAGGTAAGGATGTACCGGTAGCCGTTGGAGTAAGGCAGCGGGCCAACGATGTCGACGTGGACGTGGTCGAATCTCGAAGAGACTGGCTTGAAATTGCTGCAGGAGAGTGTGTGTGACGTGTCACCTTTGAAGCTTGGCACTTGATGCAGGTGCGAGTCAACAGTCTGACATCCTTGTTGATGCCCTGCCAGATGAATCTGGAAGCTACCATGTGTTGCGACGCTCGGATGCCAGAGTGAGAGAGGTCGTGGAACTGACGGAAGAGCCGGTAACGATGCTGCTTTGGAATGTACGGCCGGACAGCGTCAGTAGAGACATCAGCGTAGAGGTGCTCTTTGTTCCCTGGAAGTTGGATCTTCTTCATCTGCAAGGCAGCATTCTCCTGGAGTTGCTGCAACTCAGCATCATTGGCTTGGTCAGCAGCAATGGCAGCATAGTCGATGAGAGAAGAGATGGACAAGATGTTGCGTGACAGTGCTTCAGCTGGAGCATTATCGGCACCGTTGACGTAGCGAATGTCAGTGGTGAACTGCGAGATGAATTCGATGTGACGCAGTTGTCGCGGTGTGTAGGTAGTCTTGTTGTTGACGTATGTAGTGGTTAGAGGCTTTTGGTCGGTGTAGACATGGAATCGGCGACCATCGATGAAGTACCGGAATCTCTTGATCGCCTTGTAGATGGCAAGAAGTTCTCTGTCGAAGGCACTGTACTTCGTTTCGGCGTTGTTGAACTTTTGGGAGAAGAAAGCGATGGGCTTCCAGTCTCCGTTGATGTACTGCTGCAGGACGGCACCAGTACCGATGCCTGAAGCATCTGTAGAGATGGAAGTGTCGGCATCTGGAGAAGGGAAGCTGAGCATCGAAACGTCACCAAGGGCCTTCTTAGCAGCGAGGAAGGCGTCCTCAGCTTCTGGGGTCCAGACGAGGGTGATGGACTGTCCTTTCTTGCAGGGCTTGATCATGGCGTAGAGTGGCCGGAGAAGAAGTGAGCAGTTCTGGATGAAGCAGTTGTAGTAGCTCAGCATGCCCAGGAACTCCTTGAGCTGGCCCAGGGTTGACGGCTTCGGGAACTGCTGGATGGACTCACACTTTGACTGGAGTGGAGTGATGCCTGCAGAGGAGACAGTGTGGCCAAGAAAGTCGACCGACCGAAAGTCGACCAAACACAGACTTGACGATGTTGATCAGGATCCCGTAGTCCTGCAGACGAGTGAAGATCTGCTGGAGATGCTGTCGGTGTGCTTCAGCGCCAGAACTGGCGATGAGAAGGTCGTCAATGTAGGCGAAGCAAAAGGCTATAGCTCGCAAGACCTCGTCCATGAAGCGCTGGAAAGTCTGGGCAGCGTTCCGTAGTCCAAATGGCATCCTGTTGTATTCAAACAAGCCAAACGAGGTGATGATGGCTGTCTTCGGGATGTCTGCTGGATTGACTGGAATCTGGTAAAACGCCTTGACGAGGTCGATCCTGGAGAAGATGGTACAGCCAGAGAGTTGAGAGGAGAACTCTTGAATGTTAGGTACTGGGTATCTGTCCATGACGGTGCGAGAGTTGAGTGCACGGTAGTCTCCACATGGTCTGATGTCACCGTTCTTCTTAGAGACGATGTGTAGTACAGAAGACCAGTTGCTGGAGCTGGGACGGATGATACATTGACGCAGAAGAGACTCGAACTCAGACTTGGCTGCTTGGTAACGTTCTGGAGCTAGACGACGGGCCTTGGCGTATGTCGGCGGTCCAGTAGTCTCGATGTGGTGCGTGACGTGGTATTTTGCAGGGCCAGTTGCAGAGTAAGGCTACGTGAGTGTCGGGAAGGACTTCAGTAGTGAAGCATACGGGTTGTCTGCACTGACGGTGGAGATGCGAGTGCTCTCGCCAGTGGTTGTTGCTGCTGAGGTCGCGACATAATTTAAAGGATCTTGGAGTCGGCGATTCCTGATGTCGACGAGGAGGTCGCAGTGTGTACACAAATCGGCGCCCAAGATGGCTTGTGAGACTTCTCCGACATAGAATGTCCACTCGAAGGAACGACGGAGGCTGAGCTCCAGTCGCAGCGTCTGTCACTTGTACACGGGTATCTTGGTACCTTTGGCGGCGTAGAGGTTCGTGACTGGTGGTAGTGTCTTATGACTTGCTGTTGGAGGTAGAACACTGACTTCAGCCCCTGTGTCGATGAGGAACCGGTTCCTGGAAAGTGGATCGTAGACGTAGAGCAGCGCTGACGAAGCATGGCGAACACTATACGCCGTTAGTGGTCGCCGTTGCTGTTTAAAGTCTTGTCAAAGCTGCATGGTGTGTTGCACTTGATTGCGTCCTTCCCAAACCTTTGGTGGCAGAAGCAGAAGCCAGACTTGTCTCTAGAGTGGCTAGCAGATCTTGATCGCCGCTGGTAACGGTAGGGAGTTGTAGAACGGCGACGTGAGCGTTCTTCATTGATCTGATGCTGGATGGCACTGACTTGTAGTGTAAGTTGAGACACAAGCTTGGCGAGTTGCTGAGTGTCGTCGTCAGGCATGGCGGCTAGTGGCGCTGTCGACGGTGACGGTGGCGGCGGCGAGGGGCAGGAGGCAGCGTCAGGCAGCAGGAAGCAGCGTCGGGCGGCAGGAGTCAGCACGCGGCGGCAGGAGTCAGCACGCGGCGGCAGGAGTCAGCACGTGGCGGGACACGACGACGCGGCGTCGGGAGGCAGGACGCGGCGCCCTGAGAGCGGGGTCCACATGGTACAGCAGGGGGCGGCGTCGACGGCGGGGCTGCGTCTGCTCTGGAGCCTGCCAGCGGCGGGGGCGGCGGCAGGGGCTGCGGCAGGGGCTGCGGCAGGGGCAGCGCCAGAGGCTGCGCGGCAGTGGGAGTGCCGGCTGCGGTCCTGCAAGGGCAGGGCCAGGGTCTGCTCCGGAGCCTAGCAGTGGCAGGGTCAGTGGCAGGGGCAGCGCCTGTGGCAGCGCCAGGGGCTGCGCGTTAGGGGCAGCGCCAAACGCAGCGTGGCAGTGGGAGTGCCGACTGCGATGCCCACCGGAGCGGCAGGAGCGGTGGCAGGGGCGGCGCCAGCTGCGTAGTCCGCCGGTGCAGAATACTGGCAATGCCCTTGCTACCCTAAGACTGGGTAGCTGGGGGGAGAGGGCTAGCTTACACCTGCATGGCTAGGTGATAGCTCTCAGCCGCGCTCTCGCCCCGAGCTGGGGGTTCGGGTCACTCCAGGGTTACCAACTATTGCATTGTTACCATCATAATGGATATGGTGTTAGTGACACAAACGAGGGTGTGAGCCTCGCCGTAGTGAGTCCGCTAAGGCCACTGGGAAACCGATGTCTCGGCAGTATTTAGTCATTTAAGGCTTAACCCTTACCATTTATGGATAGTAATAAGACACTCTAAATTGGTCTCTCTTTCTGCTTTTATTGTACAAACTTGAACAGTATACACATAATAGATTTAATGAAAATACAGGATATAATTGCATATGGAGTGTTTACATTAATAGTTAATATAATGATGTGAAAAAAAATATGTAATAATAAGGAATAAAACGGTAAAAATATTGTTTAGTAATATTGTGTGTAAATACAACAGGTATTTATTAAAATGTGTATGTGTGTGTAAGATGTTATGTTTACGAAAGTAACACCTCTAAAAACGAGAGAACAAGAGAAACGGAAAAACGGAAAACGGGAGTGAGGAGGCACACTGAAGTATAATCGCGCGTGCTGCTACAAAGTGTAGGTGAAGGAATTCGACGGAAGGAAGAAGAAAGAAGAGGTGAAGGAATGAAGGAGTGTAGGTGAAGAAATTAGACGAGGGAAGAGGAAGGAAGAGGTGAAGGAATGAAGGAGTGTAGGTGAGGAATTAGACGGAGGGAAGAGGAAGGAAGAGGTGAAGGAATGAAGGAGAACAAGGAAGGAATTAGACGGAGAGAAGGAGGGAAGAGGGAGAGAGACGTAGGAAACTCTTTTAGAGGTGAACTTGATATCGTCATATATGTAACAGGACGAACCGGCTGGATGGATGAGTATAGCCGCATGGTGGAGACACGTGTGGGACTGTATGTGTGGACAAGGGCGAAGGAAAGGCAGGAGTGTTGGAGAGGATCTGAGAATGATAAGTTAGAGCAGACGGAGGGATAAAGTGTATATGTGTGCGTGTGCGTGTGTGTGTGTGTGTGTGTGTGTGAGATTCACCAATTTTACCCTCCGGTAGATAGCTTGGACCTCGTGGATAGTGACCGATCTTTAGGTAATGCTGAGACCACACACACTATACACATCTCATCCCCTTACTCACGGGGAACAGTAAGCGCCCGTATTTGTCAATAAAAAATCCCCAGGAGTGAGTGGGAATCGAACGTGTGACCACGGATTGACCTGACACGCGCCCTAAACCACTTGACCACGCAGATAGATTGTGTGTATGTGTGTGTATGTGTGCGTGCTCCATCCTCTTATGAAGGAGTCAAGCTTAACAATGAGAATCTAAATGACTATGATAGAATGACTGACAGCTTATGAATATTAGAATCAGGCTGTCAGATATTAGTGGCAGGGAATGCCATATACGTCATCTCCATAAACTGAAAAAAAAACTCATAGTAAAATTTTGAAACGCATTCATTTAAGAAAAGGATAAATCACCCGCGAACACATAACAAACCCCCATAAGAAGGAGACAGCGAAGGCGATGCAAGGTGAAAACACGGCGTTAATAATCATCAGCAAAAACAAGATCAGCTGACCAGGACTGACACGGACATGCACATAATATATAAAGCAGCAAACACGCGCGTGGAAGGGTGACCGGCCGATGAAGGGGTCGTGCGGAGGGGTGGCGGCTGGACCTGTGTTGGACCTGAGCATGCTTGTGTACCGAGAGAGGAACAACACACCACCGCTGACTTAAGACCGCTGACTTACGCCGCTGTACCCGAGGCGGTTCGGGAAAGGGGGATAAGATAAGATAAGATTTTCATCCTATCTAGACACTTTGCAAGTACCAACTACAAGGTTATTGACTATACAAAGCGCCGCCACGTCAGCACGAACTAGACGGACTCGAACCGCTGACCGAATGCACAGGGACGCTGCACATTGGGAACTCACGTCTCTACCAACCTCGCCACCCTGACCGGCTCGGGAAAGGGGGAAGGACACGAGACATGCTTATATACGGAATATCTCAATTGGCTTCCATTTCTACGACTCTCATACTACCCAATCTATAGTTTTTTTCTTCATATTTTGGGTCACCGAAAATCTCCATTGACCACCATTTCTACGACTTTCATACACACCAATTATATGTTTATTCATATTTTAGGTATCTATGCATGATTATATTCAGTTACGTTGATTTTATGTGTATATTCAGTACGTTGTTTGTTTTAGTTACCACCAATTTTTATATTTGTTTTATATTTTGGGTGTCTATACATAATTTTCTTCAGTTGGGTTGGTTTTATGTGTACATTCATTACATTATTTGCTTTATTTACCTTTATAATCCCCATGTCCACTTATCCTTCTCTCTCTCTGTCTCTCACCTCTACTTTGCCGTCTAAGCTTCCCTCCATACCCTCCCTCCTCACTCCTTCTCGCCCCCCCCTTGCAATCATCTTATCAATATATACCCTCAACATGGTTCCCTGTTCCTCCTAGCAGGAAGTACTCTCCCCCTCCGACACCGTATATATATATTTCTTTTTTATTATTATTATGCTCATCTCTAACGTTTCACTCCTCCCTCCTTAACACGAACATT
>JACEEZ010005945.1:25000-27500 GCA_016584305.1 Chionoecetes opilio
GGATTTATTTGTGTGGAGGAATACTGATGAGTTTAAGGATAGAAGAAAATTTCAGAAACAGTAAGGAATTCATGGATTGGGGAAGAACATTTGAGAAAAACGGAAGTTTTTGGATTGGAAAAAAACAACAACATACGTTAGAAACAATAAAGAGTTTATGGATTGGGGAAGAAAAAAAGAGAAGTACGCATGTTTATGAATTGGCCATAGTTTTTTAGTTTTTGAAAACAACTTTATTTAAAAAAAATTCCTCTTGCAAAATTTGCAATATTTTTTGAGAAATAGATATATTTGAAAATGTGTTCCTATCCGTCCTCGGGCATGCTGAACACGAATCTGGAGTCAGTTTTCAGTTACAGTGATTAGAAGTCCCTATTTCAGCCAATTCTCAATGACATGATACCTACCGATACACTGGTACCTTGACTTACAAGTGCCCCAGCTTACGAGTTTTCCGAGTTACGAGCAGTCGCTCGGTCGATTTTTTGCTTTGAGTTGCGAGCTAAAATCCGAGTTACGAGTGATTTTTTTTTTTTTTTTTTTGTACGAGCGAGCTTCAGATACGCCGCCGCTAGTTGGCGCAGCGAACGCCACAACATCCGCCCAGAAACCCGTGTCTCACTCGTTCACTTCACGTGGTTACCTCGCCGTGGAAGCATCTCTGTTGTGTTGTGCTCACACAGGCGAATGCAAATGGCGGAGGGTGAGTGCGTACGTTTAGGCGAGTTTCCCCACGTTTCCACAGCTGATACACAAGATAAACACTGGTGAATGGAATGGGATGGTGTGCGGAGCCACCCAAGTTTTCCACCACAGCTGTAACCAAGTATAAACAGGGAAAAAATGGGGGGGGGCATGACAAAGGCGGGAAAGTGTTTTAACTTACAAGTTAAACACACTGGTTTAACAAATTTAAAGGGTTATACCTTTGGGTTCACCAGGTAAAATGATACCAAGCGAGTTACCACGCGTTCCCAAAGGGGGGTAACAAGTTAACCTGCGAAGCCAAATGGGAGTGATCCCGAGTTAACGGCAGTTCCAACAACGGTTGGGTTAACAGCCTATACAAGGTGTAAAAAATGGGATGAAAAGGGGGGGTGTGAATTCAATAGGTCAGTAAAAAAAAGGGATTTTTTGTGGGGCAAAGGGTTAGGTCTTCAATAATTAAAAGGAAGGTAATTTATTAAAAAAACAAATTAGACAAGCTTCTCAAAAGATTAAACTTAAGATGTTAATTTTATTTCCCTTAAAAAACCCTATTAATTATTCTCAAAGATTAAATTTATAGGAAATTAATTAATCCATTTTTACAAAACATTTCAAAATATTAAAAAAACCTAGGATTATATTTTTAATCCTATTTAAGCCCTCCCCGATTTTAAGTCTTGAAAACAGGGAACATGAAGGTTTGAATTTATACCCAAGATCTTAAAAGATTTTTTGGGCATTTCCGCCTCTTGGTTTTTCCCCAGTCTAAATTTTTTTTCCTTTTCCCCCCTCCCCCCCTCCTCCTTTTCTTCCCCCTCCCTTTTCCTTTTCCCCCTCCTTCTTTCTCCCCCTACCCCCCCTTCCCCCTCCTCCCCTTCATTTCCAAATTTCCTTTCTCCCTTCCCCCCCCCCTCCGGGTTTTTGCTATCACATTTAACGGATAATTAACTTTCAATAGTATGGAAAATTCCACACCAGAAAGAGGGTCCGGATAAATATAGGGGTTTTGTTTAAAAAAAATGATTACTGATAGGAAAGTTTATTGAAAAATTAAAATACCAAGAAGGTGAATTATGAGTTTATTTTAAAGTTTGGGGTTTAGAAAGATTTATAAATTTTATGGGAGAAAATTTGGTACTAAAAAATTATATAATTTTTAAATGCCAATTGAGTATAATTAATACTTACTCTTAAGGATAAATTTAATTAGAAACTTTCATTGTTTTAATTTAAAAATTAAAAATGGATCCTATCGGTTTGAAAGTATTCGTCAAATATAACTTTTACAAACCGATATAAAAAAATTTTTTTAAATTTTTTAAAAGCCTTCAATTACTAATTAAAATTTGTCAAATCTTCTACTTGACCCCGAGCAACATTTAATAATATTCTAAACAGCTCAAAAAGAATAAAACCAATACTCCCATAAACGCCCAAAAAAACCCCCAAAATAAGTTCCCAAAAAACCTTTTAAAAGTAAAACCCCGCAAACCCACCCCTAAATAGACAACATTTAAATTTAGCTCCACGGAATACTTAAAAAAACTCAACCCCAAACAAACCTCTAACAAACAAACAACCTTCTAAAATAGTGCTCAAAACCTAGGGGCCCCCAACTGCAAACCTTTCCAAAAGTCTAAACCCAATTACGTTTGATCCCCCAAATTTAAAACCAAATTTTAAACAAAGAAAGCCGCTTTAAAAAATCAGCACCCAGAAATTTTTAAACCACGCAAATTAAAGAGGCCATTAAAACAAATTAGGAGGGGAAAAAGAGAGAGGGAGAGAGAGA
>JACEEZ010005947.1:0-20073 GCA_016584305.1 Chionoecetes opilio
ATATCCTAAAAAAAAACCCTTGGAAAAAGTTTTTTGGCTTCTCCAAAAAAAAGCCAAAATTTTCCCCCCCCCAAAAAAAAAAAGGGGGGAGAGGGAGGGGGGGGGGGTGGGTCCCAGTGAAGTCAAACCCTCTGCTGAATGAGAAAAACTAACCCTAGACATCACCTCGATGGGGTGGGGGAAGGAGGCGGCGGGGGGAAGTGTAACAGCGTTCAACAAATTTGGAGGGGAAAAACTAGGGGGTTCACCTGACTAGGGGAAACCCCCCGTGCCTTCCCTACTGACCCCCGTCACGGACAAAATCGTGTTGTGCATTACCAGTATTACCTCAACCCCCCGCATCGTTGTTTTTCGCCTTTAACTTAAAGTTTCAGTATTTTGGTGCCCATTGAAAGAAACCCTTTCCTCATTCGCTCTAACCCTCATATATGACGTATATATAACTGACAAATTTTTAAAAACTAATCATAAAATCTCTCTCTCTCTGTCTCTGCGAGAGATTGTTTCTATGTGTCGCATCATTTTTTTTTAGATAATGCCTTATGAGTTTTTAAAATCTGCCCCATTTAAGGGGTTTGGGATAATGTTTGAGCGTACCCAAACTTTAAAACTTTCAGCTGTTTATATTAAAAATAATTGTTTACTAAAAAATTTTTACACATATTTCTTTACTTCTACCCCGCAGGGGGAAAATAATACTATGTTTCGTCGGGTTGGGTTCGTTTTTTTTTCTCTTTTAAAACATCACTTAAAAAGTTTTTCCCTCCAATTTTTTGAAGTATTTTTTGGGGGAACTTTACCTATGGTAAAAACACTATCAATTAATTTTGATGGTCAAATGTTAGTTAGTTTGGTGCTGTTTTTAAACGTTCTTTGTTTTGTCCATAGGCTTGTGTGTTCGAAATGCCAAAGAGCGTAAATGAATCACAAAATAGTCACCTATGGCTTCACTGCACTCCTGAAAGACGGGAGGCCACCGGCACAAGGTTTCCGCCCTTTCATTTTTCAACTCAAATTGAAGTATACTAGGGTCCGGAACACCAAGTAAGCCACTGCAAAATGAACAGATATCGACTGCGGCTTAGAGGGGTGGGTATACCAAAAAGGGACCCATTCCGACTTGGATTCAAGCGTGCAGAAACCCCACCAAGTTTCCTATAGGGGCATACCAGTGCAAAAAATTGAACATAAGAACATAAAAAAATAAGGAAAGCTACAAGAGGCCGCGAGGGCCCACACGTGGTAGTTCCCGCACCTAAAATACCCACATCCACCCTTTTATCCCCACCATGAAACCTATCCCGCTCCCCTTTGACTCCCAATGATCACACTAACACCTGTCCCACTGGACTATCCCTCTTTACCACCTATTTGTGAACCAGTTTTTCCCTTTTCCCTTTTTAAATCTACGTTTTCCAGCTTGAAACCGTTATTCTTGTTTTTACCCTGAAAAAACCCTAAGAACTTTTCCCACCCTTCCTTTATTAAATCCCTTTATCCCTTAAAAAATTTTATCAACGCCCTTACTCTGCGTCTCTCGATGAGTGTATTTTAATAACTTCACTCTCCTCTTCAACTAAAGTTGCCGCATCCTGTATCATTTTGGTCATCCTTCTCTGCACTGTTTTCTACAACCCTCATATCCTCCTGCTAATATAGACAAAAACTGACTGCATATCTACTGGGAGGCCTGAACTAGAGCCAGATCAAGGTCTGTAAGAATAACTTCGCGCACTTCTACGTTTAACACTTCTGGTATGAACTCCTACTACTCTGATTATGCTCTAGTTTCTGGCCTCATAATTGTTTCCTAGTTCGGAGTCCTGGGCTCACCCTCATCCAAGATGCTTTTTTCACCTTCTGTCTTTTCAGCGATACATTGCTTATGGTGTATCTATTACCAGGGTTTTTCTACATACATTCATAACGCTACATTTATCAATATTAAATTCCTCTGGCCATCTGACCTGCCCACGGTCGGTTTAAGTTTATCTAAGTCTCCCTGCAATTTGTGTACGTCAGACTATGATTCCAATAATCCTACCCTAAGCTTAGTATCATCAGCAAACTTCTTTGATATCACTGCTATTCCCTATCCAAGTCGTTGATGTAAATCAAAATAGTAAATGGGCCCAAGAACAGACCCTGTGGGAACTCCCCGTACACCAGTCCCCGATTCGAGATTTGGAACATTAATTGTACCCTTTGTTGCCTTTACTTAGCCAGCTCTGATCCATGAAGACCTTCCCATCTAACCCATGAGCCCTAACCTTTATTGAGAGTCGCATCGTGTCGTACTTTGTCAAATGCCTTACTAAAGTTCCTGATATATTATATCAGGAGAAGTGCTTCGTATTCGGCTCCGGAAAACCGGTTAAGCCATGCACCATGCGATGGTAGCACTTATTCTTGGCACAGAGGCAGCCAAGAAAGATTTAAGAATTGCCTTTGTCCAACGATGTCATCACAGGGAGAGGTTCAAATCTTAGTATTGACACTATTTGGACCAGAATTGGTCAGGAGATATATGACAGTCCCATCTGCATCATCTCTAGTTGGATGATCAACTGATTTGTATACGCCCTGGTACATCAAGGATTGTGAAATATAGATTAATCTCCTGCGAGGCATTGCAAACGACGACGAAGGCAGCGGATGTATTTCGTCTCTTGAAATGTTTTGTGAGAAGCATCATATCATGGAGAATGTAGGTCGGTCTGCACAGATGGTTCCCCAGCATAGATATGGATATGTTTGCTTTACCGCTTGGTAAGAAGTGAGTATCCAAATATCATCATGAAGCACTGTGTTCTCAATCGCCATTTTTGGCTACCATGACGTTTGCCCCCGGCCTCACTCAAGAAGTTTATATTCTGTCTGTGTTCAAGTTGTGATTTTCATCCTGGGTCGTCCTTTTAAAACACAGACACAGAGAGTATTTCAAGTTACCTTTGTGGAGAGATGGGAATAGGATAATTTCAGGGCCGAGTGGTTATCATAACAAATCTAGAGAAAATGGGGGGAATAAAATCAAGGAGTAATGAATTCCACCGATATATTTACTTAACAAAATTACAATAATTAATGGCTACCGCCAATAACAATCACCCCTCGTAACGTCTGCATGATGCAGGGTATTGTCCCCTATACCTCCTGAACGCAGACTCGATAGATAGTGAATTGCAACAACAAGCGGGGGGGGACAGCACCTTAGAATACCTTATACTGCGGGAGCGTTGAATGGTTGCGACAGCTGAAGGGCAAACTGCAAGAGCCACGTCCTTCAGTAGGTCCTTCTAGGGATAGAAAACGTAGTGGAGGTGTTGGTTGGACGGGGAGAGCTATGGTCTGTCTGCCTTAATCGTGGCGGGGATTCCGTCATCACTTTGCGTCGGGAAGGAAAACCCTTACCCTGGGGAGGGGCTGTAAGTGTTGACGCGGAGGAGTCGAGTATCTGCGCTTGAAACCCACGAAGCACGCCCGCTTGGTTGAAAGTGAAAGTGGTATACCGTTACCATGACGAGGGAGGTTGTGTTCCGGTGTATTCCTTGCGAAATATCAAGTCCTTCTCTTTCCAAACTGAAAGTACGGTGCTCTCACGTTGGAAAATCTGACCCGTATTGCAGAGCTCAAGGATGATATTTCATTTTCTTCCGATTATGATAAGTTCGCTGAAATTTTTGGACGAAATGTTCATTGCCTCTCTCTTTCTCTACTGGCAGACATTCTCAGCCATTGATGAACTCAATGCCATGCCAAAATGGCATGTTTTCTAACAATCTTGTTTGTGCAAGACGGTAGAAGACTTAAGAAGCTTTCACTAGAATGGATCGTTCGAATCTAGGGGAGGGATGTGGAAGCTTTCCTATACTGATGAATTTGGGACAAGACAGTCAATCCCATGCTTTAGAAAATATTGTTGCTCACCTCTCGCCCTTGAACGCACCTATGACAAATTATTTTCCCAAGGCATAATACATTTCCAGAATGGATTCATGCAGCCCTTCCTGGCAGACATGGTGAGTCTGACACACCTTAAGGAGGATCTTATTGTATCTGGCATAAGTAGAACCAGGTTGCAACAACATTTCTATATTTATCATTTCCCTGGCTTCTGTGTGTCCGTTGGTAGCGTACCCATGGACTGGTACTCTGGATATTGTACTGGTAGAAAGTACTGTAGCGCTGGAGATGATCATTCCATTGTTTTGTCGATAGTATTGGGCAATCCTTGGAGTGTTATTTTTGGAGAATGAACAAAACAAATGATCAAGCATTATTTCACTTCACTTTACTTTATCCTATAGTAGTGTAGCAACTGTGTATCTCTGTAACCAGATGTTAGCCAGAAATAGGGGTGCTGGACTTCCTAACTGACTACAGGGCTCTAGAGGTTGGAAAGGTTAAGGAAACCGCTGTTCTAGAGGAAATATTTTGGAGACTCCTTACATATCACTGTGTGAGTGGTTCTAGAGGTCACGGCGACATATGTAGAGGAGCAGCTGAATTCTTCGATATATGCTGAGATTGAACTGATTGCTGTAGTCTCTCAAGAGAGAACTGTCTCAGCCACTGAGAAGTGGAGACGACATGCTCAAGATAGTGAGAATGTACCCTATTACCTCCAGACTCGATGGGTGATGCCAACTATGATATTCGCTCAAAGTACCAGGAGAGGAGCAAGATTATAGAATTGTTAGTTCATTTGTGATGCCTCAATGAGGCCTTCATCCCTGTCTTTGTGGAATTGTGAAGAGGACAGAGTAAAGAATCAGCGGAACAACGCGAATTCAGAAGAGGACTACCAGGAAGTTTTTTACTGCAAGTAACCAGCTCTTACTAGAGAACGGACAACAGCACCAAGAGCAAGAAGCAGACCGCTGGTAAATGTCCATGTTGTGACACAGGACACTATGTGATACGGTGTTCACGTTCAAGGCGCATGAAGATAAACAAAGACCGGCTAGGAACTTGTGATGTTCCCAAGGGTTGTGTGTTAAGTGTTTTGTCCCAAGACACCTGGGAGAGATTGCTCGAGGAATCTTCATTTGTAACGCGTTGATGGCGGTGGGATGAAGCACAACATGTATCTCAATCTACCCGCCGAGGAATATGAAATTTTACCACAACAGAAGCAACACCACGGCCGTCCTGCAATAGTGACACCTACAATGCAACCCTACATCCCAGAACGCCACTGTGAACACCTCAGTTATCACTTTGCATCATTCAGTGTGAAATTCTGGCTCTACCATAGTACCACTAGGTGGGTGCCTGGATACTATACCCTTGTTGACACATACGCTGATGTTAGATCCAGGGACTAACACGCAAGTCGCAGAGAAGAGTTATGTGACAAGCTGGGAGCAAGAGTGTGACTTTCGTTCAGAATGAACTCACCACCATTGCCGCAACCAAGATACCTGTAGATCCCACAGTCATCAATCCTTGGTCAAACACAAGTGAACACCCAGGGAGCCTCTGCTGCATACCGGAAGTGGCTGTCAGACCCGACTCTGACTATGACTTTATCGTGTTTATCAAGCCAGTGTTGAGATTCAAGGTGGCCACTTACCTAAAAACTTGGAAGATCCTGAATTAGAGGTGGACCAATGCAACCTACTGATAGGGCAATGCCTTCTTATTGTCAGATAAAGTTAAGAAAGGACAACCAGATGGAGCCTTTTGCCATGCACCACCACTGGGATGGCCCATTAATTGTCCACTTAACCCCTTCGAACCCGCACTGAGATCTTCTCATTTTCTACGCACCCACTTCAACTCTGGAATGTACTTGTCCAAGTTTGTGAGGGAGGTTAGAAGTAATCAACTCCGAAACACCTGGAATGTCTTCAGAATGACTTAAACTCTGAAGACCTGGGACAGAATCAAGACATTCGTGAACACTCATTACACCTTGGTATCCCCTTTAAAGGCAGAGAGACCTTGTCCTACCTTACAACCGAACCATGGCAGACATGAACGACTACGGATGTTGGAAAAGACGCTGGAACGCAAGACAAGACCTTAAAGATAGATACACGGGAGAGATCCACAAGCTCCTGAGAAAAGAGTATGCTTTGAAGTGGTGCCCCCTTAAGAACTTAACAGAACTGACTGGTAAAGTGTTGTACTTAGCCACACCATTCAGTCCACAACCCTAAAGCCAGCAAGAACAGGAATTGTATTTGACTGTGTCTGGCAAGCTTGGGTGGTCATCCTTTGACGATCATGTGTGCCAAGAGCCAGACTCAGCCTCTAAGCGCATGTAATGTTCTCAGAGATCAAGATCATCTGAGTGGAACGTGTACTACAGATGACCAGGAGACCTATTGGATGATACCACTGGGGAACAATCTTGAAGAAAAAAAATTTGTTGAGTTAGATTTTTGAAGCTATTTTAGACTAAATTGCAAGCTGATTCCAAATCTGGTAGTCAGTTTTTTTCTAGCACGTCAAGTTTTTTTCTCCACAGCGTACCCGCCAGATAAGCAAAATTCCACTTGTGGCTGTAGTTAAACTTGCCCGCTGATTACGATTTTGACCATCGAGAGCTTATGGGGCAACTTGTTTGTGCAGTTACAATTGAGACAGTGCGGTCGAGTGGTTGTTTGTGCAGCTCCCAATAGGTCAAGTACTAGGAAATAGCTGCAAACAGAAAGCTAGGATAGTAGGAATTAGGAGGATTTGTTATGGCTTTTCTCTTAACCCTTGTAACAACATATCATTTGTAATTTCATTTCGTTTTAATGCCTGCTTTATTTTGGTTTTCAAAGCTTGTACTATTCCAGACTTAGTTTTTGATTTACAAGTATTCTTATTTCTATTTGTTTCAGGATCATGGTCTGCTCCTGCTACGTCTCGTCGTAAATCATAATTTATTCCCCCCTGACTCCTCTGCTATATATGTGGTAGTTTCACCATTCAAGTCAGATGGCAAGCACAGCGTATTTGTCAAACACACAAAGCTATTTTCGCATATTTTAAGTGAACTCGGTGATCAAGAGCAAGCTATGGCCCCTCACAAAAGTGTGCAAGCAAGTGTGTCGAGAGATTACGGTGTGGACCAAGGAACACGTGAAACGTTGGCATTTGGTATCCCATGGTTTGGCGAGAGCAAAAAGATCATTCCACAGACTGTTCTTTTGTTTAGTGAATACATCAGGATTTACAGAAAAAATAAGTAAATAGAATATCCTAATTCTACCGTCATCTATAAGACCAATTCCTCTTCGGCTGAATTCCATTGCCAGGCTTTTTCGAACAACTACCTCCTCTAGAAGATCTGAGTGATGTTGAAGAACCGCAGTGACAGCATGATGCAGATTTGACATTCACGAGGATTCCGTTCGTAGGGGTTTGATCAGCACGAGTTAATGATTTAGCAATCTGATTTGGGCCTATCCAAAAAGCTTCAGAATACTATCATCAAGCTGAACGAAAAAACATACTTGAACAAGGAGTGAAGGTATCATAAACTTTTGGAACCAGAGAAGTACTTTCTGCAGTACTTTTGAAGTTCCAGTGTTTGTGGGGTTGTTTTGCCATATTCCTGTTTACTGAGGAATTAGGCTTTCATCTTACAACCCAATGAATGCGATTGTTTATTGATATGGAGTCTCAAGCGGTAGCTTGACTGTGTCCTTCTACACTCTGGCAGATTTGTTTGGCGCAGTCCCTTTGGCATTCGGTCTGTCTTCGTGAAAATAGGAGATGTAAAGAAAGGCTTGATTTTGCAATAGTGACAAACACAATTGATCATCTGTGTTGACCTTAAATGGTGTCCCTTCCTTCTTGGTCAACGTGGATACGCAAAGTATCCCTCTTTCTCTTATGTTGGGGATAGCAGAGATCGAGAGAAGCATTGGTTTTTCAGACGAATTGGCCTCCGAGTATCTGATCTTAAAAACCTGGAGACTCACATTGTACATGAGCCACTTGTTTTGACAGGAAGAAAATAATATTGCCCACCTCTGCACATAAATACTAGTTCTCATGAACAATTTTGTGAAAGCATTGTTCCAGCTGATGCGCGTTTGAATAATCATCTTGGGCATTTCCTGGAACTGTCCCAATTGAAAAGTCGGGCCGGGTGTGTTGATGGTCCCAGAATTCGACCGCTCATCAAGATGCACATTCAACGGTACTATGTCGCCTTTAAAAGAATGCTTGGCTTATCATTCAAAGGACGTCGTTCAGAACTTTCTTAGAAATCACGTGCAGTAATTACACAGAATTGGTTCAGAACTATTGGAGAGCTCAAAGCGCTTGGGTGTCAACATGAGTATATAAAGTTGTGTTGTGCATAGCTCTTGCCAACGTTCCGAAAATCTTGGTTCTGGCTAGCCGACGAGAAGGTGAAACGATGTTCACGCAAATTTGAGGTTTGGAAGAACGTTCCAGGGTAGATGGGATAGTGCATATGGATGGCTGACTATTGTTGATCATGAAACGCGTAGTCCTCAAGTTGACACTCCCAGACAAAGCTACAAACGTAATTTTACCTTAACCTGCACAACAATTTCCTTATTCCTTTCTAAAACATGATAATGTTAAATAAACATTCTATTCTCCGCCTATTTCTTTCATTTTTCATGGTATGTTAACATTTGCAACTTTTATAAAATAAGCACTGTTTACTGTTATGTCAGTTTTTCATATTTTTGAAAACACGAAAATCCTACAGTTCAAAACTTGACGTGATATGAGAATCATCACTGAGATCATTGTGGGGGGTTCAACCCACAAAATTACTTAATCAAGTGTCAGACCTAACTCAAACAAATTTGTTTCCCGTGGTAATCAAGGAAGAAAGTTGGTAGAAATAGTTGTAACCAGTGCACCATCTGTAGACGGATTGGAGGGCAAGCAGAAGTCAAGCAGATGGCCTCCTCCGGATCCGGTTTAAACCGTCAGAGCACCACTCTACAAGACGCCAAAAGTGGCTGAATCCAAGACCCAATCTCAAATGGGCGTACTGGTGGGCTGATGAAGCAAGATAACGTACCCAGGAATCAGTGCCACTAGACTATGGCAGAGACCTAACAAGAGTGGCAGATGGCTTGGTCCAGATCCGCTGCAAATCAGGAACGCAACAGTACTTTACGAGAGGCTCATCACTAGATTGTGTATTGAGAGAGTGCCACCCACATCATTTGCAAGATTGGAGACTGATTGAGATATCCTTAGATAATGAAAGGAGATGTCAAGTGGGCTAGCCGACGAGGTGTAGCGGATCGCTGCCTCGTGGGCTCGCTCATTGCTAGGGAAAAATGGGAGACGGAACTAACCTAGTAATTTGTGCGGGTTACCTTTCGGTTTACTTTATACCTAGAGGTATTTGTACTGCAGCTTGTATTTTAGTTTGGTATTCCCAGGTGTTACAACTGTTACAGTTAGTGGTAAGTGCATCCTACTGGAATAGTGCATTGGGCGCCGGGATGTACACCTACATAGGTCGATTTTCTTTGTTTGTGTCGGGATAAGCCGATGGCAACGGAGTGAGAGGTACGTGACGTGTTTTTTGTTGACAGCGTGGTCTGGCACCCTTAGGCCGGGCGTAACACAAGACTTCCCTCCTGCGCTCTCCACAAGCCACCGGCCTCATCTCCCGACACTGGAACTACCACAGTGACACCCACCACCACCACTACCGCCACGATCAGTGTGTGTGTCAGTGTGGGTACATACGAACATTACTCGCCACACCACCACCACACCAGTGAAACAGTGTGCCTACCACAAGCCACACCACCACACACCAGTGAACAGTGTCCTTACCACAAGCCTCACCACCACACCACCACCACACCAGTGAAACAGTGTCCCTACCACAAGCCATTCCAGCACACCACCCCACACCAGTGAAACAGTGTCCCTACCACACACCACAGCACCACCACACCAGTGAAACATGTCCCTACCACAAACCACACCACCACACCACCACCGGGACACTACTATAGCGTGGGTAGCCACGAAACCAAAGTAACCTGTTGTGAGGCTGTACCAAAGGCAACACCAGGTTTTTTGTGGATGCGTTAGGTTATGGATGTACCCAGCAGATACTTGTTTGGATTTGTGAATACCTAGAGAGCGCCAGAAACTGTAAGTAGATTTGGTGTGTACCTTGGGATTGTGAAATATGAATTTGTGATGTGAACCTTCGTGGTCTAGTTAACATAAAGGATGAGTGCTTTACGGAATCTGTGTAACGTGATGAGATTATTATGGGGACTGAGTTGATTCAGGTATATTTTGTATTTGTGATTAAGAATGGTTGATTTCGTTAAACGTGGTTCTTACATTGTAAATTTTGTTTTTCTCTGCAGTTGAACCGTTTCTTCAATAAACCAATACCAAGAAAACGCGTGTCAATGTCTGGCGACGTAACACCACAAGTACACCAAAGCACCCCCCTTACACTACGTGTGTAATAGTGCGTCCTTGCCCCATCACTTTTTAACACTTGTAAGGACTGGGTATTGGGCAAAGTTGTAGATCAAAGTGATTGTGGAGCATCCCTCGGCAACACCAAGATCAATGATCTTGTTTTTGGCGATGATGCAGTAATATTTGCTGAGTCGCTGGAGGTCCTGGTGATGGCTCTCGAGGCGCTGCACGAGAAGGCAAAGCCTTTGGGACTTGAGGTCTTCTGGCTTAAGACCAAGGTCCAGGTGTTTGGAGGCTTACTAGATGAAACAGTACAGTCTGTTCATGCGTACTGCGAGGACATTGAGATCTTGGAAAGTTTTACATACCTTTTAGCGCAGTCCATAATGACGGCGGGTGACGTCAAGAAGTCTTACGGCGGATTGGCATAGCCCACGGTGTTATGGACTCGCTCAGCAGGAGTATTTGGCGTTGTCGGTACCTGTGCAGGAGGACAAAGATCCGGATCTTCAAGTCGCTTGTGATCCCTGTCATACTCTATGGTTGTGAGACATGGACACTAAATAGTGACTTGAAGAGACGAATCGATGCCTTTGGTAATAAGTGTCTTCGCAGAATCATGGGGTATCGCTGGGATGATTACGTGTCAAATCAGCGATTGCACCGTGTGACTGAATCGAGGCCTATTACCTGCATAGTCCGTCAGCGCCAACTTCGGCTATATGGGCATGTGGCACGCTACCCTGAAACCGATCCTTCCCATCGGGTTGTATCTGTAAGAGACAATCCGGCGTGGAGGAAGCCAAGGGGGCGCAAAGGTTCGTGGCTATGGGAAAGGAGCCCTACATGGGACTCGCGCGTGGTGACCCCTGTGAGTGGCGTCAAAGGGTGTGCGAGGCGACGCGTCCCCCGGCGTATGCTCCCAATGATCGATTGATTGTTAGGCTCCTCCTACGCAAAACACTGATGAAGTACTTGTTCCTATTCAGTCCCTGGGCGTCCCATTAGAAAATAACAAAACTCATTGGAGGGAGAAAACATAGTGTAGTGCTGAGTAGCCTTGAAAAAAATTTTTCCCTTCATGAGCAGGAGAATGTAATTTTTTTTGGTATTTTTAGAGAATTCCTTTGTAACATTTTTCCCCTCATATAAAAAATTTCCATTATATTATATAATATTTCACAGGACTAAAACATATTGATTTAAGAATGCTTTTTCTCTGAAACAGTTTGTCCACTTATTTTTCAGAATATCTTAAGTTCTTTTCCTAACGTTATTCTGCAGGTGTGCCCCTGTACCTTAATTCCTACCTGATACACGGCGTGAGGCCATCAGGACGGGGTGCAGTGAGTTCGTACACAAGCTGTTTCGTACACCAGTAGATTCGGATACCAAAAAAGTTGTTTCGTATACGAAACCATAGTCGTTTCGTACACTCAGCTCAGAGTTGAAAGTGTTTCGTACATTGACAAACCTTCGTTGTTTGTTTATACACATTGGCACAAAGGATGCAGTGATGCGGTCTGGTCGTCTGAGCCATGGTCAAGGGACAACAAATGCTGGGACTGCCAATCTGGTGGGTAGCAATCGCGAGGATTCCAAGTCACGACCAGTCACAGTGCGTTCAGCAGTCACGTGATATTTCTAAAACTACTGTGTAACTATTACCATAGTAATACTCATCCTATTTTTTGCTCAAAAACCCATAATACTGATATTTTTTGTGTTTGAGGGAACAATTTATTACGCGCTAAACAAGGAATTACTATACGTAACGCTTCGTTCATCGCTTAATTTCATGGCTCGAATTTCTTACGAAACTTCTTATTAAGTAACAAAGCCTTTGTCCATGATTCAGGCTGCTCGGCTGCTTAACACACTTGTAGTGACCTCACTATACTAGTCTTGAAGTTTAAACTTACCTGCCATCTGGTGGCCGTCTGGGAACCTCCCGTCAGCTCAAGTTACGTCGGGTCAAGGGATGTCAGGCTAGACTTATTTTATATTATTCCCTACCAAACTAGCTACAATTAAGTGTTGTCATGGTCAACACAGGTTTATGCAAAAGAAAATATAAGGATTTTACATTATTCATGGCGTTATAAGGAGGATTGTTGGCAAAATAAAAGCATTTTGAAATGTTCTAATATTTTGGCGCCAGAAATCAGAATCATGCGATTTTTTCACTCAGTTTGTTTCAGAAAGTTTCGACACATAGGTCCGATTTCTTAGTCCTTTGGTAAGCTCCCTAACCAAAGCCTTACCAACCTGGTAACAGTCCTTACTAACAAAGAGATCCGATTTCTTAGTCGCTGTTTTCGTGAACCAGGAGCTCCCCCAACATAGTAAGATTCCCAACGAATCAAAGACGCAGATTCGGTACTGTTGGTAGCCTGAGTGGCGGAAAATGTAAATAATCCATCCAAAGTCAGTAATAATTACTATTACACACATATAAATAATAACAACGATTATTCATAATATTCTACTTTAATTCATAAATTATATTTTGTTGTATTTGCTTATATATAAATTGTATTATATTAAATTATATATAATTTTATAATTATTACTTTTATTTATAATAACAAGTTCATATATAACCAAACTTTTGTATATCTTACGCCTATATACCTACAATATTACTGAATTATAGAAGAATATAGGGTGACAGATAAAAAAATTTATTAAGGCAGAGGGGCCGTGAAAAATATGTTGTCTGCTTGACAGCTGGTGACGTGCATTCACCGCGGGCATCCAAGTTCTTTTATAAAATGTTCTTATTCTTTCATTATAACCCTCTAACGTGTTGTCTTTATAAAATTTTTTTACATCTTTTTTAGAAGAAAATATAACCATATGGAAGTAGGAATTAGTGGTATTTGAAAAATAATTGCATTAGTAAGCACTGTTGGGAGGCACTAGGCTCCCCAACCCGGCGTCCCCAAAGGTTCCAATCTATGGTATCGATACAAACCAACAGCGCCCAAAAGACGACTAAGAATTGGATTTTGTTGTTGGGGATGGAAATGGCCGCTCGTTGGTAAGGACCCCAACGAAAGGGGACGACTGAGTTATCGCCCCTTAGAGTCATAACAGATAGGGTTAATACATTGATACAAAAAAACTTTCATAAGACTACTATGCTTTTTAATTAGTAGTCAAACTTGACTACTAAGTTTACGAAACGACACCAGGTGTGTACGAAAAAACTCAAAATCAGTGTACAAAACAACTAACAATACCTGGGTACGAAACAACTTGTTTACGAAATTCCCTGTAACCATCAGGACACATTACAGTGTATTAAGCTTTTCAAATTATTTGATTATGATCGCCAAAGGTTCATAAAATGTATCGGGATAAACCCCTTCTATCTACATGTGCCTGATTTGTAAATTATCCACACGGAAGGTTGCATGATTTATGACACCATAATTATGTATAAAAGGCTGAATTTGACTTAATGTGGTAATTAAGAGATAATTATGATCGGCTAGGCCTGGAGGGGTGTGATGGGTAGAACACTTGTGAATTGGTCAGAGGGTTGAGTGACGCGTTGTGGTGTGTGTGTGGGGTGTGTGTGGTGGTCACTTGCGGCTGGTGCTGAGGCAGCGAAGTTTACTCACTCCCCCTCCCAGGTATTCACTGCACACAGGTGTCCGAACCAATCCCCTGGGCCCGTATTTATAATAGCTTATGGGATTCCCATAAGCCATGGTTCCCAAACTTTTCTGGTTGCGACCCTAAACATAATCTTGGACTTGCCTCACGACCCTTATGCGTGTACGTGTTTCGGTATTGTTAATTACCAATCATTTTAATGTTACACTAATTATAATTTTACAGTTTTTTTTTCTCATAAATCTATATTACTAACACACGGTGTTACTTTTTTGGTGGCTAACCGTAGTGGATGCTACTTTATTCTTTTGAGTTTTGACTGCATGCTGATATATTGCAATATATATGAAAATAGATTAAGACACAAATATGACCAAATTCCAATTAGAGGTACATACAGCTATTTATTTTAGTATAATAAGAATACATAGTGAGAAGAATAATTTTTCATACACGGTAACACGTTTTAGAAAAAAAAGAAATAATTGTGTGGTTAAATCCAAATGGTGATCACAGTCGCTGGGCATCAAACACTCAACACTCAAAAATAACCACTTATCTATATCTGTTCAGATGTTTCAGTTCTATCAAAAAAATACTTAAATTATATAAAAATATTTAAAAATTAGCTTCTGTATGAACCAAATGATATAATTAAGAATATCGGAAGATATTATTTGTGGTTTTTTTTAACCAGCGACCAAATGGAGTATTGATTACGAACTTGATAAGGGAATTTAAAAAAAAAGTTTTCTCAGTGGCTACCATGAAACTGTTTCTTTTTGTCGGAGATCCTCAAAATTGGGACTTTATGGGGTTGTTAGAGTACCCCCACAAGTCATGCTGGGGATTAAAAGCGGTTCCTTGTTCTAGTATAGATCTAACAAGACTTAAAACCCCCCTTTTACGAGAATTTTTTTGGAAAAAGGGGGAAAAAAAAGTTTTTTACAGCCCCCCAGATTGAATGGCCTTAGTCTTGAGTATTCCAAAATTTTGAATACTGGGGGTTTTCAAAGCGCTGTTTCTGCCCTTTATTTTCCCAGGAGGGCTACAAATTTCTTGAAACCCCGGGGAAAAATTTCTCCAAAATTTCAAAAGACGTTTACACGAAAGCATTCCTGATCCAGCTATATTTCTTTAGATCGGTTTTTTTTTGGAAAAAAGCCCGCCATTTCTTCTTGAAAGGGTTTTTTAGATGATCTTGAAAATAACTTTTATGGGAGCAAGGGGAATTTTTTGCGAACTTCCAGCACTCACGAGTTCTAGCAAGGCTTTATTTTTTCTTTTGACCACTTTTCTTTCCAAGGAGTAATTTTTTCTTGAATGAAACACTTTTTTCACCGATGTCCACCATGGTATGATTTTGGCCCTGCCTGTCTGAATTCAGTTCATTTAGGTGTCTGAAGTTTGTCGCCCAAATAACCAAGCTTTGCCAGCCAGCAGCATCTTTAAAGCAGTCTGCCAGTGCATTTTTTTTTTTAGCTCACACACACACCAAAAAAAAATCTGATTTTAGTTCAATAAGTCTTCCGATTTTTTGTATACAAAATAGCCAATGGACATCGAGTGGGACATAAAGTTTTTGTGATGTGATCCCATGTCACACATATTATGGAAATATATGAGTTTAAAGCCTTAAAAAGCCTTAAAGTTTAAAGCATTATCTAAAACTGCATGGGGTGCTGGTTACAAAAGATGTAAGCAAGGGTTTTTTCCCTCAATGTATAAAACAGTGAAATATTATGACATCGGGTTTTCTGCTTTAATGCGAGAAACAAAACCGACACGGACTTCCCACTTTTGATGGAGCTCCATCAGTGCACACAGCCAAACCCAATTCAACCATTTATAGTGGGACGTATAGTCCTTGGGCATGTTTCTTGAATTTTTTTTATAATATTAAAGATTTATTCTCCAGTGGTGGTACTTGACAGAGCACTGCAGATGAAAATATTCCAGAATATCATCTCCTCTGTCTGTACCTTACAAAAAACATCATTTGGGGGTCACCTGCATACCCTACTGACTCATTCGTCCGCAAAAGAAATGTATCTGCTTTTCTACAATCAGTTGAACCAAAATATTTTTTGAAATGAGATCAGTTATACTTTTAATGCTAGTTATTGGTTATTGTTAGAAAGTGGTACCGATTCAACCTTCTTGTTTACCAATCTGCTCTACCAACGGATTTTTACCATTGGCCCCTGCTGCTAGCTTTCCAGCTCCTCTCCTAGGTTTGAGTCTTTTGTATCTTGCAATTATTGATGATGGGGATTATAAAGTTCTTTTTAAATTCTTTTTATATATTTAGGCCTATAAACCTGTAGGCAGTGACTTCCAGGACTCGGGTTTGGGAAGGCCCTAGAGCAGGGGTTCTCAAACTTTTTAATCTTTTGTACCCCTTGAGGTCTTTTAGTATTGGTCCGTACCCCTTACTCAGAAAGCAGCATCAAGAAGGTAAACAGAAATACATGGGTTTATTAACTTAGTTTATAAAGTTTAAAATTTTGTTATAAATGTCGAACAGACAAACTTTTTCAATCAATGTGACTATGTCCTATGAGCAAAACATTTACTAAATATAACCACAGCAGACAGTTTTCAATCATTGTGACAGTGAAACTAATGCTGTTTGCAGATTATAGTTGCAGCTTGTAACTATAGTAACGGTGATAGGTAAGTCACCGTGTGTGTGAATACCATAAAAAATAATAAAGTAGAACTAAACAGACCTTTTTTCCGATACTATGAATATAGCTAGTGGGGCTATTTACAAGCTTATAACTAGTTACTCATGGGAAATGACTGTGTTTCGTGACTAAAGTCACTAGCAGAAAAAATGGAATAAAACTAAAGTAGCTTGTGTTCCACTGACTGTGACTAGTACTGATTGTTAAGCCTCACAAATATGTATTAGTAACTAGTTCTTATTCATATGCAGGAAATCACTGTGTGTGATTACATAAAAAAAACCTCAAATAAACTAAGTAAACGTATTCTTCAAAACGGTATGACTGCGAGCTAGTTTTTACCAATAACTAGTTACTTGTAGCTAGTGTTACTAGTAACTAGTTACTTGTAGCTAGTGTTTACTAGTTACTCACTCATAGAGAATCACTGGTATGATTTCATGAAAAAAAATGTAAACCCTCCCGGGCCCAAAAACCCCTTTTTTTTTGAAAATAAAATTGTTTTAATAAGACGTGTGGGGAATTTCCCTCTAGGGGGTTTTTAAAAAAATAGGAATTCCTCCTTTTTCTTGAAAAGAAAAGAAGATTTTGCCAGAATCTTTGAAAATATCAAAGTTTTTTTGCGTTATCATTAAAAAGTACATTTCTCTTTTTTGGAAGGATTGGGTATTTTAAGGTTGAATTTTTGGAAAAATTTTTCAAAAATAAAAAACCTTAAGGGGAAAAATTTTTTGAAATGACCTCTCCGCATCATCTTTACACAGAGCTGACGCTGTCGCTCATTTTCCAAAAAAACCCCCCCCTTGGCTTTTTCTTTCCAAAGTTTGAGTTCATTTGAAAAAAAAATCACTGTGATTCGACAAATCAATCCAGTTGCCGGGGTAAACCTTGAAAATGAATGTTGATGCGTTTACGCGGAAAAAATATCATTGAGATAAGCCCGGTTTGTGATCCTCTGTTATCTGACGCTTTTTGACAACTTCTTGTTTTTTTCTTTCTCTTCATGTCAATGAATGATTTTAGCTCCTCCTTTAAATTTGCAACTCCCCACATTACCCCGCGTAGCCCTCTTACTTTTGTTGAAAAAGATGACTCTTCCCCACTGAAATTCCTGACACAAAGACGCAGCATCCCTTTTTTCAAAGGACTGTTTTTTTTAAAAAGTTGACCATGCTACCACAAACGTCAATACGGTTTTTAGGTCTGGAGGAGGTCTTCCAGCTAACCGAGCGGTGAATCATACAATCATCTTGCTTGCGTTGGGGGGGCGTTTTCACCCTTTCTTGGAATCCAGACCGAAAAAAAGCCTTTTGCAGGGGGACATCGGTTGTACAACCCCATATTTCCCAAGAAAAACCCCTTTTTTTTCAAAAAAATGACAGCTTCAAAAATTTCTTTTTCCCCCCGTTGTGATTCCGAGGGTGACAGAATAAAAAATCTTCTTTAATCTGAGTCTTTTATATACCTCGTGTAGGCAAGCAGCTGGGGCCCAAGATATTGTCAATTGATTCATCAAATTGAATTGCAAATATGCCTTAAGCTTCCCTTTATTTCCCCAATGCTTTATGCTTGATATCCTCTATAAGTGCATAGTCTTCGATGCACAGTATCATTTGACAAAGGCAAAGTTTTCAACTTCTGCGCTGCATTCTCCCCGAAGAAGCAACCAAAAATATCTTTTGGGAGCATGGCAAAACAAAAATTCGCTATTGTGTGGGCTTTTTATCTGTGCAAACTCTCAGGGCAACCATAAAACGAGGCACGGAGCTAGTTTCATTTTGGGGTTTATGTACCTGACAGCTATGATCAAGTCGGATACGCTTGGAGCAAATGCCTTCCTCTCAATAGGACGGTCTTTATCAGAAAGTTCAGATACAGCTGGAAAATATCGCTTGAGGGCTAAGTTTCATGGATCCCTTCTGAAAGAACTTTATGGCGGGTCACACATTGTGGCAAATTCCTTGCCTTGCTTGTTTAGAGCTGTGAAGCCAAACTTTATATAAGTTTGCATTTATTCAGAACCGAAGTATTTTTGTAAACTTGTCACGTACCCTCAAAATTCCTTCACGAAACCCCAGGTTGAGAACCCGCCCTAGAGGTTCACTTGAGGGCTGTGATGGATGGCCCTGGGCCCGTGGTGGCGCAGGCAGGATTATAGTGGCGCCTGTGATTAGAGGGCTATGCTGTCCCTCTGTGTTCTCCGAGGGCACTCAAAATCGAAGGTAGAGTTAATGGGCAGGCATGTGGGTGATCTTAGGCCATTCGACGATTGCTGAAAGATTTTTTGTGGATTTCGGACACCTTCGGGGATCAAACTCGGCTGACCGAGACGTCACCTTGCATCGCTAACTACTCGGGGCCACCGCCTTTCCAAATATAGTAAACCCTAGCTAAAACGACAAATAGGGGGTAAGGGTAAATCGTATATCCTAAAGTTAGCTTTATCCGATAGCGATATATAGAGTACAAACCGACCATAGGTCAGAATATCCGAGTCGTTAAAACAAAACATTCACATATGCACTTGTACATGTATTTTTTTTTGCATTTTGTCCACAACATATCTAACGCCTTATACGAGTGTGGGGGGGAGAAAAGCCGCAGCGCGAGCGATGGGTGTCCAGGTAATAGCAGCAGCATTTGTCGCTCCCCTGGGACAGGCTGCTGCAGGCGAAGGGCGACAAACGGGGTGTGGCAAGCCATCAACTGGAAGGATTTTGTACATGATAATACCCTACAGATGTGAAGCCTTTTGATGATGAGTTTAAATGTTCTATGAGGAAATTTAAAGAATGTTGCCACGACGACCTTGCCGATGAATGCCGGATTACAACTATCACAATTCCTGTATTAACATCCAATTTCCCTGTGAGGTCCAGCGCTCATATTAAAAGTTCAAGACAGACAAACTTGTGCCCAGACGGTATCCAAAACCCGGGAAATTTTGAAATTGTCGCCTGCTCGTGGATAAAGCTGATTGCAACTTTTTTGCTCGATTTTGCCACCGCACTGTATTCCGACACTTTTTGGGCTAGGGCTAAATTTTTTCTTCTTTAAGGGGAGACCGAAAAGACGCAAAGAACTAGGAGGGGTTAGTGTAATAAAAAGTATATGAAACTCTCTGATATGGTCCTGTGTTGATACTTGACGTGGGTTTAGCCGACCGTGAATAGGGAGGGGTCAAAGGGGCCGGCTGTACCAAGCACATTGTAACGCTAGTCCTTGACCCACTTAGCCAAAAGAAAAAAAAAAAAGCTATTTTTAACGTTTTGACTTTTGCCAAGCTTTGTTTTTTGGGCCCTTTTTTTAGGTTTTTTATGATTTTTGGGGCCAAGGGGATCATTTGGGGTTTGATTTGACCAACGTC
>JACEEZ010005948.1:0-12691 GCA_016584305.1 Chionoecetes opilio
GCTTCCTTAGAGCGGGGGACAGGAGCACATTAATAAAACATCAGGTTTTTCCTGTACCCTGCATTTACTCTGCCTTGCTAAGGAGGAGAAGCGAGAGGGGGGGACTCCCGTGCGAGAAGGGCACAGCCTGGGAGATCAAGTCGGCCAATCAGCGCGAGGAAAGGCGGCAAGCTAAAAGTAATGACGGACCAAGCTCTCGATTCAAAACACTTAAAAGTGTAAAGTGGTGGAAAAGTGCTTTCATAGACCACCTATCCCAAGCGCCTAGCCCGGGCCTAACCTCCCCCCCTCAGGGGTCGTAGGGAGTGACCTTAGGGATAGCCTGGGATGCCAGCTAGTGGGAGCCTATTCCTAAACCCTAGAGGCTGGTATGCCTATCTGCTTGCTACACCACAAAACCTACTCTGCTAATCGAGTCCCTTCATGGCAGCCAGAGGCGAAAGGTTATACGTCCTTCCCCGCTCCCCCCCTCACCCCACACGACACGCGGCCTCACTGTGTGGTTTTCCAAGTCGTTCGACAACAGACATTGCAACAGCTGCGGACACAGACTTTTTAGGTGTCCACAAAAGAGCATGCACGTAGTTTATATTATGTACATCACACTACAGCTGCTTCAGTGGCCAAATAAAATCTGTAGTGATGCTAAAATTCGTATTCATCTTGTGCTGGCGGCATTAGTGGCAGTGACGATTGACTGGGACTGTTATTACGGTAGCTGTTGGAGTACATACAGGAAGTGTTGGGCGTGCATACCATAGAATAGCAACTATAGTCGCACCTGCCACTAATGTCGCCAGGTGCAACATAATATTACGAATTAGTGTATTACGGTACATGAAGAACATTTGTATAAGGTAGACGAGGTATTATTGAATACGTTAGACTCGGTTAGAATGTTTCACTGGTACTTATAGTTTCGTATGTACTATGGACTCCTTTGGAAATCGCTACATTTGGGGAGGGCAAATTTGGAGAGGAGAAATCTGTGGCAGCGCATGGGAGGTAATACTGACAGTTCACTGGACTGGCTAACCGTATGGGATTCTGGAGTAAAGAAGGGTGGACCGCCCTGTCTCGCTCACCGAGAAACAAACCACCACTTCTGCCTGCTTAAGACTTTGATCTGAGAATCATCATGTTTACCTCATTTTCTCTATTTTCTTATTCGTATATTGTTCTTATTAATATTATTATCAATCTATTATATCTAATATTATTATTATTATTATTATTATATTAAGTATTATGAGAGATTTAATGGTATTAAACTGAGAGGGTTTTGCCTCATTCGCACTTTAGCTTAGGGGTTTTGTCCAAGGTTTTTTGTCTGGGGGTTTGTCCTAGGGGGTTTGTCTAGGGGGGTTTTGTCCTTTAGGGTGGTTTTGTCTGGACCCCGTGGCTGACGTGCTCCCATTCACCACCACCCTAGAATCCGGCTGTACAGAGAGCTCTCTCTTCTTCTCTCTGTCGCGCTCTCTCTCTCTCTCTCTTTCTCTAGTCTCTCTTTCTTTCTCTTCCTCTCTTCTCTCTCTCTCTCTTCTCTATATCTCTATTCTCCCCTCTCTCTCTCTCTATCTCTCTCTCCTCTCTACTCTCTCTCTCTCTCTTCTCTCTTCTCTCTTCTCTCTCTATCTCTCTCTCTCTCTCTCTCTCTATCTCTCTCTCTCTCTCTCTCTCTAATCTCTCTATCTCTCTCTCTCTCTCTCTCTCTCTCTCGCTCTCTTCTATTCTCTTTTCATTCGGTTTTTTTTTTTCTCTCTCTCTCTCTCTCTCCTCTCCTCTCTCTCTCTCCTCTCTCTCTCTCTCTCTCTCTCTCTCTCTCTCTCTCTCCTCTCTCTCTCTCTCTCTCTCTCTCTCTCTCTCTCTCTCTCTTTCTATTATCTTTTCTTCGTTCTCTTCTTTCTCTCTGTCCTCTCTCTGTGTCCTTTCCTTATCCTCTCTCCTTCGTTTCTCTCTCTCTCTCTGTCGCTCTCCTACTCTCTCTCTCTCTCTCTCTCTCTCTCTCTCTTCCTCTCCTCTCCTCTCTCTCTCTCTCTCTCTTTAAAAAAACATACATACAGGACAGGAGGTGCGTCAGGGTCAAGGCAAGGGAGAGGTAAGATAATGATGGCTGATTAAGACAGCGCAGTGAGGGGTGTGCTAATCCTAAATCTAATCCCTCCCCATCTCGACGTGGACACTCTACTCCCTATCCTCGTTGTGTGTGCACGTGGTGTGCCTGTGTGTGTGTGTATGTGTGTGTGATGCTTGAAAAATATTACATAAGAACATAAGGGAAGCTACAAGAGCGTGAGCACTACACGTGGTAGTTATTAATTGAATAAAGGTCTTTCAATATATGACAATGAAATAAGAAATAAACATTCAATACAAATAAAATACAACAGGGACCCACACAAGAAAGACAATGACTTCCCCCCAATAAACAATAAAACGTGGTTTAAAAGGACTTTCCTCCTCTACACTACGGACTTAAGTTCCCTCCCTCCCACCTTTTATCAATCGGCCTCCTCGCACCCTTCACTTCCTCCGCATCCTTCCATCCTTCGTCTATTTCCTGCCCACTGCCTCCCCCTTACACCCCCCCGTCTCGATTCACACCTCTCCTCTCTCTTTCTCATTCTCCACATTATTTACTCTGGTCGCTGCCTTATCACACATTACACACTCTTCTCTCTCCGATGTCGCGTATTTTTGCCAGAGAGAGAGAGAGAGAGAGATGTGAGAGAAAGGGAAGGAGTGGTGCGGATATGAGGGAGAGAGAGGAAGCCACATAGGCGTCCGTGAAAACGAGGCGGCGATGAGCGGCACGGGGGCCACCAGACATTCGGCGGGTGGCCTGACTGTCTTACCCAGCATCCAAGGGGCCAAGGTACTGGCCAGACGCGCTGCCATCTGTTGCCGCAGAACAAACAGTATCGCCAGCTGGTGCAGACATCGAGGCAGGCAGCCTGGCACAAACAGGCACGAAAAACAACGAGCCGTTTACGCCCAGCCCAGCAGCTGCTCCCGAGCCGAGGAGGTCGGTTTCTACACCGACTTCGGCTGGCTACGCAACCCTGGATGAGCTGAGGGTACGGGTTTGAGGAGCCGTCCGTGTGAGCCACTGTCTATAGACACCCCACACCCCCCCTGATCCACTACCTGCTTTCCTGCCCCGCTACCAGAACGGCTAGACAGCGCGGTCGGCCCGGAAAGCGCGGCCGCCATCGTATGGCAGTTTCAAAAAAATTTGCACCTGCTGTGGAGGGCGAGTGCCGCCCACCCCCACGATGAAACACTAAGGAGCGCGGTTAGCTCCATTAGTGACCTCACGCCCGCCCACCTGTGACCTGAATGTGGGCTGCGGCTACGCGGCGGCTGATGCCCGCTCATTTATTACTGGCTGTATTGTATGTATGTGTATGTGTATGTAGTGCATATGGATTGTATATGTATAATATATTTATGTAATAGATTAAATAAATAAAAAAAAAAAACTAGAGAGGACAGGGTAAAGGAATGAGGGATGAGAGAGAGGAAGGTGAATGACCATGAAAGAGAGAGAGGAAGGGAAAGAGGGAGGGAGACGGAATGAGGGAGAGAGAGAGCGAGACAGAGAGAAAGAAAGAAGGCGAGTTTCTAACTGCCACCGGAGTCTGAGGGGGGTGAATGGGAGTCGTCAGCCACGGGGTCCAGACAAAAACCCCCTAGGACAAAAACCCCCCTAGGACAAAACCCCACTAGGACAAAACACCCCTAGGACAAAAACCCCACTAGGACAAAACCCCCTAGGATCAAAACCCCCCTAGGACCCAACCCTGGAACAAAACCCCTAAGCTAAAGTGAAAAATAGGACAAAACCCACCTAGGACAAAACCCCTAGGGACAAAAAAAAAAATTTTTCCCCCTTGGACAAAAACCCCCTAAGCTAAAGTGAAAATAGGACAAAACCCTCTAAGTTTAATACCATACAAATCTCTCATAATAGTAATAATAATAATAATAATAATAATAATACATAGATATAAATAGATTGAATAATAAGTAATAAGAACAATATATACGAATAAGAAAATAGAGAGAATGATGATACGAACATGATGATCTCAGACCAAAAGTTAAGGCAAAGGCAAATGTGTGTGGTGAGTGTGTCTCGTGAGCGAGGACAGAGGTACCCTTTTTAATCCAGTAATCCCATACGGATTAGCAAGTCCCAGTGAACGCAGTAAATACCTCCAGCGCTGCCACATTCCTCCTCTTCCAAATTTGCCATCCCCAAAGTAGCGATTCAAAGGAGCCATAGTACAGCTACCTAGATCACTGTATTACCTGGACTGCGCACGACTATCGGCCTGCGCACAAGGAACCCGAAGTCGGAGGGCGCTCGGAATTCAATATATACTAGGATCATATAGACTGGCCCCTTATCAGTAATAATGATATACTGTAATCTTCGTAAATGGTTTTCTATAATATTATCAAATAAAAAAACATGTAAAACACTCTAAAGAAATGCCATTACGAGGACTATGAAGAAATATGCAGAACTTAATATTCACTTCAACTCTTCGCCATTTAAAACTTTGCGAGTCAACTTTTATCATGAAGGTATCAACCCCCCCCCCCATGAAGTGCAATTTTATTAGCTTTCCATTGCTATTTTTCGCTGATATGATAAATGAATTAGAAACACCATGCATAACTTAGCGTAACTAAATAAAAAATCATCAAGTCGGGTAAGTTACCCGATATATGAGGTTATTTATTTAGGCAACGCTAAGTTATAACAGGGTTACTAATCATTATCAGAAAACGAAAAATATATAAGTAAAGAAATAAACATCACAATCGGGAAAATTACCCGATGATATGATTTTATTTATTTATGTAACGCTAATTTATGCATTGGTTCTAAATTAATTTATCAGATAACGAAATACATCAAGGAAAGCTAATAAAATTGCGCTTCTATTGATACCCTTCCTGATAAAAAGTTGACACGCAAAGTTTTAATGGCGAAAGGTTAAGTGAATATTAAGTTCATGCATATTTCTCATAGTCTCGATAATGGGGCATTTCTTTAGCGTGTTTTACAGTTTTTTATTGATATAGTTATGAACAAACATTTACGAAGATTACAGTATATCATATATACTGATAAACCAAGTCTATATGATAGTCATAGACCACTATATCTCTTTGTCGGGCGCCCGCGGTCCCATATGCAGCCCCGCCAATGCAAAACATTGTCGCGTGACAGTCAGGTATACATTGGTCTATGACAGGACTTATGATACATGTTTTCGCTGTACTCCATTACTTAATTCCGTGTGCCTCCCTGTCACTTGTGTAGCACTGCCTTGCCTCAAAATTACTCAATACTTCATTGCCACTGTTATGCCATAATTACAAAACACTAACTAGGGGGTTCAAGGCAAAACAGAAACACAAAGGATCCCAGGTTTAACAAAGTATTTAATTTGTTATAAATAGTCACTATAACTAGACACCCTACCAGAAACCACCACCAGCTCGAACCTAACGAGTTGCTAACTTTAAGTGTTGCTTACCAGCAGGAATCAAGTCATACACAGTTAACACAACAGTAAGTTGTGTGAGCTCTACACAACATCCTAAATCAATAACATAAATATAAAAGGGGAACAAATACTCAAGTGTTAGGGACACGGGGTTACCGCAGGAAGGCGGTATTCACTTCACGGACGTCCAAACCAGCGAATTACACCATGGGTTATAGCGTTCATGAACCTTTCTGACACGTCAGCCACCATACGTCATCATCAATGGAACGTCAGCCACATACGTCAACATAATGACACGCAGTGGCGTTACCGAGGGCGGGGGCCATGCGGCCATGTCCCCCTCCTTGCAAAGACTATATTATAATATATAAATATATTTATAATATATATATTATATATATATATATAATATATATATATATATATAATATATATATATTATATATATATATATATATCTTCTAAATATAATAAGCGAAAAAGTGCGTCTGTCTGTCTGTCTGTGTGTGTGTGTGTGGGTGTTGTGTGTGTGGTGTGTTTGTGTGTGGTATAGGTTCGCCCCCCCGTGGCGCAAACAACCTCATAGGCACATGTAGAATCAGGGTGACCCAGGGGAAGGTCATAAGCCCACTTATGAGTGATCGATCACTGTTTTTTTTTTTTTTTTTAGCAGCCTATAGCGAGAATGTGAAAAACAAAGTGGGTTGCGAGAATTGGAGGAAGCTTGATGTAGGGGATGGGTCATGGGGCTGAGTGAATGGGTGGGGTGATGGTAATGGTGCCACACGTGGTGGAGGTGGCGGTGGAGTTCGGTGGAGTGGGTGAGTGAATGGGTTGGGGCTTGATGGGTGGTGGGATGGGTGAGGAATAGGGGGGGGTGAGGTAATGGGTGAGTGAATGGGCTGTGTGGTGATGGGCTAATGGGTGAGTGAATGGGTGGGGGGTGATGGGTAATGTGAGTGAATGGGTGTGTGTGTGGTTGATGGGTAATGGGGGAGTGAATGGGTGGGGTTGAGTGATATGGAGTGGGGGGTGATGGGTAATGGGGAGTGAATGGGTGTGGGTGAATGGGTAATGGGTGAGTGAATGGTGTGGGGAGTGATGGGTAATGGGTGATGTGAATGGG
Organism: Chionoecetes opilio; assembly: GCA_016584305.1. NCBI lineage: Eukaryota > Metazoa > Arthropoda > Malacostraca > Decapoda > Majidae > Chionoecetes > Chionoecetes opilio. Next base: position 6,655 of record JACEEZ010005948.1, read on the forward strand.
TGTGTGGTGATGCGGTAATGGGGTGATTGTGAATGGGTGGTGGGGGTGAGGGTAATGGTGAGTGGAATGGGTGGGGGGTGATGGGTAATGGGTGGGAATGGGTGGAGGGCGTATCGGGTAAATGGTGTGAGTGAGATCGGGTAGGGGGTGATGGGTAATGGGTGGGGGGTGATGGGTAAGGGTGATGTGAATGGGTGTTTGGTGATGGGTTTAATGGTGTGTGGTGATGGGTAATGGTGTGAGTGAAATGGGTGGGGGGTGATGGGGAATGGGGTGAGTGAATGGGTGGGGGAAATACATACATTTCTAATCCATGATTTCAGGAAAGTTAGAAGGGGCTATCGGAGGAGCCATGTTTGGTGGCCAGAAAGGCCCACAAACACAGGTGAGTGTGCGAAGCCCACCAATTTGGCCCTCCGCAGGCGGAGCTAGCCAAAAGTCCGCCGGAGGGCGCTTTGCGGCTATTATATATATATAGCGGACCACACCACCCACCCTCCCCCCCCCCACACACAGACCACTTTCCGCTTATATTATTATAGATTATAAATATATTTAGATATTATATATATATATATAATATATATATATATATCATCATATATATATATATATATATAATATATATATATACTGTATATAATCTACTGTAATAATGTATATATATATATATATATTATATATATATATATATATATATATATATAATATATACTATATATATATATATATATATATAGATATATATATCTATAATTATATATATATATAATATATATATATAATAATATTATACTGTATATTATATATAATATAGATATATATATATATATTATATATATATAATATACTATATATATATATAATATAATAATATAAGCGAAAGTAGTGTTGTCTGGTCTGTCTGTCTGTCTGTCTGTCTGTCTGTCTGTCTGTCTGTGTGTGTGTGTGTGTGGATAGTTCAGCCCCCCGTGGCGCAAAAACACCTCATATGGCACATTTTGGAATCAGGTTGACCAGGGAAGGGTCATACGCCCACTTATGAGATGATCGATCACTTCTTTTTTTTTTGTTTTTTTAAGCAGCCTAGTAGCGAGAATTGTGGAAACCAAACAAAAAAAAAAACGAAAAAAAAAAACAGTGGGTTGCCGAGAATTGAGGAAGCCTGATGTAGGGTGATGGGAATGGTCTTGTGAGTGAATGGTGGGGTGATGGGTTTAATGGGTGTGGGTGATGGGGAGTGAATGGGTGGGGGTATGAGTGCAGGGTTGGGGGGGTGATGGGTGATGGGTGAAGGGAATAGGTGGGGGGTGATGGGTAATGGGTTAGTGAAGGTTGTGTGAGTGATGGTAAGGGTTGAGTGAATGGTGGGGGGGTGATTGGTAATGGAAGTGAAGACTGTGTGGTGATGGGTAATGGGGGAGTGAATGGGTGGGGGTGAGGGTAATGGTGTGAAAGAATGGAGTGTGTGGTGATGGGTTAATGGGTGAGTGAATGGTTGGGGGGGACTGTGAATGGGGGGGGGTGATGAGTAATGGGGAGGTGAATGGGTGTCTCGGTGATGGGTAATGGGTGACGTGAATGGGTGTGTGGTGATGGGTAAATGTGTGAGTGAATGGTGGGGGGTGTGGGTAATGGGTGAGTGAATGGGTGTGTGGTGATGGGTAATGGTGAGGGAATGGGTGGGGGAGTGATGGGTAATGGGTGAGTGAATGGGTGGGGGGTGATGGGTAATGGTGTGAGGGAATGGGTGTGTGGTGATTGGGTAATAATGGGTGAAAGTGAAATGGTGGGGCGCGTGGATGGGTAAGGGTGAGTGAATGGGTGTTTGGGATGGGTAAGGCGGTGATGTGAATGGGTGGGGGGTGCATGGGTAATGGGTTGAGTGAATGGGGGGGGATGATGGGTAATGGGTGAGTGAATGGGTGTGTGGGATGGGTAATGGCGTGAGGAATGGGTGGGGTCGTGATGGGTAATGGTGGTGAGTGAATGGGTGGGGGGATGGGTCATGGGGTGAGTGAATGGAGTGTGTGGTGATAGGTAATGGGTGAGGAATGGGTGTGTGGGATGGGTAATGGGGTGAGTGAATGGGGGGGGGGGTGATGGGTTTAATGGGTAAGTGCAAATGGGTGGGGGGGGATGGGTGATGGGTTAGTGAATGGGTGGGGGGGAATACAAACATTTCACATCATGATTTCAGGAAAGTAGAAGGGGCTATCTGGAGAGCCATGTTTGGTGGGCACGAAGGGCCCCAACCAAACACAGGTGGTGGGCCGAAGGTCCCACACATAGGCCCCTCCGCAAGGAGCTAGCCAAAAAGTCGCCGGAATCAGGGCGGCTTCGGCTAGTATATATATATATCTATAATAATATAAGCGGAAAGGTGTCTGTCTGTCTGTCTGTCTGTCTGTCGTCTGTCTAGTCTGTGTGTGTGTGTGTGTGTGGTAAGTTTCGCCCCCCGTAGCGCACTAACCTCATATCGGACATTTTGGAACCGGGTGACCCAGGTGAAGCGTATAAGCCCACTTAGGATGATTCGATCACTTTTTTTTTTTTTTTTTTTAGCAGCATATTTAGCGATAATTGCTGAAAAAAAAGGGGTTGGCGAGAATTGACGGAAACCTGATGTAGGGTGAGGGTAATGGGTGAGTGAATGGGTGGGGTGAAGGGTAATGGGGTGGGGTGATGGGTGAGTGAATGGGTGGGGGGATGTGTTGGGGGTGATGGTGTGATGGGTGGGAATAGGTGGGGGGTGATGGGTAAGGTAAATTATAGCGAAAGTGTGTCTGGTCGTCTGTCTGTCTGTGGCGTGTGTGTGGTGTTTGTGTTGTATAGGTCCGCCCCCCCGTGGCGCAACACCTCATATGCAAATTTTTGGAAACGAGGTTGACCAGGGAAGGTTTTAAGCTCAATTATGAGATGATCCGAAGCCCTTTTTTTTTTAGCAAGACCTATTAGCGATAATTGTGGAAAAAAAGTGGGTTGCGAGAATTGAGGAAACCTTGATGTGGGTGAGGGTAGGGTGAGTGAATGGTGGGTGATGTGTAATGGTGTGGGGTGATGGCTGTGAGTGAATGGGTGGGGGGTGATGGGTTGGGGTGATGGGTGATGGTGTGAGGGAATAGGTCGGGGGTTGCATGGTAATGTAACTTATAGCGAAAGTGTGTCTGTCTGTCTGTCTGTCTGTGTGTGTGTGTGTGTGTGTGTGTGGGTGTGTGTGTGTGTCTGGTAGTAGGTTCCGCCCCCCGTGGCGCGCAATCACCTATATGAACATTTTGGAAAGGGTTGACCCAGGGGAAGGTTTTGAAGCCCTAATTATGAGATGATCCGAGCACTTTTTTGGTTTTTTTTTTTTTTTTTTTTTTTTTTTTTAGGCAAAAAACAAAAAAGCTATTAGCGCTAATAAACTGTGGAAAAAAAAGTGGGTTGCGAGAATTGAGGAAACCTTGATGTAGGGTGATGGGTAAGGGAGGTGAGTGAATGGGTGGGGCGATGGGTAAAATGGGTGTGGGTGCATGGGTGACCGTGAATGGTGGGGGGTGATGGTGTGAGGGAATAGTGGGGTGTGATGGGTAAGGGTGAGGAATGGGTGTGCTGTGATGGGAGTAACGGGTGAGTGAAGGGATTGGGGGTGATGGGTAATGGGTGAGTGAATGGGTGGGAGGTGATGGGTAATGGGTGAGGAAGGGTTGGGGGTGATGTGAATGGGTTGGCGGTAATACATACATTTCACATCAATGATTTCAGGAAAGTTAGAAGGGGCTATCTGGAGAGTCTGTGTTTGGTGGGCCGCAAGGCCACCAATAGCCTCCGCAGGAGCTAGCCAAAAAGTCCGCCCGGAGGGAGGCTTTGCGGCTAGTATATAAATATATTATAATTATATAAAATATATTTATAATATATAAATATATTATATAATCATAGACACTGTTATACCTGATGCGCACGAGACAATGTTGTTGGAATTGCCGGACGCTGCCATAGAGGCCTGCGGGGCGCCCGACAAAGAGATATAGTGGTCTATGGACTATCATATAGACTGGTTTATCAGTATATATGATATACTGTAATCTTCGTAAATGTTTGTTCTATAATATTATCAAATAAAAAACAGTAAAACACGCTAAAGAAATGCCATTACGAGACTGTGAAGAAATATGCATGAACTTAATATTCACTTAACTCTTCGCCCTTTAAAACTTTGCGAGTCAACTTTTATCATGAAGGGTATCAATAGAAGCGCAATTTTATTAGCTTTCCATTGCTATATTTCGTTATCTGATAAAATATTTAGAACCATGCATAAATTAGCGTTAACTAAATAAATAAAATCATCAATCGGGTAATTTTCCCGATTGATGATGTTATTTATTTACTTATATTTCGTTTTCTGGTAAATGAATTAGTACCATGTATAAATTAGCGTTGCCTAAATAAATAACCTCATCAATCGGGAAAATTATAAATGATAAAAAAATAAAATGAAAATGATAAAAAAAAAAAAAAAATAATAAAGCCGTCCATTGACGGGAGAGGGGTGGGGGGTGGGGGGTCTTACTGAACAAAGCCTTACAATAGGTTAGGTTAGGTTAGGTTAGGTTAGGTAAGATTAGGTTAGGTTAGGTTAGGTTAGGTCCGTCCATTGACGGGAGTGGGGGGGGTGTCTTACTGAACAAACCCTTACAATAGGTACCCCCCCCTATCACATCTCTATCACACTATCACACTCACAGGCGTGGGAGGACATGTAACCTTCATGAAAGCGCAGGTGACAACATGTTGTGAGGGGTTTCATCATGCTGGTCTCCACGTGCTCGAATTCCTGGCCAGCAAATGTACACATGCATCCGATGCGCACACTGACAAGAGACGCCATGTGTTGTAACTGGTTGGTTTTTTTGTGTGTTTTTTTTTACAGCTTGGCTTTCTTGCAGCTTTCACGTCTTTCCTTGAATAGCGATTGGCTCTGAACGATAATTTAAGTAACCCTCCTTCTCCTACACCCGGCCACCAGTCACCTATCTCCTCGCGATAATTGTCATCAGGACAGTCACCTCCTCGCTACGACACTTTCTCCTCGATCCACCTTTTTTTTTTTACCCACCTCTCTATAATTACCATCCGGTCAAGCACCTCTTGATAATTACCCCTGATTTCTCCTCAGTAAATATGTCGCTGGTGGCGGGCTCTCCTCTCTCATACTTAGATTAAAGGTGTAATTTTCATGTATAAAAAGAAGCTTTATTGAAACTAAATTAATTGTGAGTGTAAAGTTTCGTATAAATGAAGGTAGTTCGCCAGAATAAAATCTAATTGGCAGCTCGCTTCGCTCGCTGCTTCTTACCATAAGACCCGTGGAACCAAGTTTAAGTCAAAAGGTGTATAACTACTCCTAAATATTGTCGGATTGAGCTGAAATTTGACATGCAAGTAGTGCTGTAAAAATAAATGGGGGGTCTGTGCAACAAACATTTTGCGTAGAACAAGACCTTAATGAGTAATTAGCGTAATGAGATCAGTGGCGTCACCAGGAAAAAAAAATTAGGGGGGCTTTAGCCCCGGGGTGGTGATGGGCGAGCGCAGCGAGCCTATCCAGCTGGGGGGTCGGGGGGTAATTTTGAGGCCCCAAAAAGAGAAGAAAGTGGAATTAAGCTTTAATTACATGACACATAAATTAATAGTTATACCATGCATCATACCATATTAACTAAATTTGATAATATGAAGAAAATTTTTATTCTGTTTATACAAAATAATAAAATTGCCAGTTTTCTCTCTCCACTAACAAACACAAAGGAATGTATGTTTTTGGTTTGTTTGTCAGTAAGGTTTTATCTTGATAATGAAAAAAAAATTATATATAAAAATTTCAATAATTCAAAGGTATTTCCATTATTGCACAAAAAACAGGTACATGCCATACATTCTATCTGCGCCTGTTTTTATCTATCTATCTCTTCTGAACTTGGCTGTCTATCTATCTATCTATATGTTCCTGTCTATCATCTATCTATATTTGCCCGTTTTATTTTTTATC
>JACEEZ010005948.1:19615-162115 GCA_016584305.1 Chionoecetes opilio
CCTTTTTTTATACTTTTATTTGATACTCCCTGGCCACCAGCAAAGGTATGAAAAAAACAAATCAAGATTTTCGTCAAAGAGTTTTACGGTTCCCATCGACAGAGACTACAGGCGCAAAGGAACAAATTGGGCACAGAAGTTTGTTTTTCGTCTCTAACTCATGTATGCAGGAACCATTCACAATCTGAGGAACAAATAGAGTTAATGTATGTCTAATGTATTTTTTTTACAGATTATACGCGTAAAACTGCTTATATTTCACAATAGGCCACTACACTGAATAATAAGATCCCGTTACAAATGTCCATAAATCTTGATTAGATAGGTAAATTGCGGACAACTGGGTGCTAGCGACCAATATTTGATGTTATTTTAACCACAATAAGGCAATCTTTGGGGAGGCGGTAGCGGAGTGGTTAGTGTCTCCGACTGGCGTTCTCGGTGACCCGAGTTCGATCCCCGAAGAAACCAAAACCTTTCTGCACCGTCGAGTGGCCTAAAAAACCCACATGCCCTGCCTATCAACTCTACCTTCGACTGCGAGTGCATCGGAGGACACAGGGGGGCGGCTTGAGCCTCTACACTGAGTCTACAGGCGTCACTATAAAATTCCTGCCTGCGCCACCACGGGCGAGGGCGACCATCACAGCTACTCAAGTGAACCTCCAGATCCTACCATCCGAGCCCTGGGTCCCACTGCCTACAGGCGCTATAGGCACAGATGTAAAAAAAAAAAAAAAAAAAAAAAAAAAAAAATCTTAAATGTTCTTATGTTGAAAATCAGGTTTCCACTAATAAAACCAATGGTTTTGATCTCCTCATGTCCATACCATGAACATTGGTTAGAAGAAATAGTATTTGAAAGTATGATCTACTCATAAGAACATAAGAACATAAGAAAATAAGGAAGCTACAAGAGGCCGCGAGGCCTACACGTGGTAGTTCCTGTCACCTAACACTACCTACATCCACCTTTCATCCCCATCCATGAACCTATCCAGCTCCCCTTTAAAGCTCCCCAATGACTCAGCACTAACTACCTGTCTACTGAGACCATTCCATTCATTCACCACCCTATTTGTGAACCAGTTTTTTCCTATTTCCTTTCTAAATCTACGCTTTTCCAGCTTGAATCCGTTACTTCTTGTTCTACCCTGGTTAAAAGCCGTAAGAACTTTTCCTACCTCTCCTTTATTAAATCCCTGTATCCACTTAAAAACTTCTATCAGATCGCCCCTTACTCTGCGTCTCTCGAGTGAGTGTAATTTTAATAACTTCAATCTCTTCTCATAACTAAAGTTACGCATCCCTTGTATCATTTTGGTCATCCTTCTCTGCACTTTTTCTACCAACACTATATCCATCCTGTAATATGGAGACCAAAACTGAACTGCATAGTCTAGGTGAGGCCTGACTAGAGCCAGATAAAGCTTTAGAATAACTTCCGCACTTCTACTTTTAACACTTCTGGTAATGAATCGTAATACTCTATTAACTCTATTTCTGGCCTCAATACATTGTTTCCTAGGTCGAAGGTCTGGGCTCACCCTCACTCCAAGATCTTTTTCACCTTCTGATCTTTTCAGCGATACATTGCTCATGGTGTATCTATTACCAGGGTTTTTTCTATCAACATTCATAACGCTACATTTATCAATATTAAATTCCATCTGACATCTGACTGCCCACTCGTTAAGTTTATCTAAGTCTCCCTGCAATATGTTTACGTCAGACTGTGATCCAATAATCCTACCTAACTTAGTATCATCAAACTTGCTGATATCACTGCTAATCCCACTATCCAAGTCGTTGATGTAAATAAAAAATAGTAATGGGCCCAAAACAGACCCTTGTGGAACTCCACTCGTCACCCGTCCCCATTCAGATTTGGACCATTAATTGTAACCCTTTGTTGCCTATTACTTAGACAAGCTCTGATCCAATGAAGAACCTTCCCATCTATACCATGAGCCCTAACCTTATTTAAGAGTCGCTCGTGTGGTACTTTGTCAAATGCCTTACTAAAGTCCAGATATATTATATCATAATCCTTATCATTATCTGCCGTCTCATAAACTTTCCTATAAAAACTCAATAAATTGGTGAGACATGACCTACCCTTGGTGAATCCATGCTGTGAATCATTGATCAAACTATGCTTATCTAAGTGCTCTCTAATGTTTTTTGCAATAATAGATTCCAATAATTTACCCACCACTGATGTTAGACTTACGGGTCGATATTTGACTTTAGTCCTCTGCCCCCCTTCTTAAATATGGGAACAACATTTCCTTTCCTCCACAATAATGGACATCGCCTATCTCAATAGATTTCCTAAAAATGTGCACTAACGACTCACTAACAACCTCCTTGCATTCCTTTAATACTCTGGGATACACTTCATCTGGTCCTGGCGATTTAATGTTTTCATTTTTTCTATACATGAACCGTATACCATACCGGACCATACCGGACTCATGTATGGTCCGACAGCTTTGAGGAAACTGTTACGTCAAAATGTTTAGGTGAATATATTTTTCCATTGATGCTGAAAGATTATAGATTGTGTGCACAAGGGTAGTATATGATTTCTTATTCTCCATATTATTTCGCATCTCAATATTATTTCTACTTTCAAATGATATTTCTTCTAACCAATGTTCATAGTATGGAAATGAGTATATCAAAACCATTGTTTTTATTAGTGAAAACCTGATTTTCAACATAAAAACACTTAAGATTGCCTTATTGTGGTTAAAATAACATCAAATATTGGTCGCTAGCACACAGTTGTCCGCAAGTTACCTATCTAATCAAGATTTATGGACATTTGGAACGGGATCTTATTATTCACCGTAGTGACCTATTATATATTTTTTTATCAACCATTATAAACATTGCAACAATCTGTTATGTATAGGGTAAATAACGATCAGCACGACTAAGGAACTCTATTAATGATAATGAAAATAAGGGCATTGACGACTATAACAAATAATAATTATCAATATTATTAATAATATAATTAGTTATTATTATTATTATTATTATTATTATTACTGATATTTTAATTATTATTATTATTATTATTATCATTATTATATTATTTTTATTATTATTGTTAGTCTACTACTATTATTAAGATTATTATCATCATCATTATCATTATTGTTACTATTTTTTTATAATCATAATTATTATTATTATATCTAGGTTATTATTATTATTTTTTTTATAATTATTATTACTCACATTTTCATTATTGTTATTATTATTATTATTATTACTATTATTATTATTATTGTTATTATTATTATTATTGTTATTAGTAGTATTATTAGTCTACTATTATTATGATTATCATCAGCATTTTCATTATTGTTATTATTATTTTTATTATCATAAATATTACTATCATATTTAGGTTATTATTATTATTATTATTATTATTATTATTATTATTATTATTATTATTATATAATAATAATAATAATAACTATTATTATGTTATCAATACCATTGACATTTTTATTATAAATATTATTTTAATATTATTATAATTAATATTATTAATATAACAATTATTATTATTATCATCATCAATAGTATTGACATTATCATTATTATTATTGTTATTATTATTATCATCCAATTTTTTTATTCTTTTTTTATTTTTAAATTTTAAAATTTTTTTAAAAGGTATGTGGTGTCTTTTGGCTGTGTGTGTATAAATATTATTTTAAATACACAAAAATTTTTAAAATACACATGTATTCAAAACATTTTGCCCAGTTTCGGCTTATATCTATCAAAACCCTATTTTTTTCCCAGGAATCCCAGGAACTTTTTTCCCAAAAAATTTAAAGAAAAAAAAAAAATTTTGAATCAAATTTTGTTATTTGCCTTTTTTTTAGGGGTTACATTATCCTACAAATTTACTGTTTGCAAAAAAAAAAAATGGCCGACGCCACAAAAAAACTTTTTTTTGGGGGGGGTCGATGCTGAAAGGGGTTTAAGAATGTCGAAAATAAAAACCGTAAAAAAAAGATAAGAAAAATTAAAATACTGATACCAGTAAAAACCGGTTTTATGAAAAAACCCGTTTCGATACCGGTATCATAAACTGTCCCCCCCCCGGTGGGGAGGGTACCGGTATTATTCCCAAAAACCCGGTATCGGCAATCCCGGGTTTTTTTTTATACCGCAAAACCCTAGTTGTTTTCCCGGGGGTTTTAAAATGTGGGGAATGAAAAAATATGGGTTTTGATTAGGTAAGACCTCATTTAAATTAGGGTATTTGAAAAAATTTTCCCAGAAGTTTTCCCCGGGCCCCTGGTTCAATGGGGGGAGTCTATTCACTTTAATATTTTTAAAGGGGGCCCCTTCCCTAATAAACCCCCCATTTCTATCCCCTTTCTCGAAAACCATAGCCCAGCAATCAACTAAAAAGGATACTTAGGGTGGATAGGGGGGTTTTAAAATTACGTAGGTTATTAATACTGCCTGTTCCTGACCCGAATGGTCAGAACTTGATCGGGGGCTCCCCGTGAAGTGGGGAGGGGGGAAGGCGTTGTTGTTATCGGGCGTCAATCATTTTTTTCCAACCAGAAAACTTGACGAGCGGCGAGATATTTCTGTGTTGATTCTAACACGTTCCTTTGATTTAACATTTTATATGTACAAAATAAAACGTTGTAAAAATCCTTCATTATAATAAAAGAAGAGATGTTACTAAGGCGAGGGTTGGGGGGGGGGGTACTAAACTTCTCCGGTGGGGGGCGGCCACCCGGACCCGCCACCCAAAACCTATACCACGTACAAAAATCTTGTAGTGTATTTTTAATGGGGGGGCAGCCAATGGCCTTTAAACCACGCTTAAAACCAAGGTGCTTAATTTAAATTTATGGTGAAAATTTGTTTAATAAAAAGGGGAATGTTCAATTACCCCCCCGTATTTTCATTTATTTAAAATTCCCTTAATTATTCCCATTACCATTATAATTATATATATCATCCCTTGATTTTGGGAGCGGCCAATAACTCCCCCCCACTGGGGGGGGGGGGGGGAAAAAAAAACACCACCCCTACCAATTATGAGGGGGGTTGGTGGAAAATTTTCCCAAAAACTGGGGGGGGGAAAAAACTAAAATTCCGTTTCGTTGCCCTCACCCCAGGCCAAAATCGCCGGAAAATTTAAAAAGGGGTTTTCGGCATTTTGGTTTCTTTGGCTTTTTTTAAATGTATGGGCCTTTGGGTTTAGAGGTACGTGAATATGAAACCCTTTTCCTTGATGGGGGGGAGAGTTATCCCTGATGTTATAATACCCCCAGTATGGGTCCCCCACTATTGACCTCAATTGGTTTTAGAATCTTTTTTTATCGGGGGGGGAAAAAAAGTTCGGGGGGATTTAGATAGGAGACTAGCTACCTCAGATCTATTATTTTTTTTAAAAGTTTTTGAGGAAATTTTTGGGGACTGCCTGTCTCCAAATGATGAAACCCAAAATTTTACACCTGATATCGGCTAATATTGTACCCAAATTTCCGCCAGGTATAATGAGTTCCTTTTGGATTTTCTTCCACCAACAATTTAGTAAGATGAGGGCCCCTTTTTGGGAAAATTGTAGGGGTTTGGCAGGTGATTTTTGGGAAGATCAGCTTTCAAATTTCGCCCCTCGACCCCTTTAATTAGGGCCCCTCATGACAAGGACAGCCCTAAAAATTTTTGGAAAAATTTGTTCTAGGGGGGGGGCCCTGGGGCCCCAAGAGCTTTTTCCCTCGGGGAAAAACCTATTTTTTGAAATTTGTTCTGACCAAAGACTACTCTTTACGGGACTTGTTTACTCATTTTGGGTCCGGGGAACCCCCTTTTTTGGGGCAAATTTCCTCCTTTTAACTTTTCACCCCTTTTTCCCTTTCCCAAATTTATACGAAATATATCAAGGGAAAGCAAATAAAAAATCCCCCTTCTTTCTATTGCACTTAAATGTTTTCTCGAAAAATTTAAAGGGCGAAGATTTTTAAGTATTTTTGGGGTCATGCATTTTTTTTCCTCTCTCAAAAATGGCATTTTTTTTATGTATTTTTGTTTTTTATTTGTTTAATATTATAAAAAAAACAGTTAAAAGGGATAACGGTATACCCATATATCTGAAAAACCTTGGAAGGGAAATGGGGGTTTGATTTTAAAAAATGGCAGGAATCGAAAAAAATGGCCCCCACTGGTCGGGGCGGGTTGGCGGGGGCACGAGTAGAAAGGGTTCCAGTGAGAAATTTCTTTGTTCTGCCCAAAAAATTTTTTAAAGGATCAGAGCTTTTTTTTTAAAAGGGATTGGGGGGACTAAATTATTTAGTCTTAATTAGTTTTCAGTAAGGAAACCCTTTCTATTTTATCACAGGATCTGGGATAAATTCGGGTCCCTTATTATATCTACAGATATTTTTCGGGGCTGAGGGGAAAACCTGTATGGGCATTTTATTACACTCTTTCAGCCAGGTGGGGCCCCTTTTAAAACCATAACCTTTTTAAATTTGAGGTTATTTTTTCTCCTCGGGGAAAACATTATTTTAGGATTTTCATTTTTTGGCGATGTTTATTTAAACTGGAATACCATTTTCCCTCTAATACCCACAAAGGGGGTTTTGTGGGCAAGAAAGGGGTTTAAAAATTTTGGGGGAAATTTAAATAGGGGTTTTTTGATGACTTGGGAAAAACTTTTCCTCTTTTTTCGGCTTGGTGGGAAATGTGGGTGGGCCCCAATTTTTCCCTTTAAACCACCAGGCACTAGTAAACATTGAGATTTAGTATTTTGATGCCTTCCTTAGGAAAACGCCCGAAAAAAACCCGCGCCTATTATTTTTGGAAGGGACCATAAAAACGTCTTTAAAGGGTATTCTAACTATTTTAACACCATTATCCCCAGCTTTCGGGCCGTGTTTTTTAGTTCTTTGACAGTTAACCTAATACCAATATTTTTAAAAACTACGGGCAGCTCCCCTACATTTATTTTTCCCAAATTGGGGACTAGGGGTTGAACTATGTAAAAAGGTTTGGGGCCCCTTATTGGCGAAAAAAACCCTGATAGGGGCAAAATTCATTTTAATTAATTTGGGTGTTGTAAAAATTCAACTATCTCCCGTTTTATAAAAGGATCTTTTGCCCCAAATGTAAAACATTGTCTTTACATTGCGAATTACCTTATGGCACCCTTCAACTGGCAGTGGAAAAAGCTGCTGAATACTCTTATTGTGACTGCCATTTTAACTACGGTAGGGTCTGAGTTATTGCCTTTTGGGACAAAGAGCAATGTTTATGAATAATTTTACTTTTCCTAAAATTTTCTTAAGTTATAGGGCATGCATTTGAAGTGTTTACCAGGGAGACATTTTTAGGAAATTTTACCAAGGTCATTAACCTTTCAACCTCTTTTGTAACAATCTGAATAGATTTACATGGGGAGGGTGGTTCCCCCCTCACTAAGACAAATTTTTTATTATTCGTATTCACAAAGACCCCCGGGAAATTTGGGGATTGTTCTATTATTTGAGTAGGTTAAGGGGTTTTTCCGGGTAGGCTGAAAAAATTTTGAATTTTAATTACAGGCTTTTGTTTTTGCGTAACGGGCGCAGGATAAATCCCCAAAAACCGAGGGATCTTTAAACTTTTAGGGTGGCTAAATAAGTTTGTTCCCCTCAGGCGTAATAATCTTTGATCTCCCTGGGGGGGGGGGGGGGGGGGTCTTGCTTAATCCTTTGGAAAATTTTTTGGGGGGGGGGGTTAAAGAAGCTATAGCTGTTGGGTGGGAAAATTTAGCAAACTCCCTTAAACCCTCCTATTCATTACTTTAAACGGATTCTTTGGGCATTTTGTGTCATGATTGGGAAAAACATTGGTGAACATTTCTTTTTCCCCATTTTTCTTTAAATTGCTTAAAAATCGAGGGCCCCCCATATTTTTCCCAAATTGCTTTATTTAAAAATGGTAGACCTGTCTTTAAAATTTAAAATTTAAACAAAAGGAATTTTCCTTAATTTCGTCCCCACATTTATTATAAATTTTCGTTTTGAGCATTTTAATTTAGCTTAAAATGAATGCTTAGCAATTTTGCCATGATTTTGTTAATTAAAAATAAAAAAAAAATTAAAAGCAAGATTTCTTTTCTATAAAATTTAAATTTTTTTAGTTTATAATTAATTTTTATTATAATGCGGGAAAAAACCCCTGTTGGCTGGCCTAACAAGGCCAAACCCGGGCCCATGACCAACCACCACTTAAAATATTCAACTAAATAGTCTCCGTAAAATCTGACGCTATCTACTACCTGGCGTAAAGGTAGTTATAAAGGCTGTTGACTTGATCTGCGCCGGGGAAAAACCCCACCTCCGCCCTCATAAAACCCCAATTCTGGTTTTGTCTCATAATTACGCCTCACAAAAACCACCTTGAATTTACATGAACATCAATATTCCTCTACCCCCCCCCCGGGGACCCAAAGGGGAAATTTTGTCACAACATTATTTAAAATAGGGCTTACCCAACTAAAACCCCCCAAATTTTATCTCATCCCGAAAAATTCCCCCGCTAATCAATAACTAGGGGTAATTATCGGTGGATAGTGGGTTTTAAATTTCGTAGGCCCTTTATTAATACAATGCCGTTTTCCCGGGTCCCAAGTTGGGCACGCTTTATCGAGGCCGCCCGTGAAATGCGGGGGCCCAAGGCGTTTTGTTGTTATCGGGGGCGTCAAACGTTTTTACACCCCGTTTCTGGGCGACGCGGCGAAGAATTAAACTGTTTGATTTAACAACGGGTCCTTTGTTTTAAAATTAAAATGTACAAAATGAAAAGTATGGGCCCCCAAAACTCTTCTTTATAAAACAAAGAAGAAAAGGGGGGGAAGGGTTTGCAGGTCTGGAGGGGGTCCCAAAATTTTTCCCGGGGGGCGGGTGGCGCCCCCCCCCCCACGCCAACCCCCACTTTTAAAACCCCCTAATTTTCTTAGTGGCTAGGGATCTAAAGTGGGCAGCCCAAAAGGTCTTTTCCCCCCGGGGGTTCAAACAAAGGTGCTTAATTTTTTATGGTGCAAAGTTTAAAAATAAGGGAATGTTCAATTATCCCCCAGTATTTATCTTCTTAAAATTTCCTTAAAATTAAACCCCTTAAACCCTTATAAAATTTTATATACTCCCTATACGTATCCCTTTTTTGAGCGGGCAATAACTCCCTCAAATAGGGGGGGGGGGGGGAAAAAAACCCCCACTTTTCCAATTATGAGAGGGTGGTTGGGGGGATAATTTTTTAAAACCCCCCGTCTGCTAGCCAAGTAACCCGGCAATTAGGAAGCGTTCGAAGAAACACGGGGAAGGGAGCACGCGGGCCCCGTTTTAAAGGGAAATTGGAGACAGAGTGCAAGTCTTGGGGGCCACGCCGATCCTATTCCTTTTTTGGGTTTTCATCCAAGAAAGGGTATCCACTTTTTCCTTTAAAGTTTTTCTATTTAAAGGGGGCCTCTCCGCCCCCGCAAAAAGAAGGCTCCAGTGGAGCGCATCTTTAGCAGGGGGCGGTTTTCACATGGGGGCCCTCACCGGGTTCCCCAGCTATTTAAACGAAATGTTAGAAATGTAAAAGTTTTTAAAAAAGCCAAAAACCACGTAAAACGTTTTTGCAAATGTAAAAAGTTTTAAAGACCGAGGGAAAAATGTAAAAACCTAGATAACATAGAACCCCCGGATGGACCTCGCCAACAAAGCGCGCTTGGGCGGGTTGCGGGGACTGGCCCCATGGCCAGTCTGCTGGCCCATTTCACTTTTCTGCATTGACTATTTAATTGAATGGTTTATCAAATATATATGATATACTGTTTAACTCGTAAAAGTTTGTTTATTTGGATCCCCCCCAAAAAAAAAAACAGTAAAACATGCTAAAGAAATGTCATTTGAGAATGAAGAAATATGCACGTAATGGCATTGTTTGCGTGTTTTACTGTTTTTTTTTTGATAATTTATAGAACAAACATGTCGAAGATTACAGTTTTATCCATATTACTGAAAAAAACCAGTCTATAATGATTTTTTGCCAAAAAGTTAAGGGGGCCCCCGCCCGGCCCTGGGGCCCGTACTGCGCTTTCCCGCCGCTTTGTTGGCAAGGGGTCCCATTCCGGCCCCCACTGTTTTTCTATGGGAAATTTTACAAAATTTTAAATTAAATATTCAAAGGGAATGTAGGGGAAAAAAAAAAAAACTCATTCCAAAAAACCCGGGAAAAGAACAATACAATTTAGTATTTACCAGTACAGACCAAAAACATTAAGTAATAGTCCCTTTAAAAAAAAGATTTTTTTAAAATGTAAAAATGGAAAATGTATATTTTTAAAAAAAAAAAAAAAAAAAAATTTTTCCTTTTTCTTGGTCTTTTCGGAGAGGGGCTTTGGTTTATTTTTTGGTTTCCTTTTTGGGGGAAGGTCTGGTCCCTTTGGGTTTGGTCCCGGTCTCGAAGGGGGTTTGGTCTTTGGGCTTGGTCTTGGTCTCGGGGGGTCTGGTCTTGACAGAAAAACCCCTGGTGTGTGCCATTCTCAAAGTAGCCTCCAGTGGGTGTTAGAAACCACCATTTTTGACAGTGTAACCCTGTGAGTCTCTCTCCACCCCCCCGTACAGTGTATTGTGACCTCTGCCAAAAAATTAGATTGTGTTTAAAACAGTTGGCCCCGTTTCCTTTTCCCCCCCGGGGAAAAGATAAAGGGGCCTCTGGTGGGATAAGCTACTCGCCCGGTACTTTCTTTCCAACCTCCCCAGGAAATAATAGCGCGTTTTTTGCAACCGCCTGGCCCGGTTTGGGTGGACCATTTCCCCCGGCCCCTGTTTTTTTCCCCGAGGCGGATTTGGGGCCCGGGGTGGAACGGGGGAGACTGGCCAGGGCCCCCGAGCAGGAAACCCGCTAGTTTGGGCCGTGTTAGGGGAACTGGCGCATGCTCACACGTCAGCGGGGGAAAACGGGCCCGGGGCTTCTCGTTTCTGCGGGGAAAACAGGAAAAACCATGGGTGGCCGACCATAAAACAAAATATTTCAAAGAAAAAAATTTCAAAATTCGCAATTTTTCTGAAAAAAAAAACTTTTTGGGGAAATTTTAAAGTACCCTCAACACACTATAGTGGCAACCCGCACTAATGGGGGCCAGGGCGCCATATTTCGAATTTTGCATCACTACAGGGCTTTTATGTGGCACTGAAGACATGTACCGGGAGCTATAGTGTTATGTATAGTAATGAAAACTACGTACTGTGCACGTGATGTGATTTGTAGTGATGCTAAAACTCTTTAATATATGCCCCCTGCAAACATTAGTGCGGGTGGCGACTATAGATAGGTTGTTTTTATTAACGGTAATGGAATGAAATTTCATCATTCATTTTTTCATTGTCATCCCTGCCAACTTGACTTCCCATTGAAAAGGGTCAAGTAAATAAAACGCGCGCTTTATAAAAATGTGTGCATTTCTGCCCGGAGGACCCCCCACTCAAAATCCCCCAGCCAATAGGAACGACGAATGGGACGGGGCCAGCTAGTCTCGATTTTATTTTTCGCGAGCATCAGTCCAGCCTGGAACGGTATAGACTGGACTGGACCAGGGTTGGTGAACGTCGTGAGAACGCGCTATAAGTGTTTACGAGAGACCCCTTGGTGTGATAAGAAAGGTGGTGCTCTGCGTAAAAATATATGTTAGCTTGCTTGTAAAGAAGTAGAGAGAGCAGGAGCCAAATTTCTTTAGTTTTGCCATGTAAAAAAACAATTTTTTTATAGACTGCAAAGACCCCACACAAATTTGTATAATGTTTCATTATCATTATTGTTTTTTGTGAGTTTGGAATAAACTAAAATGGAATTGCAATAATGAGTGTTGTTGTTTGCTATACCTTGGGAAGTGTAGATGCTCAGCTCCATATTTTGTGGTGCAACCAACTGTAAAACCATAAACGGAAAAAAAAAGGGGGGGGGGAAAAGGGAAGGGGGGGGGGGGGAGAAAGGGGAAGAGAAAGGGGGAGAGAAAGAAGGGGGAAGGGGGGAAAAGAAAAAAACAGAAAAGAAGGAAGGGGAAGGAAGAAGAGGGGGAGGGGGGGGAGGGGGGGCGGGGGGAGGAGAAAAAGAAAGGAAGAACAAGTCACGAAAATGAACACAGGATTCTCTGAACAGTCAAGACGAGAAGTCGATCCTGTAGTATAGTTTCATAATATGTTCCTCTCGAACATAGTGTTAGCGGGGCTATTCCTCGTTCTGTAGCGATCACCACACACTGCATGTGTGATCTCAGATGAGGCGTGTGCGAAGGAACGAATTGCCTACAATACGGCCACTGCTGCTAGACTTACTTTCGGCGAGCCCTGTGCGGCTCAGTTCAGGTGGTAATTAGGGAGTGGAGGAGACTTGGTGATAGATCGGACGAGTCAATCAAGCACAACCGCACAAGGCGAAGGGAAACCAAAGAGTCATTTGTTGGTTTAACTGACAAAAGCCACAAGCCAACCCACAGCACTGGTACCATAAGACGAGTTAACATGTGTGTACGTCCATCTTCCAATCAGCTTAAGTGCTGTCGTAAAAGTGACGGTTACAACAACCACAGGGTCCAGGTCTCGGCCCCCCCCCACGCACAACGTACAACCACGGACATGCTATAGGCTGCGTATTTTTCGCGACGCTGCTGGCCGGCGTTCTGGACTGGGCTAGGTCCCCGGGCGGTCAGGAAGTGTATATTTTGCAGAATCTGTCTAGAACGGATTCATCCACAGTCCAGTCCGGTTCCCTTGGCCCATATAGCAGGACAACCTTGGACCAAAGTGTGTGGGAGAACTGGCGCATACGTAGCTAACGATCGATGCGGTGATAGGCGATACCAGAATAGTTATATCTCGTGCTGCTGATAAGACATAAAGCAAAGAAAAAACACGCAATGATGGCCCGACCATAAGGACTAAAGTAATCACAGGAACGTGGAATAAAGTAGTGTGTAAAGATCTCAGCAGACAGAGTTAAAAAGGCGGGACCGAACACAAAAAAAAGGATATATTACAAATAATGGACGCCTGCCGCGTTCCCCACGTTTACAGTAATATCAGATACCGCCCACTCGTCCCCCGCCCACAGAACGGACTGACTGCGACGAGGGCCCAGTCTCTGATGTAATTTATCGCGAACCATACAGTACATCCTGAACCCGTGTCCGGACTGGATATGCCCAGGGCGGATTGAACGTACACGAATAATGCGCTATACCACGCCGGCCTCCACCAACACACACCCCCACGTGTCGTCCCCCCCTCCTCCTCCAGGGCGCGGTCGTCTGCTCTTCCCGACGCCTGACCTCTCTGTGGTTGGTGTGTTAAGAGCAGGCACCCACGACGTTTCCGTCCTTCTGGGCACCCCTCGCCGCCCCACCCCCACCTGACGCACCACCTCCCAGCTAACCATAACACCGGCGGCCCGACGTAGCCGTAGAGCTCGACCGGCGGCCGCCGGCGGCAATTTACCTCCGTCAGCCCTCCGAAAGGCCCGCTGAGTATTTTCAGACGGGATAAGTTTACTATGTTGATAATTATGTCAGAATTTCAAGAATTGATATTTCTATGTGCACATTTTGAAACAACAGTTATATGATTACTTGCTGTAGTATTACATCAGTAGTGACAGCAGCGCACTTGACGTCAATCCTCGGAGGCCAGCTAGAATAGGTATTTGTAAGTGGGAAATATTCATTCATATTATTTATTACTCAGTAATATACATAGTGATCTCAGTATCGGTACCATCCTATTTTAGGCTTTCCAGCTATTAAAATTGTTATACAAGTTTTTTAATAATTTATAGAAATTATCATATATCAGTGTCTTTCAAAGTTTCCAGCTTTATCAGGACACCAGATCATAGAAATACGATGAGATACGTAATAGGAAGGAGTTTACATGGAAAAAGGTTTATTTATCTGTTGTTGTACTAGTACTATTAAAAATAACACTTTTGATTACCGCGGTGAAGATTATTACATGAATAACACAAGGTCATAGTTTCCCTTTTTCATAACTTCCGACATATTATCAACACATATCAATACTCAACGGTACACTATAAGGAATTCTGTAGAATGGGTTAACATATGAAATAATATCAATGATTTAGAATAGAATATTATTTGAATCTTCTTCCCAGCTTCAATGTACTAAACTGCCATACGTAAAGATAGCCATTACAAAGGGTTAAAAACCCATAAAAGGCCTAAATGTCACCCTTAACCAGTCGATAACAGTAAAGAGCACTTATTATAACATGTTTTTGCTCCTTCTTATATCGAAATAGACTGAATAATTAAATATTGCGTACGACACGTTTTTTTTAGAATTCCCAAGATTAGACGGCGCCTGGCGCTGTGTCCCTGAGTGAAAATAATCAGTTACTTGGACAACGCACGAGTGGGTGAGTTGTTAGTGTATCGCCGCAGACCTCTATCCTTCTTACCATGGTCTGTTTCACGCCGTTTCAAGTGTTCCACGTACACCAGCATGTAACTCAATAACGAAAATGTTTTTTGTACTTATGAAATAAACCAATGTCCGTATCATTATGAGATCGTAGTAATCTCCTTTTCATCATAATACTGGATAACGACACGGAATATTTCTGGTTAAATTTTCTAAGCATATTGCATTATATATTAATGTTTTTATAATTGTTTGCACAGCCCATTAGTCTACTAATCGCTATGGGTTTTGGCAAAACACCCCTTAAAACTTACTATATCTGCATATACTAGAAGTTAACCATATATTCCTCATCAGTTATATACAGCGGCAAATGTCCTATGCCCTACGGCGGGCTGCGGGGAGCGGCCCGCCGTTGAGTCCTCTGAGCAAATTCCCAGCCGGCCCTACGTCGTGCACTTCCGTCGGGCAGCCGATACTCATCCGGAGGGCCTCCGGATGGCTCTCCGTCTTGTGTTTGCTGGGTCACTGCCTCGTCTTTGTGAGCCCTGGCCGCCCCACCAGGCACCCTCACCACGCGCCACGTCCACCGGCCCACGTTTGCCCGCTCATACACGACACGCCTCCAGCCTCTCACACCAACCACACAACGGACCGCCGAGAGACAAGCCTGATACATCGCCCGTGACGTCCACCCATGTTGATCCCACCGTCCGCTCCCCACATCAAGTTTTACACTAATATAATGTTTAATCAGTATAAAAAGATTACTTGTTTATCTTCGGAAATGTTTGTTCTATAATATATCCAAATACAAAAAGCGTAAAACACACAAAAAAAATCCATTATGAGACTTTTCAAGCAATATGCATTACTTAAACTCTTCTCCAGTTAATAATATTTTGCTCGAATTTTTTTAACATGGAGAATATCAATAGAAGCGGAATTTAATTAGCTTTCCATTAGCATATTACTTTTGCTTTTTAGTCATAAATGAATTAGCGTATGAAAATTTGAATTAGAAGATTGCTTGGATATATAAAAATTCTCGGCCAACCGTGAAACAAATCCTATTCAGTTTGAAATATCTGGCAAGTCTTGTGTCCTGTCCCGGAAAGGTGATTAGCTGCTGTCGTCGTCGCGCCAAGAAAAACGGAGAGCAAAATGCGCAACAGTTATATTTGGCAGCTACAAAGCATAAAACAACGCCGAAACAGGTAGATTATCCAGTCATGACTAAACTACTGTGTATCATTCTTCAGTGCAACATAACAATCAGTAGTGTGCGCAATTCGTAGTATTTGGGGCTGGCGACATGCACTGCAGGTGGCGACTTCACCGGGTTTATCTACGTAGCGAGAATTGTGAAGAAAAAAAGTGGGTTGCGAGAATTGAGGAAACCTGATGTAAGGGGTGATGGGGGTAATGGGTGAATTTGAAATTGGTGGGGTGATGGGTTAATGAAGTGTGGGGTGATGGGTGAGTGAATGGGTGTGTGATGGGTGAGTGAATGGGTGGGGGGTGAATGGGTGGAGGGAATAGGTTGGGGGTGTATGGGTCACTTCGGTGAGTGAATGGGTGTGTGGGTGATGGGTAATGGGTGATTGGAAGGTGAGGGGGATGGGTAGGGTTGGGGTGGGTTCACCCGAACGGGGGGGATCACCGTACGAAGGCTACAACGCGAATTAGTTCAAATTTCGGCGCCACCATGCACACACGGATGCAGCGCCCCCCTCAGTGAACTACATTGCCAGCACAGGGTAGCGTCAGCGTCACTCTCCGTGTTTTACCAGGTAAAAATTTTTATTTTTCTATTTCCTTGTTACTTTTCGCCGTTCTTATATAGTGTCTCCATGTCGGCTGTGATGGCGTGATTCTTGAGTAAGTTTGCAATACGAAGGTATACCGTATTGACATGTTATTGAGTGAAAAAGTAGTGCATGCTTTCGAACAGGCCGCGGTGGCATTATTTTCAAAAATTGGTGTCGCGGGGGAAATCAACGTACTGGTGAGTCGGGGGATCAACGTACAGTGGAAATTTTGAAAAAGCTATATCTGTTTGAATACCTACACAAAACATACACAACAGTGATTGACTATGTATTATTCGCATGATATTAAAATGGTGGTGGTGAACTAGTTCATTTAAATTAAATGGAACAGTGTTTATTTTGTGGCATAAGTTGAAGGTTATTGGTATTAAATTTATGATGCTATATAGTGTTATGTAGGCTATAAGCACATGAACTAACTATTATATAAGTGATTTATGTATTGAATGATTCCTAGAATTAATTTTTTTATGGTTAACCAAAACCATTTAACACTAGCATATTTTTTTCGGGGCATGACGTGCGTGATCCCCCGCTCATACTATTTGTGGAAATCTATATATTTTTTAAATACTTTAGAAAAACATAAAGAAACGTGACTGACTATGCATATTAGCATGATATTAAATGGTGGTGGTGAACTAGTGCATTTAATTAAATGGAACAGTGTTTTTTTGTTGAGTGTAAACTGTTGAAGGTGCTTGGTATTAAAATTTATGCTATATCCAGTGTTATTATGCTATCATCACATGAAAACTAACTAGTATATAAGTTATTTTATTTATAGAATGATTCTAGAATTATTTTTTACTGGTTAAAAAAACTTTAACACTGCATATTTTGGGTGCATGACGTGCGAGTGGATCCCCGCATATATTGCCAGACTCATGTCCCAAAATAATATGTGCCATGCAAGAATCGCTCTACACTGTAAAAATACTAAATCTAAGCTAACCTAAACTAACCTACCTAACTTTGCATGATTTCCTACTGTCAGATTAACTCTTTTCAGATCTAACCTGAACCTTACGCCTCACCGTCATCATGGCCTCGCAAATATGTCAGGAAGAGCGACAAGCAGATGGACCCGCACTGGACCTGGAGGCTGCCTTTAAGCACCGCGTGGCCATAGACTGCAGCCTGAAGAGCCGCTGACCCAGATTCAACATCAAGAAACAACTCCTTAGCTGTAAGTTTGCTCTATTTAGTTCCATATCTCCCCAAGGTCTTTTGTATGACCCTCATCCCCCGTCTTCTTTTGGGTCTCCCCTGGGATGAGGTCATGCAAAAACCTCAGGGATAGCTTAGGGTCTCTAGATTTATCGATTTTAAAAGATTTATTCATTTTTTTGTTAGCTTTTGATTGCCAGCACGGGCCGTCTAAGTCCTAATTAATTTCTTTTGTTAAAGGATGCCTTCAGCGCTCTATTTAATTATTTTT
This sequence comes from Chionoecetes opilio, assembly GCA_016584305.1. Lineage (NCBI taxonomy): Eukaryota > Metazoa > Arthropoda > Malacostraca > Decapoda > Majidae > Chionoecetes > Chionoecetes opilio. Next base: position 37,354 of record JACEEZ010005948.1, read on the forward strand.
TTTGTCAACTTTTGTTGCCAGCAGTGCCTTTTAAGTCCCTTTTCTTTCTTTGTTACAGGACGCCTTCTATCGATCGAAGAAGCTGTCGGAGGGAGTTACCTATAATGGCTGATTTGCTTCCGTAGCAATAGGGTTTTCAGCCTCAACAGAAATATACATTGCTGATTTAACCATGCCACGCAGCCGATGTTCTACGGCGCTGCCCATGAACGATGTGCGTATGATGGGTACCAGTATGCCATAGCTTGTGGGAGCAGAGCATCCTGCTGCCTCTGGAGAAATAGAAAATGGCGACAAGGGACTGGTATATGCCTTCATGACCGTCATCCAAACCTTGTATTGAAGGCTCCGGAAGGCAAAAATTTCCATTGCCAGGGGATTGTTGCCTTCAACAAATCACTGTGGTAAACTCTTAAGGCTTTTACACATTCGCTTTGAGAGAAAGTACACCTTCCCCGCCGGACAGGATATACCATTTGGATGAGAGTTCCAATTGTCGACTGTTATGAAGCACATCAAGGTGTGTGTGCGAGAGGCCATCCAGTAGCACGCAGGTAACTCGTGTGAAACGCGGTGAACAGCATGACGTTTGTGGGCATTATATGCTGTGGGCAGATCCATCCCTCCAGTGTGTTATAATTCCCAGATGCCGATGGACTCCCGCTTTTCATGAGGAACACGATCTTTGGGTTCCAAAGGGATATTGCCTCCTATGGCTGGATGAATGGTGAATTCTTCGTGCAGTCACGTTCAGCATCTCCCATGAGAATTCCTTGTTTCTTCTGTAAGAACAAAATTCTTCTGTCATGGACAATGCTGAAGTGTCACATGAAGGCATTCAGCCTGTGAGTTGCGATAATGCATGGTAATCTTGATTGTTTACCTTGCCTCCGCATACAACCGACAAACTCCATCCATTGGATGTGAGTGTCTTTGGTCCCCCTTTAAGAATTCCTGAGTGCCCTACTGACGACCCACGCGCTCATGCACCCTAACGAGCACATAACATTCCACAAGTTTCCAGAGTTTGCTTCTGAGCATGGACAAAGCCCTACCCCCTCAACATTCTCAGTGGTTTTGTCGCGGGCGACGGTATATGGCCACTTCAATCGCAACATCTCTCCCAGATGATGTGTGTTTGTATGAAGCGCATGTTTAACCGATGACCGGCAGCCACCAGAATTTGTAGTGGAAGTTACTCAACTTCTTTTCTGATGGAGGAAGTTCAAGATGGAGAGGAGCGACGGGCTGAAGGCCATACCTCCGAACTATACCCTTCCCGCTGTGTCTCCCAGGCTAGATTAATGTCCTTGCCACTGCCTGGCCCCCCCCCAAAAGCCACGACAGAGACTGCCACCCCCGAGGCACCCAGCGACGATACAGAGCCTTCCACAGCCCCCGGGCCCCTAAGCACGACGAGCCTGCCACCTCCGGGCCCATCACGACGCCCGCCACTGCCAACCCCCGGGCCCCAGCACGACAAAGCCTGCCACCCCGAGCCCCAGCACGACAGAGCTGCCCACCCCGGGCCCCAGCAAATGCACCCTGCCACCCCGGGCCCGAGCACGACGCACCCTGCCACCCCAGGACACCCTTCTCACCAGAACTAGTACTTTAACCCCAGAGTGTTTCAGGCCGTTCCCTAAGGCTAATCCTCGTCCACCTTATGGAAGGGACGGAAGAGGGTGCGGGCCTGCCTTTTTAACCGGAATGAGGAGGCGAATATCTGAACCTGAGGTTGAAAGGAAGGAGAGGCAGAAAGCTGGAAGACAAAAAGAGAGCCAGAGCGGCTGAAAAGAAAACATTGGTAAGAAGAAGGGTCCACAAGCGGAAGAAGTCCGTGCCTGTGCCGGAGGAAGACCACCATGACGAGGAGGAGGTTGATGATGTCCGACTTCAGCTGGAGCCGACTTCCTATCCCCTAGTACTCGGATGAGGTGGACGACGAGGGCCCTGGACGCAGCATCATACCCTTATTTGCGGCGAAAACATCACAGGTGGGGGACTTTTTCTGGTTCACAGCTGAATCTAGGAAGGGAAGGGTTGTGGCACATTAGTGTGCTATGTTGCTCAGGTGTTGGCCCTACATGGAGATGGAAAATTTAAACCTCTCTTGCCTCCGATTAAGTCTGCTCAACACCGAGACACACGTTTTCACCTTCCCTACCATCCTAGATGAGAGCCTTCTGTTTGATCCAGAACAGTGCAAGGGGTCCCACAAACTTGTCATGACGGGCCGGCATCAATGAGTGCGGCAAATCACAAACGGCATATTGGCATTGAAGGCGCAAACCGTAATGAAGGTTATCGGCCTGGCTACGGACCCGACAACTTGTGCGTTCATGTTTGCACCCCGGCCTGTGGTCGGTTACGTTTACGATCTCTGTGTCAGATTTCTGTGTCGGCAAACCGTAACCAACTATTGATTGCCACTACTGAGCCCCAAACGGGGCCCGAAATATCTCTATATCGTGCCATAAAGCGGGCCAACACAGCACTCTACTGCATCGTGGCCACAAGCAGCCGATTTAGCATCCAAATAGTGCCTAAGCGTGCTACCAGCACCTGATCGGTGCCCACAAGCAGTCCGTTTAGCATCCAAATAGTGCCACATGGCGCCCGACTTAGCATTTGAATAGTGCCACAGCAGGCCGACTTAGCATTTGAATAGTTGCCACAAGTGGGCAATATAAGCAGCTGATGTGCCACAAGCGGCCGATAAAGCAGCTGAATCGCTTTAAAAAAAACCGTTTCTAATGCCGGGTAGAGACGCCGACTAGTTACCTGCCACGACTGCGCACGTACGACGATGCATCACACAGGAAACATTGATCACGCCTCCTGGACTCAGAACTATTATCGTCAAGATTCGCTATATTTTACCTAAATGTCTACACAACTTAACTCCAAACCTATCCAAATTTAACCAACCTAAATGAAGACCTAAACCAAACGTTAACTTACCCAACTTTAACCATTTTATTTTTTTATATAATAACTGCAAGTTATATTAGGTTACTTAAGTTTGATTATGTTAAATTTAAGTGAGTTAAGGCTTGGTTTAAGATTTGATTTAGGTTTGGTTTCAGGTTTTAAGATAGTTTGGGTTAAGTTTTTTGTAGACTTATTTTAGTCAAATACGCGAATCTGATGATAATGTTCTGGTCTGGAGGCGTGGCCACTGTTTTCCTGTGAGACATCATCTGCACTGCGTAGTCGTTGGCAGGTAGCTATCTGGGCAGGGCAGCTATTCGGCGCGCTACAACCGCCCCACTTTTAAATGAACCAGTTTTGGTGAATGAATAACCTGTGCCAGGATTGAATGGTTTCTCAACTCTTACAGGATTGAGCTAGTACCAATAGGCCTATAGTGCAACAAAGAATAAAAATTATCACTATAATTCAAATTAAGCCTACTCAATCATCTCGGCCTTGCGTATATGTGCTTGCCTGTGTTGAGGCAGTCTTGCACTGGCAGTCGCATCCATTTACATGTTGCCCTAATACACTATCAGGCCGATGCTACAAGAAATAAATACTGTAAATGAACAACAAAGTACTTGGTGTATATAAATATAATTTTCATAAGAATATAGTCACTGTATTTGTTACAAAATTGAAAAAAAGTCCCAGATAATGGTGGTAAAATTTCTATTAATGAACAGAAAAATAACGAGAATAAATAAACCAAATAAATACATAATGAATAACATAAATAATTAAAAACTAAACTCCATAATGTATATCCATATACTCATATATATATATATATTCTATATTTTTATTATTTTAAATTATATATATATATATATATATCTATATATATATATTATATAATATATAAATTTTACCCATAACGTATAGTTATAACAGTGGAATTATCTATGTGGATCTGTCATCCTGCTCACGCACTATTCATAACTAATGTACTATATGTGACAAGTATAAATAATATTGAGATGCTTGCAAATCTAAAATGATGAACGCCAAAAATAAAATTGGATAAGTATCATCGATCGTCTAACCTCATAATACATTATGGAAAATCTGACGTTCAACAGAAAGAAGAAGAAAATGTAGCCTGAAAAAAAGGGTCTATCAATCTCCGTAAATTAGGTTGGTTAGGATAAGAGAAAAAAGATAACCGAAATGTATCAGAAAATTACGGTTTACCCTAACCCTGAGAACTTATACAAACCAGAGTGTTTCGTCCTCAAACCCATAGCAAATCGTATTAAATATTAGAATTCCCACCATATGTCAGATTTGCAGGGTGGCTGTGTCCTTAGCAGCTGCCACGGTGTCCTCTTCTGTTTCATAAGATGCCATGTGCCATGCTCCTATGTTGGTGCCTTTCTTCACCACTTAAAATGCTTTGATCACAAGTTGCTCTGAAAAAGACAACTAAGATTAGATTTTCATGATCCGATGCAACTGTCTGAGTTTTACTAACTCTTTGCAGATTTCTTTATATGTTCGATCGGCCAATATCTTCACAAAGAGATTGTTCAACCTATGCATATCACTTCAATTAACCCTTTACAATACAATAGAGACCACAATCAGTGGCGTCACGAGGAATGGAGCCATGCGGCCATGCCCCCCCCCCCCCCTTTTTGCAAAGTAACATATAGCCAATATATACAACCCATATATATATATAATATATATATATGTAAATATATATATATATATATATATATGTATAGGGATAGATAGATAGAATAGATATATAATGGATTGATAGATAGATAATGGATCGATAGATAGATAGATAGATAAGAATAGATAGATAGATAAACAATTACTTTTATTTAAAAAAAAAAAAAATTGGTTTTTTTTATGTTTCCTTATATTTTTTTAATTTTCTATATATTGTTTATTTTTTTTATTTTCTCTATATTGTATTTTTTATTTTATTTTTATTTTTGGGATTTTGTGATTTTTTTTTATATAATGTAGATTTTTATACTTTTATATATCCTAGTTTTTTTCATATTTTTTTTATTTTTTTATTATTTCTTGATTTTATATATAGAAATCTTTTTTTTCTTATTTTACTTTTATTAAATAATATTGTGTATATATATTTTTATTTATTGATATTTGTAGAAGATTTTATATATATTATTTTTTATATATATATATATTTTTTTTTTTTTTTTTTTTCTCATATTTTTTTATTTTAAGATTTTTATTTATTCTTTATTATTTATATATATTATATATCATCAAATTATATATATATCTATCTATAGTATCTATAATATATATATAGATATATGATCTATATTATAATTATAATATATATATATAAGATATATATTAGGCCCCCCCCCCTTGTTCATTTTTCTAGGGTACGCCACTGACCACAATACAAAGACCTATAATAGACCACAATACAAAGAATGTTTGTGCAAATCCATTAATGGATTGAAAGCTGTCTAAACTATTTTATGATTACTTAAACTAGTTGCATTGTACAAATCCGGTGAAGTTGAGGATAAACGTTATTTAAGTAATCTTATATGATCCTAAACTTTGGTCCTTTTACGACATTTATTCTTTTTTTTCTTACAAACCTATTTCTGCACTTTCGGGGTGTCGCCATAAACTAGAATTTACACTCTATACCAAATCCATACGCATGCATCTTTACCTAGAATTGAGATCAGGCACGAGTGTAAAATATTACCCACTAATCTACCAGGACATTGATTTGCGTACCTATCCTGAAGCAAGAGTAATGGGAGATAAACTGCAAATGAGGCATTTCCGATTTTTTTTTTTAAAAAAAGACCATCATTCTTTAACACACCAGAATACTAGTATATATTTTTTTAACACATACTCCATTATGGTTGAAAGTAACCAAAATATCTTAAGAAATCTGCTAAGAGGTCATATTTACAAGTTGAAGGCAGTTATAACTACGTTGCCTTGTAATGTAGTCAAACTCTGCAGTAACCGAGGCAGGTGTTGCTTCTTTAAATGAATGACAGTTAAAAGTAGTGACAGACATTTCTAAAAAATACACTTTTTTTAGAACGTTTTTTGAACGGAAAAACAAACACTCCCATTTTAAAAGTAATCAATAATACACCTCATGAACTATAAACTAATTAATATGACCTCAAACTACCTAACTTAGCCTTGCCCTTAAACTAACCTCACTTCGCCTTGCTCTTAAACTAAACTAACTTAGCCTTAAGCCCTTAAACTAACCTAGCCTAAGAAAACTTTTAATGGTTTGCACAATCACTTTAATTGCTACTTTCAAACTCGTTTCTCATCACTTTTAAAACTTTAACACTTTATTATGTTTGCCATTTTACAATATTTTTGATGATTATAACATGATATGGGTTGCAAACAGCCCTTTACAAGCAAACGTTTTTGGGCAAAGTGTTGGAGAGAGAGGGAAAACCCCATCTATAGAAACAGTAGAAATGTGACAAAAAGCCTTGATCCAGCACAGTCATGTCTAAATTTAGCCCAGTAGGTCAGTACTGCTGTAACCAAGGCTCAATCATACACCCATTCATCACAAAATCACCGTAAAACTGCGTTTAGTACAATATCCTCTTTTGACCCAAATTCTCCTGAACATAACTGGGGGCTGCGCCCATCCATACCCCCACCCCCACTAGTTTAACTAACCTAGCCTGGGCATTATTACTTATCCTATTATACCTTCGCTGGGAGAGGGGGGATTTCGCCCCTCCAGGACCCCCCATGTTTTATATCTCATTTCCCGTCGGGTTTATAGGGATTAGAAATGCTGCAAAATTGTCAGTTCTTAACCTGAGGAACTGTTTATAACTCGGCCTGTAATGCTTTTAACTGGCATTACAGTAGACCCCATCAACCAAGTAAAAACCATCTTCCTCCACGTACAAGCCTTATTACTTACTGCCCTGAACGTACATTCTAGAGTCCGTTCCCCCTTATTAGCGGGGGGTTTTTCCTCCAGAACTTCACAGATCACTTGTGATACCCTAACACGTAATTATAAGTGGAGGAGAGCTGCCCCTTCACCCTCCCTCCACCCTAAACGCACCCCCTTGAACCCGTCAAAATATACTATGTTGTAAAAGATTAATATTCTACCCTACTATAACCTAACCTAACCTCAATTAACCTACTAGCCTAACCTCGCTATAACCGCCTAACCTTACTATAACCTCCTAAGGGACCCAAAAAAAAAATTACTACCTTACCTCAATAGAACCTAACCTAAGCCCCTGGTAGGAATTCTATTTCCCCGACATTACGTCTCGCTAGGAAGTTATTGGTAAGTTTTGTAAGTTATAGTGAGGTTTAAGGGTTATAAATTTTTTGGGCGATCCAGAGCCCTGGGGTCATTTAGGGGGGCAGGGGGGTTGAAAGGTGGCATCCTTCCCTCTTTATTATTTACTGTTAGAGGTATCTGAAATGAGACTGTTAAGGTCTGGAGGAAAAAAAAACACTAATAATGGCGGGAAAGGACTCTAGTATTTATCTGATGTAAAGGCAAAGTTCTGAGGCTTTATAAGTCTCGCTATATATTGAGCATTTATCCTCTCTAAGTTGTCACCACCCTTTCCTACGTACCTTTATAAGTCTTTGTGGAGTAGATGAAGTCGATCCTCAGCCTGAGAGGCCTGTAAGAGCAGTAAATGTAGCGCCGCGGGCGCCCGGCCACTTCCACTGGTAATATTTTGAATATTGGCTTCGAGACAACGCCGTCACAACGGGCGCGAGTGGCCAACAGCTGGCTACGATTCAGCCACCTAATAATCAACAATTATCCTTAATCCCAGCTTTGAATCCTATTTAAGTCCTTCGGCCCGGCCATTCATGTCACATCCACTTAATATATTATCCTTGGGCCGAGTCAAGGAAGACTGTGTTGGGCCTGTACGAATTTATCAATAATTGGCCCGATATACAGTTCCCACTGCGGGGCCGACATCGGCTTCATCCGATTTGCCGAAACCAGTCGCCCTGCCGCCGGTGCCGATACGTACCCGGCACAAGCCGACACAGGCCCGCATAGCCCATGTTTGCTGGGGTCCTGGTGACCTCCAAGGGCATCACCAAGAGGCAGGCTGACCTGGTGAAGGTGTTTCCCCCGCTGCATGCCTTCATGATGCACTTCTGAATAGTGAGCATAAAAATACCTAGACCTATCTTTTAATAAATGCTATTTTATATGAGCTTATCTTTCATTTCATCACCTAATAATAATGGTGGGTGTCTAGGCTTAGCATATATGTTGATTTCAGGCAAAAAAAACACAATAATGTTTGATGTAATATGAGTTTAAAAATATCATACGGTGCCCCCCCATACCTGATCCGGTGTCCCCCCTCGTGGGGGGGACACCGGACGAGGTGCCAAAAATTTATAAAAAACCTTAAATGACCCTTATTATCTGAGTTAAGTATTCATGAGGGTACCATAGGTGGGCCATATTGTGAAGTTTGTTTTGGGCACAGTGTGCACTCTCTCAGGTAAAAAATGGATTTTTTATGAATATTTTTCCACTAATAGTACGGTGTCCCCCCACACCACCCTAATGGGTGAGTGAATGGGTGGGGGGTGATGGGTAATGGGTGAGTGAATGGGTTGGGAGTGATGTGCACGGGTTGGCGTTAATACATACATTTCTACATCCATGATTTCAGGAAAGTTAGAAGGGGCTATCTGGAGAGTCTGTGTTTGGTGGGCCCACCAAACACAGGTGGTGGGCCAAAGGTTTGGCCCAACAATAGCCCTCCGCAGGAGCTAGCCAAAAAGTCCGCCCGGAGGGCGGCTTTGCGGCTAGTAGACCATATAACTCAAATTCGCATATTACATTTTTTTTCTTCATATTCTCACGGCGGACTCTCCCCTTAATCTTGGTAAAATTAACCTTTTTACAGGCAGTACGTACACTTTCTTAAGCATTACTGGCCTATTTTAACCACTGTTGCTGCTGTATTCCATATCGCCACTTCCATGATATGTTAGAATTTTAGAATTGTTAATATTCATGCAAAAAGAAGATCGGTGTGGTAATCATCGCCGTTCAGTATACAAGTAAGGAAAAGCTTCGTGCCGTGCCTTGTCTTGCCTCCATCCTTCATCCTCCATGACATAAACAAACCCGGGCAAGGCAGTGCACGGCGTCCCTGCCTAACCTGCCGTACTACCCTTCCGTGCCGCACGTACCCTGCCCACACCCACTATGAGCCAGGACCTTGCTCTCCTTCTGAGTGTCTATGAAGGTGAGACAATATCTTCTGGCCGTGGTAGTGACGAAACCAGGCGGTGATGCAAGCGCGGTTTTGAAGCTGGTGCCGCCCAATGTAGATTTTCCAATTATTGAGTAAATTGAGATTTTGGCATTATTTTACACTACCGTAGATAACACGGTAAATTTCTAGTGTTTGCCCATACTATCCCACTTCCCCCAAACAAGTTTGGGGACCTGTGGGACTGCGGGGTTTTCGGGTGGGGAACAAATTATGCGTCGGAAACACGTAATTTAAGAGTTGTGTAGGGGGGGTAAAATAAAATTCCCTAGAGCTAGGGTAATTTCCTTATATCTTAGAAAAATTTGCCTAACCAAATTTAACCTAACCTAGCGGGGGGCTTGACCCACCGATAACCTAACCTAACCTAACCATATCTAACCTAAGCTAACCTAACCAAATCTAACCTAAGCTAACCTAACCAAATACAACCTAACCTTACCAAATCGGTTAATATGGAGGAGAGTTTCACGTTCGTTTTCAGAGACACCAACTACTTTTTCTTGGCCCACAATAGGTACTTGTTCTAATGGTGCTAGTTTTATTTTGCGCAAACCAAAAAAAACAAAAATAAAAAATGTATATTTTGTGGTTAAGGTTAGGTTTCTTTAAAACCTGTAAGGTTAGGTTAGGTTGGGTTGGGTTGGGTTGGCTTGGGGTTGGGTTAGGTTAGGTTTCATTAAAACATAAGGTTAGGTTAGGTTTCATTTTTTTCTTTTCATTTTTTGTTTTTGTTTGCGCAAAATAAAACTAGCACTATTAGAACAAGCACCTATTGTAGGCCAAGGAAAAGTAGTTGGTGTCTCTGAAAACGAACGTGAAACTCTCCTCCATAATTACCACCAAATCTAACCTAACCTAAACAAATATAACCTACACTAACCTAACCTCCTAGCGGGGGGTTGGGGGGGTTCTCGACACTCCGGTCATCATTCTGTGAGGATCGTCAGGTTCACACGTTTCTGGACTCAGAAGAAATCCAATTAATTTTCCCTAGATCTAGGGAATTTTTTCAACACCCCTAACTCAAAAACTATGTGGTTGCGACGCATATTTTGTATCTCAGCCAAATATCCCGCATTCCCCTAGGTCCCCAAGCTTGCTTTGTTGGAGAGGGGGAGTATGGGCAAACACTAGAATAATACCGATAACACTAAAGTCACCAGGACAACGTATTTTTCTGTTTACAGATGTGTGGTGGCGTTAATACTTACATTTCTACATCCATGATTTCAGGAAAGTTAAAAGGGGCTATCTGGAGAGTCTGTCATTTTGTGTCTTCATCTGTGTCATATTATGGCTATAAATGAACAAATTAAAAAAATATTACCAGAGTGGCGACCAACAATAAGGTCGTCAATTAAAGCGCGTTTTCGAGGCCGCTCTGGCCCGGTCTGGACTGGGCTAGTTCCAGGCGGCCACTGTTTTCGCTAGCCAGATTGGACCGGGCTGGAACGGGCGAGGCTGGGCTAGGCCAGTGAGCAGGAACACCTTGGCCCAGTGTGGGAAGAACTGGCACATGTGCACTACAGTCAGCGGGGAAGACGACCAGGAGCTTCTCGTGCTGCTGATAAGACATGAAACACCATGATGGCCGACCATAAGACTAAAGTAATTTCACGAAAAATTACAATATTCGCAATTTGCTGAAACAACATCTTGGGAAATGAATGTACCGTCAACAACACTATAGTGGCCACTGCACTAATGTCACCAGGCGCCATATATTACAAATTTTAGCATCACTACAGACTTGTATGTGTCACTGAAGACATGTACCGTAGCTATAGTGTTATGTAGATAATGTAAACTACGTACTGTGCACGTGATGTGATCTGTAGTGATGCTAAAACTCGTAATATATGCCCCTCTGCGACATTAGTGCAGTGGCGACTATAGATAGTGTTATTAACGGTAAATTAAATGAAATTTCATCATTAATTTTTTCACAGTCATCCCTGCTACTTGACTTCCCATTGAGTAAAAACGCGCACTTTTTAAAAATGTTTGGATTTCTGCCCGGAGGACCGCCCACTCGATCCCCCAGCCAATAGGAACGACGCATGGGACAAGGCCAGTCTCGATGCATTTTTGCGAGCATCAGTCCAGTCTGCACCGGTCTGGACTAGACAGGACCAGGGTGGTGAACGTCGCGAAAACGCGCTATTAGTGTTTATGTTCTGAGTGTCCTCCCGCCGTCGTCGTCGCGCACGGAAAAAAAACGAGTGGTGAAATTTGAAACCGTATATACTTGCAGATACAAAGCATAAAACAACGCTGAAACAGGGTAGATTATACAGTCATGATATAAACTACTGTGTATCATCTTCAGTGGCACATACAAATCAGTAGTGATGCTATAATTTGTAATATATGGCGGCTGGCGACATTATTGCAGCTGGCGACTATACTGTTATCTACGGTAGGACCAGAATTCCCTACACAATTGGTGGTATGGTTTCTGTTTACCTTATTGGATTCTAGGAAACTTTCTCTCAATGAACTTCCGTCTCAAATATTTCTTTTGGAGATATAACATGTTATTTATAGGGAGGAGAGAGACAAGTGTTTACGTGCACCTCACACTTCTTTCTCTTGTGACTTGCAGCGCCTCTGTTCATCCCTTGCCGCGGACACTTTTTAATGAGGATTTGGCTTTAGTTAGGAGGTTAAAACATGGGGTTAGGTTAGTGAGTTTAAAGGTTGGGTCAGGTTAGTTAATTTCATATCTCCTATATACTCTCCTACTATAAACATTGGTAAAATTCTGGAGTCCTTTCCCGTCCTTATTAGTGTTTTAATTTTCTCCAGACCTTCACAGATCCCTTCAGATACCTCTAAAACGTAATTATAGAATGGGGGAGGGTTGCCACCTTCAATCCCCCCTCCCCCCTATATTACCCCGCCCTGAACCCCCCCAAATAATATTAACCTAACTTTACCTTTTTTTTTTTTTTTACATCACAAAGGACTGGCCAAGGGCACAACAAAAAGAGGTAACACAAAGTCCGCTTAGTTGCCAGTCCCTATAAAGAAGACAGTAAGAGAATAAAATTGGGGGGTGGGCCAATTTAGTTCCGGAGGTGTCTTGTCACTTAACTTTACCAATAACCTCCTAGCGAGACCTAAGGGCGAGAAAGAACTAGAATTTTACCAGGTTAGGTTAGGTTAGGTTATATTGAGGCTAGGTTAGTCATTATTTTTTTCTTCTATCACTCCCCTACTTTATAATTACGTTTTAGAGGTATCTGAAGGGATCTGTGAAGGTCTGGAGGAAAAAAATCCCACTAATAAGTGTGTGAAAGGACTAGAATTTTACCAAAACATTTTATATCTCCAAAAGTAGCAATTTGCGACAGAAACAGAGAGAGAATGTTTCTTAGAATCCATTAAGGTAAACAGAAACCATACCCCCAATTGTGTAGAGAATTCTAGTCCTACACAGAGCGCCAAAGTATTGTTCGCGACATCATAACACAGCGCTTCCATACGGGAATTCAGAAAATGTACTCTATGGCAGCCTACTGACTTCCGAGAGAGATATCTTACATATGGCAGCTTGTTTAAGGCACGGGCAGTCCATCAAGACCGTTGAGGAATGTTCAGATGCCACTTGTCAATTACAGGGAGGTCCCGAAGATACGAGCAGTTAGGTTCCATCTGACATACTCGTTAAGCGAAATCTCGTATAACGAAACACATAACCAATGGTAAAATATAGGTTCGGTTCCAGGACTCCATCAAAAAAAAAAAAAAAAAAAAAGGACATGTTTTTCAAGTCGTGCCACCAGAATTATCATATTTTCAGATTGATTATCGTACAACCTTAGGTAAAATCATATATCATATACAATAAACCCTTCATGCTCGCGGGGGTTAGGGAACAGACACCCGCGAGTATCGTAAATCCGCGATCATGACATTAGTTACCCCTCCCGCCCCGAAAATAGGCTTACGGTATAAAGAAAATGGATTTTGTTGCTTGAATGATAATGATAATGATAATGAAACAGTTGGGCTGTTTCCTTAAAACCCGAGCCCCTGTCCACCCAGCAGTGAATGGGTACCGGGTGTTAGCCGGGGGTTTGTAACCCGCCTCCCGGGGTGCTGGCTTCGGCCAACACTATAAGCACTGGTAGCAGACAGCTCTCTAGGGGTAGTATGAGAGAGAGCTGTCTGGTTACAGTGGAGATCCATCTCAGCTGCGTCGATAACTGACGAAATTCTTCAAACATCAAACATCAAAGTTCACATCAGGGAGTGCCGATAAAAAAGGCCAGACTACCAACAACTGAACTGAACACTGTCATCATCAGCAACAACCCATAATAGCTGAGGCCGTGACACATGTGTAGCCGCTGCCAGGGTTACATCACAACACTATTCATCCCCGCCACCACCACCACCATGGATAGGCCTATGGCTGAGCCCAGAAGGAGGAGGAAGTGGACGCTGAACCCCCGTGGATCGCCGTGGGCCAACGGTGAGGGTTGTGTTAGGGTGTGTTGTGTTGGGGTGGCTGGCGCAAAGCTATGCCTCTCGCACCACAGCCAGATTGTCCACACCAGCTTGCTCCAGTGCTCCTCTCTGTGTTTTAGGGTGATTGGGTTGGCACTGCTTAAATGTTCACTATTGTGTCTGGTCTGGTGGTGGCTTGAGGAAGTTGAGGTGTGCACGCAGCGCTCAGCCCACCAGTGTGTGGCTACCGTAGTCCGTAGATAACACTAGTCGCCAGTCACTCGCCACTGCACTAATGTCGCCAGGCGCCATATATTGCGAATTTTAGCATCACTACAGACTTTTATGTGCCACTGAAGAGGCATGCACAGTAGTTTTTATGAAAAATACTTTTCGTATTTTAAAATTATATTTAATTACCTGTATTTATTATTATTTATCCCAAGAGTTGAAAACCCGCGAGTAATCAAATCCGCGAGCATGAAATCCGCGAGCATGAAGGGTTTATTGTAGTCAGTTAATGATTTTATAATTTTAGTAAATAACTTGTAATTTACTTTAGTAAATAACTTGGTAATTTTACTCACCCCAGTTTGAATGTCGTAACATTGGATTTTCGATCTCGTATATTGAAAATAGACCCTAATTTACACATCTCGTATCATCGGATTCTCGTATATCGAATGCTCGTATAACGGGACCTCCCTGTATAGACGAAGCATTTTTAAAAGTATCACCTTCCTTCCCGCGAGTAATGTGAACAGATGCGCATTGGTATAACTATCATTATTTTCATAATGAGTGGCAAGAAAGACCTAACAAAGCAGCAAATTATAGTTATTGTATCTCTACACAAGGCAGAGAGGCCAGTGGAAGAAATATCAAGGATTGTGGATGTTACGAGGAGATGTGTGCATAAGTGGGAGGAAAGTTTCACGGTGGGTTGCACCGTCGCGACAGCCGCGACACCAGAACATTATAAGTGGCCAGGGCGAGGATGTAAAACATCAGCAAGCACCCTAAATGTCATGAAACGTCAAGTGGATGCCCATCCTCAATTAAGAGCAAGAAAAATATTGCGATATGACTTTTACATCCTCGCCCTGGCCACTTATAATGTTCTGGTGTCGCGGCTGTCGCGACGGTGCAACCCACCGTGAAACTTTCCTCCCACTTATACACACATCTCCTCGTAACATCCACAATCCTTGATATTTCTTCCACTGGCCTCTCTGCCTTGTGTAGAGATACAATAACTATAATTTGCTGCTTTGTTAGGTCTTTCTTGCCACTCATTATGAAAATAATGATAGTTATACCAATGCGCGTCTGTTCAAATTACTCGCGGGAAGGAAGGCGATACTTTTTAAAATGCTTCGTCTATAATTGACAAGTGGCATCTGAACATTCCTCAACGGTCTTGATGGACTACCTGTGCCTTAAACAAGCTGCCATATGTAAGATATCTCTCAGAAGTCAGTAGGCTGCCACAGAGTACATTTTCTGAATTCCCGTATAGAAGCGCTGTGTTATGATGTCGCGAACAATACTTTGGCGCGCTGTGTAATGTAAAAATTTACCAAGATTTTTATCACTAGATTCTCGGATAATAATTACCATATTTGCCGGCGCATAAGACGCAGTTTTTTCACTTAAAAAGGAATGCAAAGTTCATCCTGCGTCTAATGCGGCCATATTAGCGCATGAGAGGTCGGGTAGAGAATGCAGAACAGCCGGTGGTGTAACACTCCAGACCCCTTTGAAGTGATCTGTGTTGAGCAGTAGTCCACTGTGCACAAATTTGTAACTGTGTTATCAACAGTAATGCATAATACGTACTAAGAAAAGGTTGGAGTTTAAGAGAACAAGAGCTGGGGCAACAAGATAGCGATTGTTGCTGCCAAGATGGCCGTGTCAGATGTAAACATCATCCACCCCCCGCTGCTGCTCTCCATTGTAAAACGTCTGATATCTCAGGTCTGCTGCTTCACCTGGGATATTTCACTCGGCGACGCCCTCCACGCTCCCACCATGGGTCATTAGGCTACCGCTCAGACTCCTCCCCGCACCCATGGAAAAGACAAACATCCCGCATATTAGTTGTAGCCTTAACCCGCATTCGACTCGGGCCACACAAGTTGACACAACTGTTGGAAGGAGATGATAGAAGGGAGGCAGAAAATGATGATGGAATTTTCACTGGACTGAGTATTGTTGATAAATGGAATAGTGAAACAAAGAGAGTGTTAAAGTTTTATTTGAAGGAGTGTGAGCGGTGAGAGGGAGGTGTAGTATCTTGGCGAGTCTTGTCTATACACACAAGGATGGAGAAAGGGCGTCGTGGCTTTGTAGATTATTTGACAGCGAGTCATTGTACAACGTAGGGACAAGAGGTGCGCGGCGTGTGTGTCTCTGTGTGTCCTGTGGCTGACTGAATTACCTGGCTGGTGTTGCAGTTGTGTGCCAGTGGTGCCAGATATGGGGATTTGTCCCTAGATTTGGGGATTTCGGGGCACTGATGGGGACATTCACTCTCGATTTGGGGGCTTTTTGAGTTCATATTACCTCTCTTTAATGACCTCAATAAGAGAATGCAGTCTGAAAAACCTCAGATCCATACTCTGCACCACTCTGTAAGCACAGTTTGTAGAACAATCATGGACTGTTCAATTAAGAATGAACATTTAAGAAAAACAGCTGTTGAAAATGTGCAGTACAGAGATCCATCAAACTGTTCCTCTTAATGAAATATATCTGGGTCCTAAAGTGGCTGCAGCAGTTACAAATAACACCCATGGATTGTCAAAACAAAATTTGGAAGCTTTTCAGAAGCGTTGCTTGAGTTTCTTGATTGAGAGTGTACATCAGATAAGTATGAGATTTCCCTTCAGAGAATTGATATTAAAAAATGTGAGCTTCATTGATCCCAAAGAAGTTAAGTCAAGAAATGTGGTCTCCATTGGTCCATTGGCTAGTGTATTTCCTGGAATTGTAGGTCCTGACAAAATAAATCACCTAGACAAAGAATGGAGAGTACTAAGAAACACCGATCTTGCTGATTCAGAAATCAATGATGTTGAAGGCTTCTGGGAGACAGTTAGAGAAATAAAGAGTGGTGATGAAACCCCCATGTTTCCAAATTTGTCAAGTTTTGTTTCTGGGCTATTGCGTCTTCCTCATTCTAGTGCCACAGCAGAAAGGATATTTTCATCTGTAAACAATTTTAAAACAAAACAAAGAAACAAACTCAACCAGAACTCTAGTTGGACTTCTGCATTCAAAGCGGTATTTGAAAGGCCGGGAATGTTTCAATGTTGCTGTAAATGATAAACTAGTCAACATGATGACTTCAGATATCTACAAATACCATGAAAATGATGATTCGAGTGATTATTTTATTTAGTATGCATGTAGTTAGTATTTAGTAGTAGTGATGATATTATTTAGTTAGTTATTCTATTCTTTCTTTCTGGCTTAGTACAGTATGTCCAGAATATTAGTTGGATTATTTAAGTTCCCCAAGAGGCTAAGAGCATTAATATTTTCATTTATTTCTGTATCATATTTCTAAGCAATTTAAGGAAATATATCATCCCTATCAGCCTAAAGTAGAAAATTGTAATAAATGTATTTTTTATTAAATGCTCATGAGGCTGTATCCTATTACTGCCTTTTTTTTCTTCTTTTTTTTCAGTCCTTGTGATGATTATAATAAAAAAGTGAAATATGCTACTTCATGTGTAATGTAATATATTGTGTAAAACAAAGTATGAATTATTTGTACATTAAAATCAACATGGCAATTTTAATTTACATGTGGAGTAGCTATGTAGCATATATTTCAGCATTTTTATAACAAGTATGGAAATATATGAATTGTGGATTTTTGGGGATTTTCCCCCCGAATATTTAGGGATTTTGAGACCAGACTGTCTGGCAACACTGGAACTTGTGTCGACGAGGACAAGTCAGGTCAGCGTTAGGTCACCCTCTAATCCTGGTCCCAGACATGGGGATGGCCTAAGCCGATGCAGGTGTATTCATCTAGTTGTATTCATCTAGTTGTATTTTACAGGGCCAGAGCAATGCTCGTATGGCCCCGTCTCCATATCAACATTTATTTTTCTCATTCATCTTTAGTGTTGGCCGAAGCCACCACCCCGGGAGGCGGGTCACAAACCCCTGGCTAACACCCGGTACCCATTCACTGCTGGGTGGACAGGGGCTCGGGTTTTAAGAAGACCGCCCGTCTGTCTTCGCTCCGCCCGGGGATCGAACCCGGGACTTCTCGGTTGTGAGGCGAGCATGCTAACCCTTACACTACGGAGTTCCCAATGTGTGTGTGTGTGTGTGTGTGTGTTAGCGCCGCTACAGTGGTAAGCAAGGTGGGATAGGAGACAACATAGGCCTTTGTACCACCTCGACCCCTCAATCCTCATCCCCGTACCTCTACGGATAAGGAAATTGTATGAAAGAGTGCTAGTAAAAAGGCTGCAATGGTACCTGTAGACGGGACAAAAGTCTTCCACACGGTACACCAAGACCAAGACCCATCACGGCGCCACACCGTCCGCCTCAAGGCCGAATCACACTATACCATCATGGTAACACGGCACCGTCTCATCACATCCGTTAGAATTTGTTACATTCAAACAAATAGACGTGTTACACTAAACAGTGCGCCGCCGTCACGGCTCCAGCACATCACCGTCCTGTCACGTAACGGTTTCTGGGGAAGAATATTTTAACGTAATGAGACTGTGCCGTGCTGATAATTGTCATTTTCTCTAGGCTTTATGTACCCAAAACAGTGTTTTTTAGAGTTAAACTCCTCTTCTTCATCCAACAGAAGTGCTATTAATGCAAATTTCTTCAACCATAGCCTCTGAGGCACCATGTCTGCTTAGAGGGTGAGCAGTAACTGCTGAAAATGATGGAACCGTCACGACTAGTGTGAATACAAGGCACGGCTGACGGAACGCTGCTGTGATTTCAGAGTGTGAACCTTATTTCACCTGTACCTTCCTGAAGAAGACTAATCAACCCTCGCGACTGTGGTAGATTCATAGGTGTAAACCAGGGCAAATATCGTCGATCCCGACAATGGTGCCCTTCAACAATTACAACAATAACACAAAGTAGAGATGGTTACCTTACAGTGTTACCTAAATGTCTTCGTAGATTTTTGTTATTGGGCAACCACCAATTTCGAGGCT
This sequence comes from Chionoecetes opilio, assembly GCA_016584305.1. NCBI lineage: Eukaryota > Metazoa > Arthropoda > Malacostraca > Decapoda > Majidae > Chionoecetes > Chionoecetes opilio. The sequence goes on from JACEEZ010005948.1 coordinate 56,306, forward strand.
GAAACTTAGTCCTTCTGAATAGTTTTGATGTGTTTTGAATTAATCTGGGTCTCGTTTTTGTCGGACATCAATGTTTGTTTACATGTGTGTGTGGAGAAGGGGGCAACCTGCCCCTCCAGCTCGCCCCGCAAACATTGTTACGCTTCACACTGCCATATTATTGGTAATTTTCGTTTTTTCTCTATATCTTCTGTTATTAAACCAAACCCGCACCTCTAACCTAACCTAATCTGATTTGGGGCTCAAAATACTCAGAATGAAGAAAGCTACACGATGATGTAGGTAAGATGATTTTAGGTAGAGGACTTTTGAAAGCCCTCTACCAAAATAATACCAATATCTATACTGCAAATTTTTCACAAAGTCTAAACACATAGCAGAAAAGCAACAAAGGCATACCTACAACATTAAATCTAAGCTATATGTCATAGGTATAAAAATATTAGAATATCATTCGTGGGGGCATCCTGCAATATATTATGACCGATTTTTGTTACCCTGTCATTCCATTTACATTTTAACTAGTACAATTTTTCATTCACATTCATTGCACTGTGAATATTGTATTTAGGTACATGCTCATAATCATTTGCTTTCCCTACAAATCCTTTTTTTTTTTCAATAACTTTTGATAAATTGACGGAAAACATTTTTCAACTCAAAACACCAATAAATTTTTTTCCTCAAAACCTCCTTGTAAAATAGGGGTGCGTCTTATGCGGAGGTACGTCTTATGCGCCGGCAAATACGGTAAATAATGGTAAAACTGGGTATATATTCGGGGTTAATATTCCGCAGGAGTTAGCAGGCTCCACAGGCCTTACAGCTTACTTTTTCTCTATTATTTTCCTCTCAGTATGTTGTGCAGTAGTTATTTAGGTATACATTTGGGATAATATTGAGTTAATGCTACCGTAGCGTTTTCGCCCGATGTTGATACTTATATTTATTTGTAGTATTCTGGTTGCTGAATGTAATGTGTACCGCCTGTAAACTTTCTGTGCCGTGACGGCTGCCTGACCACTTTCACTTTCACTCTTCTACTCTTCTCTCTTCTGTCGTCGTGATGTTATTCTGAAGGAGATGCCGAAGGGGGAGCTGCAGGGTTCAGGTAGTTTCGGCCGTAAGTAATTTATGCCTCAATGTCCAAACTGGCAAACGGCCGAATCGTCTCATGGCCTAAACAACATACGGCATATTATAAATTGTATACGACCTAAAGAATACATGACCTTTCGAGTGAATGGCTATTCGAGCGGAGGACCATTCGAGCGAATGTCTAATTTCCGTATTTTACGGCTTATAAGACGCACTTTTTTACCCTAAAAAATACCGTGGAAAATACTCATGCGTCTTCTAAGACGAATGTTAAGAACATAAGAAAATAAGGAAGCTATAAGAGGCCGCGAGGCCTACACGTGGTAGTTCCTGTCACCTAACACTACCTACATCCACCTTTCATCCCCATCCATGAACCTATCCAGCTCCTCTTTAAAGCTCCCTAATGACTCCGCACTAACTACCTGTCTACTGAGACCATTTCATCGGCCTAAACAACATACGGCATATTATAAATTGTATAAGACCTAAAGAATACATGACCTTTCGAGCGAATGGCTATTCGAGCGGAGGACCATTCGAGCGAATGTCTAATTTCCGTATTTTACGGCTTATAAGACACACTTTTTTTCCTAAAAAATACCGTGGAAAATACTCATGCGTCTTCTAAGACGAATGTTAAGAACATAAGAAAATAAAGGAAGCTACAAGAGGCCGCGAGGCCTACACGTGGTAGTTCCTGTCACCTAACACTACCTACATCCACCTTTCATCCCCATCCATGAACCTATCCAGCCCCTCTTTAAAGCTCCCTAATGACTCCGCACTAACTACCTGTCTACTGAGACCATTTCATTCGTTCACCACCCTATTTGTGAACCAGTTTTTCCCTATTTCCTTTCTAAATCTACGCTTTTCCAGCTTGAATCCGTTACTTCTTGTTCTACCCTGGTTAAAAGCCGTAAGAACTTTTCCTACCTCTCCTTTATTAAATCCCTTTATCCACTTAAAAACTTCTATCAGATCACCCCTTACTCTGCGTCTCTCGAGTGAGTGTAATTTTAATAACTTCAATCTCCTCTCATAACTAAAGTTACGCATCCCTTGTATCATTTCGGTCATCCTTCTCTGCACTGTTTCTAACAACACTATATCCATCCTGTAATATGGAGACCAAAACTGAACCGCATAGTCTAGGTGAGGCCTGACTAGAGCCAGATAAAGCTTTAGAATAACTTCCGCACTTCTACTTTTAACACTTCTGGTAATGAATCGTAATACTCTATTAGCTCTATTTCTGGCCTCAATACATTGTTTCCTAGGTCGGAGGTCTGGGCTCACCCTCACTCCAAGATCTTTTTCACCTTCTGATCTTTTCAGCGATACATTGCTTATGGTGTATCTATTACCAGGGTTTTTTCTACCAACATTCATAACGCTGCATTTATCAATATTAAATTCCATCTGCCATCTGACTGCCCACTCGTTAAGTTTATCTAAGTCTCCCTGCAATATGTTTACATCAGACTGTGATCCAATAATCCTACCTAACTTAGTATCATCAGCAAACTTGCTGATATCACTGCTAATCCCACTATCCAAGTCAGTTGATGTAAATAAAAAATAGTAATGGACCCAAAACAGATCCTTGTGGAACTCCACTTGTCACCAGTCCCCATTCAGATTTAGAACCATTAATTTTAACCCTTTGTTGCCTATTACTTAGCCAAGCTCTGATCCAATGAAGAACCTTCCCATCTATACCATGAGCCCTAACCTTATTTAAAAGTCGCTCGTGTGGTACTTTGTCAAATACCTTACTAAAGGCCAGATATATTATATCATAATCCTTATCATTATCTGCCGTCTCATAAACTTTCCTATAAAAACTCAATAAATTGATGAGACATGACCTACCCTTGGTGAATCCATGTTGTGAATCATTGATCAAACTGCTTATCTAAGTGCTCTCTAATGTTTTTTGCAATAATAGATTCCAATAATTTACCCACCACTGATGTTAGACTTACGGGTCGATAATTTGACTTTAGTCCTCTGTCTCCCTTCTTAAATATGGGAACAACATTTCCTTTCCTCCACAATAATGGCACATCGCCTATCTCAATAGATTTTCTAAAAATGTGCACTAACGACTCACTAACAACCTCCTTGCATTCCTTTAATACCCTGGGATACACTTCATCTGGTCCTGGCGCTTTAAAATTTTTCATTTTATCTATACCCTCTTCCACCATTTCCCTAGTTATCACAATATCTTTGAGTTTCTCCTCATCGCTTCCTTTGAACATCTGTTCACTATCAGGTATCACTATCTGTGTATCCTCCTCCGTAAAAACACTTAAGAAATAATCATTTAGACTCTTACACATATCCTCATCCGTATTTAAGACCTCCCCCTGTCCTGACCTTAACGGCCCAACTAATTCCCTTGTCTTTGTTTTATATACCTGATAGAACCCTTTTGGGTCCCTTTTTGCCTGTTCTGCTACTTTAATCTCATAATTGTTCTTAGCAACTCGAGTAATTTCTTCACTGTCCTCGCCATGACGTTATACTGTTCTTTGTTTACCAATCCTGCCTTGAACCTTAAATAAAAGTTTCTTTTTACTCCAATGTTGTGTTTTAAATTGGTGGTCATCCATTTTGGATCACTCTTTCTGGACCTTATTTCCCTATAAGGAATATTTCTTTTCTGTCCGTCAATTATATTCCTTACAAATGAGGTATAATCCTCATTAGCCCCGACCTCACTTCCATTTCTAATCTCTCTAATTACCTCCTGCGCCCCGACCTCACTTCCCTGTCTAACCGCTCTAATTACCTCCTCAGCCTCGACCTCACTACCATACCTAACCACGCCAATTACCTGTTGAATGTTGGAATGAGACTGCCGCCAAGACTGGCGGGAGCCGTTGCGCGGCAACTTCCACCTCGGCAGATTGGCACCAACAGCGCCACCTATTGTCTGCTAGTGTTGATGCAGCATTTACCACCAGGCTGTCACACGTATCACAAGCTTTATTCAGTCCTGGAAATTATAACCCATGGCGAATTCATCAAAACTATTTGATGATCCATTTATACTATGGATTTCCTTATACCTTTACACAAGAATGTTTTTATATCATTTAGTTTTTTTGTTTTTTTGAGAAATTTCTTTCCAAAATTAGGGTGCGTCTTCCAAGATGCAGCGTCTTATAAGCTGTAAAATACGGTAATAAGTAATATTATAGATATGCTACTATACGTGCATGGTATAAAAATAAATCTGGATGCGACTGGCCATGTAGGGTTATCGACCAAGTTGTCCTGATGTAATCCACCAGTGGCTGTAGTGGATGAGTGGCATTGTCAGCTAGGGTTTCAAACATTGCTGGGATATGCTCTGCTGGGAGGAAGAGTAGTGCAAGGAGCTGCTTGATATACTCATGTATAGCACCAGAGGTTTGTTTGGTAGGGCACTTTACAACCAAGATCCACTACCTTCCTGAATACAGCTTGAGTCCAGTGAAAGACACATCCCTGGATCTCCACATCTGGCAAAACCTCACAGACAGCTGCCCACACTGCCTGCTCAAAGTCTAGCTTAACCTTTTGGATACAGAGAGCTGAGATGAGGTCCTTCACAGTTGAGAGGACTTCAACGTAGTCTTGGCGTCTACGGCGGGACATCACAGGAAAAAGAAGAGGAACCTGCCTCACACTCCAAAAATTATTCTCTTGAATGGTCCTCCGCTCAAAAAAGTATTTGCTTGAATATTTTTGCTTTGAAATGTTAGGTACAGACACCGACCTAAATAACCAAGCTTCATCAAGAACACTGCTGATCACACTTCATCAAGATCACACTTTTGCAGCTATTGCCTACAGATTATTTCGGTAAATTAGACCTTGATGAATGAATTGTGTGTTGTAACGTAAGGCTGTGTGGTGTGATAGGTGGCTGGAGTGTGACCTGCAGATGTGTTAAACCAGTGGTGATGTGGTGTGTGATTGTGTACCAGTGTAGTGTGACACCTAATTGTGTGATGTGGCGCATAGTAGTGTGATGTGACACATTAATTGTTATGTGGTGTGAAGCCTGAATTCAATGAAATATATAGTCATTTAGTGAATACATTATTTTACCTAAGGTTGTAAGATAATTTATCTGAAAATACGTTTATTTTGGTGGCTCGGCACGACAATTTGGGCTACAAAAGTTTACATCCGTTCACCGGTCCCTGCGGCCTAAACATCGTACGGCCTAAAGTTGTGACGGACTAACTGGATCACGACCAAAAAAAATACGGCCTAATAGACCCAAACTCGAGCTGGAGCCCACATGACGAGAAAGGGGGCTGACTGTTCATGGATGCTGGTACAGGGAACTAATGTAATGTTCCATGGGCATACCTGAGGACCGACAGAGCGCTACTGTACCCTGGGCCCTCTATTATCTCTTATGAATCCCGTCAGGAGAATCTTTTCACAGATGCACTGACAGGGTAACAATCACAATTCGGGGAATAAATCTTATTTCCCATTTTTATTGAACACACACAGTATAAACTTCATCTTCAAACGAAACCACAGTTGGCAACGGTACTGATTAAACCAAGCTGATATATCATCTTGGTCAGCGGTCGTCTAGGTACTTTCTCGCATTACAAATGCATTACAGTAAAACCTCTAATATTCTGACTATTTAGGCCAAGAAGTGGTTTGAGTAATGCAAGGATCTGAATAATGCGGGGATTATAGAAAAGAAAAAAAAGAAAAAAATATAAACATAATTCTAGGTGAATACAGAACATTTCTAAGTCATGCAAATATCAATAGTACGCATAAGATAAATCATGTAAATAAATAAATCTACAGTAAAAATACACAATACAGTACTGTACAGGTGTAGTGTACAGTACTGTCAGTCCTACGTCTGGCAGCGGCTGCCGGCATCATGATGGTGGATATTTCCTCCTCTTTCTTGGTGTTGTTTGTAGGGCTGCGAGGACCCCTTGAGGAGCCCTAGGATCCCTGGTGATATCCTATGATGCTATCACAAGCGTGGTAGCTGACTTGTCTTCTTCAGGAAGGCACAGGTGAGGCGGATGACAGCGTGTTGTCCTGAGAGATAGGCAGGGCGCCGGGCGGGGCAGGCTGCTCGCCAGCATGGTGGGCAGGGTTTTACATCTTATTACTCGTTATTATACATCGTAGTGATTACGGTGAGCTGTTATATACACGTGTCATTATTTAGGTCAGTGTAGCACTGCATGTCACCTTAAATAAGGGTGATTTAAAGGTGTTGAGGTGGCCGGGTAGCCAGTGACGGGGAAATATTCTTGCCGCGGCCACCCCGTAACGCTAACGGAAAAAGTGTCCGTGTGACACGACCTTTAAAGGCCATGTCACACGTTTTGTTGGCTTGTGATTGGTCGAGAAGTTTTAGAAACAGTTTGTCATTGGCTGGTGACTGATGGCAAGTTTGATGGCGTCATTACTCGCCCAAGCCAGTCAGGGCCTTCCTACCCATTTACTACCTACCGAGGAAGGCTTGCTGGATACGGTAGTAAGGGCAGGTAGTATTTAGGTGGTGGGAGAGTGGGTGGTAGCTGGAGAAACACCTCCGTTGCTGGATCTGGGCCCAAGGCTCAATGGCCTCAGATCACTCGCCAACACAACATTTGAACACAACAAAGAAACCACAATTACAGTATACAAACTATATTATGCTCAGCGATGGATCATGAAAGCTCTGCCTGGCTGCCTGGGCTTCACTGACTCATTTCATGACACCATACCTACCCTAACCCTAAATTTAAAAAATAAATAAAATAAAAAAGGAGGAGGAGGAGGTCCGAATAATGTCGAGATCTGAATAATGTTGAGATCTGAATAATGTCGAGATCCGAATAATGATGGTCCGAATACGAGAGGTTTTACTGTACGTAATATCCTGGGGAAACTTAGAGAAGCTCGAATATATTGAGGTTAAAAAGTTCTACTGCAGTTTAAAGCATTACAAGGCATGCAGTTATTACCATCATCAGCTTGTAACTCTGACCATTTGCAGTATTTCTAACCACTACATTAGCCGTCGGAAATGAATAATAACATCGCAAAAGAAGTTTTAATATTGAATGTAATTTCTGTCTTACCTCTGACTCATGAAGCACCCAAAGCCGTAATGGGTTTATTAGTTTGTTGGTTTGTTGGTGTCATGGACACAGTGACTGCGCAGGCCCACTCATGTAACCATGTTCCACCAATGAAAACAATTTTATTATGACGTACAATTTTCGGTCAATCCCAAGACACATGTTTATAGACGTGGCATCCTGGCAGGACACCTTGCCCCAAAGATTGCTGCCATTCTCGCAATGGCTGCCGTTCATGTAACCTGTGGTGGTAACCACCGCTGGTGGTGACGGTGTTGTTGTTTTAACAGACGCCTGTATTGCTGGAGGAAGAGGAGGTAGCGACCTTGAAACACGCCCAGGACCCTCTACTTCCGATTAAGGTATTTTACTTTAAATTGAGTCAAAACTAGGTAAAGTTAGGTTAGGTAAGATAACAAATGGCCAGGGTTGGTTAGTGAACTAGCGGGGAGTGGGGGTCAGGGGGGCTGTGCCTGCAGTTCAGGTAGTTTACGCTATTTCAGTTTTGAGAAATTTTAGATTTTCGGGAATCTCCTGAAATTTAGGGAAATTTACCTTAGGAATATTTCCCTTCATTTTAGGGAATTATCCCTGATTCTAGGGATATTACCCTAACTTATAGAAATTTCCCTAAAATCTAGGGTGATTTTCCTAAAATACTAGGGTCATATCTAACTTCCGGTAAGTCCATATTTCCATCGAAATTTATTTCCCCACCCTAAAACCCTGCTTTCCCACAAGGTCCCCAGGTTTGTTGGGCATAGGGAAAGAAACAAAAACGGAGTAATGCCTTAAACTGCAGTTTTACTGGGTTTTTTTTTACACCATGACCTCACCTCTGAAAAACTAGTGATTAAAAAAAAAAAAACACTTCCAAGTTGTTCCTATACACATCTAAATCTACCAGACAAATATAGTTCACGAATAAAACTAAACTAACCCAACCTAACCTAACCTGAGGGGGGGGGGGGTAAGTGAGCACTGAGCACGCCGTGGCTGGCGCCGCGGGCCTTTGAAAGGCGAGCTGCTGGGCTGTGTGAATGGCTGCGGCAGTGTATATTTATTCATATAAGATAAGTTTTTTCCGTAATTTTCCCTGGTATTGCAAGTGAAACCCAATTATAAAGACGATAGTGATCGGGACAATAGTTCTGGAAAATGTGTTTGGTATTGTAGGTTATCTCCAAGTGCACCCGTGACCTTGCGAGTAGTGTCAGGTTTACAAACCCGTGCGATAGATATATTGATAATATTATTTCAAAGAAAGAAAATAACTTCCGTCATTCCCATTATAATTTTGTTTCTTATAACTTAATATTTTTAATATTTTATAGCAAAATATACTACTACTTGCATTGGTAATGCTTTTTCCAATAGTAAGAAGTGGTAAGAAAAGATTGCACGAGGTCTGAGCGGTTGGCTTTGCTGGTAAAACATGGCAACGCCAGGATGGAGCAGGACCTGGCATCAACCATAACAGCCTCCTGTCTCACTCCTAACTGTGCCCATACACCCTAACACCGATTTATCAATCACTTTCCCAGCCGTAAAGGAAGAGATCAGTAAGCATGAGTGTACCATGTTTATAAAGGGAAGTAATGTCATTTGTATACTCAACCGGGGTCAACCCCACGGCCAGCGTGTGTTTGGGGGCGGAGCTTCGTAACGTCAGTACAGCCGACCCTCGATATAACGGACCTCGGTTTAACGGACTCCATTTGCGTGAAAAATTTGCGGGCAAGAATGGCATGCCAAACCGCTTAACGTCGCTCGAATTGTCAACTCAACATAATTTATTATTTTCTCATTTTATTTTGGAATGCTTGGGTTTAACCCTTTCACGCACGGTGACGCGATCGCGTCAAAACGGGCCCGTCTACATCTGAGCTTTTGACGCGAACTGCGTCAAAAAACATTTAAAAATTCGCCAAAAATAAAGTATATCAGAATAGCGTCAACATTTACTGCGTAAAAGATCCAAGCTAGGCCTATAAAATGAACTAATTGTCAACTCCCTCGTGAGGGTGGATTTGAAGTGATAAGGGCCTGTGTCCCAGCTCACTCTCAGCAGGCAGCCTGTCAGCGCGGACTGCCCGTCCCTTTAAAACATGTCCCGAGCCGGGTAAGCCATACTTGTAGCCTAATCCGTCCTCCAACATGTTTCAGTTTTCCTCCATTTTCTCAAGAACTACTGGCCATATGAAAATTCTAATGGTAGCGTTGGAATCCTCATAAAAATCCGCTTTTATTGGCATATAAACCATATAAAGTTGACTCAGGAAGTATTGAGCTACGAAGTGGTGAACGTAAGTATTTCTTATTTCTCTTTACTCAATGTTTTTTCTAAGTCGTTAAACTCCGCTATTTACTTGCATTTCTTGTTATTTTTGTCTTTCGTAAGGCAGAATAATCTCTTGCGTAACCAACGATATATAATAATGCCAGGAAAAAAGAATAATCGTGGTTGAAATTGATAACATAACCAATACATTGGCCGCAGAGTCAGGCCATTACGCGGGGCCCCTTAGAGAGCCCCAGACTGATGTTGCAGTGGATGGAAAAACTTATTAAACTTTTCGTGCGTGAAAGGGTTAAAGGAATTTTGATGAATCAGATATTAAGATATACAGTGAGGTCCCGTTATACGAGCATTCGGTATACGAGAAATCAATTATACGAGCTGAGTAAATTAGGGTCTATTTGCAATATACGAGATCGAAAATCCAATGCTACGACCTTCAAACTGGGGTGAGTAAAATTACCAAGTTCAAAATGTGCACCCTACCACGTATGCATCTGGGCTGTCCTAGGCTATATGATGATGTTGTGGTGGCCCCAAGCTTGGGGCCGCACACCTGGCTAATTACCCCTAAAGGTCAAGCCAACACCTGGCGTGTACCTGACTCGCTCGTGACCCAAATTCCTCCCGCACCTCCGTTGCTGGGTTCCCACCCTGGTTTCCTAGACCAGATTCTGGCAGTTACCTACCTAACCACCACAGTGAGAGGACACAACTCCTCCTCTCTTTGTTCTTCGTGGCATTCCTCCGCTGTACCTACATATTCCTGCCGAAATAAACCTGTGTGTGAACTCTGTGTTTGGTGTAACCCGTGTCTAGCTAAAGTGTACACAACAATTTACAATGATTCAGATGCGCAGAGACGAGTTTGTGGGCAGTGGCAGAGGTCTGCGCACCCCTCCCTTGTCCCTTACCTACCCTACCCTCTCTTGTATCATGCGGCGTCCCATACAGTACAACGTCTTGTACAACCCCGTCCCTCTACAGTACAACTTTTGTGTGCTATTTTCTCTTTCAGAATGCTTTTTCTACAGAATAGGTAGTACAGTGTGGGTAATATAGACGCTGTGTGTTTGTTGTATTTGGTATAGTTTATTTTAGCTTGAAAAACATGTCTTAGATGGGGTGGGTCCTGGAACCAAACCTATATTTTACCATTAGTTATGTATTTCACTATACGAGCTTTCGCTTTACGAGTATACCAGGTGGAACCTAACTGCTCGTATCTTCGGGACCTCCCTGTATAAGGAAGGAGCCTGTGTTGCTAGTGATTTAGTGGTAGAAGGGGTATATTGTTTAAAATAGTGATTATTAGTGTTATGGGGTGGTCGCTGCAAGACTGTCTCCTTATCACCTCAACACCTTAAATCACCCTTATTTAAGGTGACACACGGTGCTACACTGACGTAAATAGTGACACGTGTATAGAACAGCTCATCACAACCATATAATATATATAATAATAAGCAATACCTTTGACAGCCACTGCCTGTGTCTGGCTTGTTCTTCATCTTCTTCTTGTGACCTCTTCTGCTTAGGATCGCTTTGTAGGTCTGTCAAGCTCGAGCTCGAGCTTGACACATACTATCTCCTTTTTTGCCACTCTGTAGCCCTTTCTTTAGCTTTCTTTTTTTTCTTTTTTCTTTTACTTGTGATCATTTGTTTACCTTTCACTAGCCAGACGGTGAGTAGAAACACCAACATTTTAGGGATAACTCATCACTTTACGGGAGACTTTTTCTTCCTTTTGATCTAATTTTGGGGTGATTATAATGTCTCATGATGCTGCTGCTGCTGCCGTGGCCGCGCTGCCAGGCTTGGATGAGCGCCTTGCTTTTACTTTCATATCTTTACGCATATGTATGAATAATAGCCATTAAAATGCGATTATATGTCTACATTCACCTAGAATAATGATGTTTCATAGCATACCAAGCAGTAATGAGCGAGCCTGGTACTTACTACCTCTCCTAATACCAGTACCGAACAGTCGTGGGCGAGTGTGCCAATCCCTGATGTAACGCCAGTCACTGTTTGCCTCCCAACATAGCTACACGGTCTGGTTGTGTTTGTGATTATTTCTCATTTATTTCACAATTTTTCCTGTGTTTTTCCTTTATTTTCACACCCTTGGGAAAATACCCTCGCCGTAACGGACAATTGGCTTTAACAGACCACTTTTCCCCCCTTTTAGTCCGTTAAATCGAGGGTTGACTGTACATACCATCTATGCAAACATGTTACACTGTATTTTTTCTATTGTCAAGCTATTTCAGGAGAAACTTTTAGGACAGCTTAACTTCAATTTAATTAATTACACTTCAATTATGTATTATGGTGATGATATTGATGAAATTACTTGCAGCTTTTGTTAATACGAAGGCGCAGCTTTGGGCGATATCCCCCGTCTGATGCATTTCTTGCGATTGTTGGCAATAATCTGGTGATCCCCACTGGAAAACTGGGACTTGATATCAATTCCAACTAGGATTGTACTGGATATTAATTTGGCAGGATAACTGGATATGGATATCCGGCTAATCTTGGTGGCCGGATTTGGATATCAGGTCGGATATACGTACTGTATAACAGTCCCGGCAATTCAAACCCATCATGATATAAAGTTTCTTGCCATCAAATGTGGAGATGGTTTTGAGGTATATTTGGGTCTTACCTACGTAGGATTCAAAATGATGACGATTGGGGGTTAAAATGCCTTATCGTACACGCTGACACACATACACACAAACTCTCTCTTTTTAATTAAATTTATAATTTTTTTATTTAAACAGCTATCAACATTTGTTGCACATGGCTGCAGTTGGCTTAGAAGCTAATGAGATTATGGCAATAATTGTTCCGAAGCTACAGATGTCCTCTGTCCCAAGGGCATCTATCTAAAAGCTATGTCTTATTTAAAATCAGAAGGTGTACACAATATTTACAATTGAACAGGCTAGAAGTCATTGTCTATTACAGGCACTGGTCACCTTTGTAGTCCTGAACATCTTTTATGGCACCACTTGTCACATTCCTTGCGTCGAATAGAGTTTACTCCTACTCCACTACCACACACTCCACAAGGAAACCTTCCCACTTGTATATTTTGCTCTATTTTCTTGCCTGTTACCATCTTCTTCGTCTTGGACATATTCACCTTCAGACCTCTTCTCTCCATTGCTTGCTTCCAATCTAAATATCTCCTCTAAACTTCCTCCTTTGTCTCAGCTGTCCAGACTAAATCATCTGCATATAGCAGCTCCCATGGATCTTCTGTCCTGCATTCCTTTGTGGCCTCTTACATCACTACCACAAACAAAAGAGGACTGAGAACTGAGCCTTGATGCACCCCCACACCTATCTCAAAGGCATCTGATGTTCCTCCAGCTACTCTCACCTTTGATCTTGATCCTTCATGCAGTGCCACATACAGCCCCACCACCGAACCAAACCCTGCATTTACCGAACTTATTCGGTAGATCTCCGCATATACCGGACTGGCAGGAAAAGTTCGTTAAAGCCAAAATTAGTTACCGTATTTGCCGGCGCATAAGACGCAGTTTTTTCCCTTATAAAGGAATGCAAAGTTCACCCTGCGTCTAATGCGGCCATATTAGCGCATGAGAGGTCGGGCAGAGAATGCAGAACAGCCGGTGGTGTATTACTAAAGGGGTCTGGAGTGATCTGTGTTGAGCAGTAGTCCACTGAACATAAATTTGTAACTGTGTTATCAACAGTAATGCATAATACTAAGAAAAGGTTGGAGTTTAAGAGAAAAAATGAGCTGGGGCAACAAGATAGCGATTGTTGCTGCCAAGATGGCTGTGTCAGATGTAAACATCATCCACCCCCCTGCTGCTCTCCATTGTAAAAACGTCTGATATCTCAGGTCTGCCGCTTCACCTGGGATACTTCACTCGCGACGCCCTCCGCGCGCACCCACCATGGTCATTACCGCTCAGACTCCTCCCCGCACCCATGGAAAAGACAAACATCCCGCATATTAGATGTCGCCTTAACCCGCATTCGACTCGGGCCACACAAGTTGACACAACAGTTGGAAGGAGATGATAGAAGGGAGGCAGAAAATGGTGATGGATTTTTCGCTGGAATGGGTATTGCAGATAAATGGAATAGTGAAACAAAGAGCGGGGTAAAGTTTTATTTGAAGGAGTGTGAGCGGTGAGAGGGAGGTGTAGTATCGTGGGGAGTCTGTCTATACACACAAGGATGGAGAAAGGGCGTCCTGGCTTTGTAGTTTATTTGACGGCGAGTCATTGTACAACGTGGGGACAAGAGGTGCACGCCATGTGTGTCTCTGTGTGTCCTGTGGCTGACTGAATTACCTGGCTGATGTTGCAGTTGTGTCGGCGAGGACAAGTCAGGTCAGCGTCAGGTCACCCTCGAATCCTGGTCCCAGACAGTGGGGTGGCCTAAGCCGTTGCAGGTGTGTATGTGCGTGTGTGTGTTAGCGCCGCTACAGTGGTAAGCAAGGTGGGATAGGAAACGGCATAGGCCTTTGTACCACCTCGACCCCTCAATCCTCACCCCTGTACCTCTATGGATAAGGAAACTGTATGAAAGAGTGCTAGTAAAAAGACTGCAACGGTACTTATAGACGGGACAAAAGTCTTCCACACGGTACACCAAGACCAAGACCCATCACGGCACCACACCGTCCGCCTCAAGGCCGAATCACACCATACCATCATGGTGACACGGCACAGTCTCATCACATCCGTTACAATTTCTTACATTCAAACAAATAGAAGTGTTACACTAAACGGTGCGCCGCCGCCACGGCTCCAATACATCACCGTTCTGTCACGTAACGGTTTCTGGGAAAGAGTATTTTAACGTTATGAGACTGTGCCGTGCTGATAATTGTCGTTTTCTCAAGGCTTTATGTACCCAAAACAGTGTCTTTTAGAGTTCAACTCCTCTTCTTCATCCAACAGAAGTGCTATTAATGCAAATTTCTTCAACCATAGCCTCTTGAGGCACCATCTCTGCTTAGAGGGGTGAGCAGGAACTGCCGAGAATGACGGAACCGTGACAAATAGTGTGAATACAAGGCACGGTTGACGGAACGCTGCCATGATTTCAGAGTGTGAACCAGCCTTCACCTGTACCTTCCTGAAGAAAACTAATCAACCCTCGTGACTGTGATAGATTCATAAGTGTAAGCAGGGCAAATATCGTCGATCCCGACAATGGTGCCCTTCAACAATTACAACAATAACAACAAGGTAGAGATGGTTACCTTACAGTGTTACCTAAATATCTTCTATAAAAAATTTTGTTATTGGGCAACCACCGATTTTGAGGCCAAAACTTAGTCCAGAATAGTTTTCATGTGTTTTGAATTAATCTGGCTCTCGTTTTTGTCGGAAGTCAATGTTTGTTTACACGTGTGTGTGTGGGGGGGGGAGGGGGGGGGGCAACCTGCCGCTCCAGGTTCGCCCCGCAAACATTGCTACGATTCACACTGCCATATTATGGGTAATTTTCGTTTTTTCTCTATCATCTGTTACGAAACCAAACCCCACCTCTAACCTAACCTAATCTGATTTAACCTAACTTAACTTTCTGGCTGAAATAACGGTAGATTTTTGGTACTACGTGTAGTGCCATTATTATTCAATTGCGCCATGGGAAATGGGGCTCAAAATACTCAGAATGAAGAAAGCTACACGATGGTGTCGGTAAGAATCCTAGGACTTTTGAAAGCCCACTACCAAAATTATACCAATATCTATGCAAATTTTCCATAGTCTAAACACATAGCAGAAAAGCAACAAAGGCATACCTACAACATTAAATCTAAGCTATATGTCATAGGTAGCAAAATATTAGAATATCAATACGTAGGGGCATCCTGCAATATATTATGACCGATTTTGGTTACCCTGTCATTCCCTTGACATTTTAACTAGTATAATGTTTCATTCACATTCACTGCAATGTGAATATTTTATTTAGGTACATGCTCATAATCATTTGCTTTCCCTTACAAATCCCTTTTTTTTTTTTACTTCTGATATATTTACGATTTTTGTTTTCCCCTCAACAACACCATTTTTGTTTTCTCAAAACCTCCTTGTAAAATAGGGGTGCGTCTTATGCGGAGGTGCGTCTTATGCGCCGGCAAATACGGTATATAGATGTCCGTAAAAGTGAGGGTTTACTGTATAATCTTTGGTGCCGTTAAGGCAATGGCTCACATCACATTTAGATATCTGTATTACACTTTCCATTACTTGCTATACAAGGTATGGTATTCCTGGAGAGGCATAAAACCTTTTACTTTTGGTGTATAGGACACAGGATGGTTTTAAGACTCATGTTTCTTGAAAAACTTGCGTCGTATACAGCTAAGTATTAATTATCCGACCTTGGGGGGACCGAAGGTAGGTCGGATAATTGGAATAGTCGGATGTTCGGATGTACATAATTTAATAAATATAATATTTTTCTTCTTCAAAGTGGGAAGGTAGTAACACACTACACACACTTTAACCATCACTACTACTACTACTGCTACTGCTACTGCTACTGCTACTGCTACTGCTACTGCTACTGCTACTGCTACTGCTACTACTACTACTACTACTACTACTACTACTACTACTACTGCTACTGCTACTGCTACTACTACTACTACTACTGCTGCTGCTACTGCTGCTGCTGCTGCTGCTGCTACTACTACTACTACTACTACTACTACTACTACTACTGCTGCTACTACTACTACTACTACTACTACTACTACTACTACTACTACTACTACTACTACTACTACTGCTGCTGCTGCTGCTGCTGCTGCTGCTGCTGCTACTACTGCTGCTGCTGCTGCTGCTGCTGCTGCTGCTGCTACTACTACTACTACTACTACTACTACTACTACTACTACTACTACTACTACTACTACTACTACTACTACTACTACTACTACTACTACTACCTACTACTACTACCTACTACTACTACCTACTACTACTAACTACTACTACTACTACTACTACTACTACTACTACTACTACTACTACTACTACTACTACTACTACTACTATACTACTACTATACTACTACTATACTACTACTACTACTATACTACTACTATACTACTACTACTACTCCTCCTCCTCCTCCTCCTCCTCCTCCTCCTCCTCCTCCTCCTCCTCCTCCTCCTCCTCCTCCTCCTCCTACTCCTACTCCTACTCCTACAACAACAACAACAACAACAACAACAACAACAACAACAACAACAACAACAATAATAATATAATAATAATTACTACTACCACACACACACACACACAAAATGGAAATTATAATAGAAATACTGTAATAAATTTGTGAAATGGTTAGAAAAATAGAAAATATGTAAGAAAAATAAATCCTTGCTTTCCTATAACGTCAAAAAAAAAAAAAAAAAAGATATTAATTTTTTATAGTGAACACGTTGTGAAAAAATAATAAAACCACTCATGACGTCACACGAGTACCCAACATAAACATTGACAGGCCCACACCCGCGTCTTACAGGTGTTTTGAACAGCTGTCACGCCCTTTACAGCAGCTGCCCCGACCACCACAGCACGCCCACAGCAGTATCAGCCCTCCTAATAGTCTGACCGAGGGTTGGTTGTCTGGAATTGTTTAATAATTTATCCGACTTGGGACATAGAAGAAAAAAGTTGGTTGTTTGGACAAGTTGGATGTTTGAAGGTCGGATGTTGGGAATTTGGCTGTACACCCAAAAATGCTATATTTTTAAATATAATTGTTTGTAGATTATTTTAACTTTTAAAGGTATAAATATGCAGACAACTGCACCAGTGAACATCTTGAACCAAATAATGACACCAAGAGATGATCTTACCTATGGGATGGAGACCTCTTAAGGCATCGTGTCACCAATTTTCATCTGCATGTACTCGACCGTCTTTATATTTTTAAACGTCTTACTTAAAGTAATCGTCCAGACCCATTTTTTTTTTGCATAATTATGTTGAATGCTCATTCAAAATACCTAATCCACAAAAAATAATTCATTTCCACGCCTTATTTCCCTAAAAACATGACTTTTGTAAAAAGCGCGGGAAAAACAACAGCTTCATTCCAGCTGTGGCGCGAAACTTGCTGGTGACGTCAAGTTCGGAAGCTTCCCAGCCCTGCCTGATACAAATACACAGAGAATCAATATCAACTACCCCGCCGCGTACTTTTACGTCGGCTGAGCATGCTGCCACCTGGCGGGAGGCAGCAGAAAGTGTTCAATAGTCTCAAGAGACGTTCCTGCACCAGGGGCAGTGGGGGTCAGGGGACTAACGGAGGCTGTGCAGGTGAACTGTGAGTGTCGTGTGCCTAAATGTAAACAATACGATCGCTGAGCATGCTGCCACCTGGCGGGAGGCAGCAGAAAGTGTTCAATAGTCTCAAGAAACGTTCCTGCACCAGGGGCAGTGGGGGTCAGGGGACTAACGGAGGCTGTACAGGTGAACCGTGAGTGTCGTGTGTCCAAATGTAAACAATACGACCGCTGAGCATGCTGCCACCTGGCGGGAGGCCCCGAACACTGACCAGGGGTGACAGGAGATGCTCGGACCGCCGGACAACTTTTGTCAATTTACGAACAGGACTCAGCATTTAAAAAAAAAAAAAAAAAAAAGTCTGGGACTCTGACATATCCCCGGACCTCGGATTTTGTCCTGCAAATCCGATATCCGGGAAATCGAAGTTTGTGTGTATTAATGTTTTTGATATTGTTATTATACTGTTCTAGCCATTATTATTATTATTATTACTGCTATCATAATTTTCGCTGGTTATTATTGGGTTCATGGGCGCCGGAGGGGCCTAGTGGGGTAGTGATGCATTATCCGGCTTTCCACGTTATCCGGCAAGGTCTTGGCTGCTTATGTGCCGGATAAACGGGAGATTACTGTATTACTCAATCAAAGGAGAATATGCATTTCAGGGATTTTATGTGTACGTTGCTAGAAAGTTGATGATGCTATGTATTGGTGCTTATATTAAGGACAGTTTTTGAAACCAGTTTTATTAAAGCTGACAGCATCATATTTTTTAGGTGTTTATGCTGACACTGATGGTTCCACTTTTAGTTGACATGGATAACATTGATGGCAGAATTTGTGTAGGCAGACTTTGTGTATGATGGTCCAGTTGCCTATGCATGGTGAAGCCATAGAATGGAAAAAATAGCCCAGAAATTGGCTAAGTGAGTATCATCACAAAATTTGCTTCCATCTATCGACAGTCTTATCAGTTATTTGTTTTCCTGCCATCTTTCGGATGATATTTAGTATCCCCCTTGCTCATGCTTTTCTTATTACTTTACTGTTAGTGAGTCCAGTCTCTCCCGCATGAGGTGAGGATAACGGATGCATGGCAAGCACTTAAATATAATAATTTATTTCCAACACATGCATATACTAACAATTATTTGTGACACAGCACATCAAATCTCAACAACGCCTACACGTATGATCATACAAAACAAAGCACATTGACGTCTATTTCACATCCTAATAATTCGTACGCATTATTATTTGAATAATAAAAGTTTTCCTAATACATCCTACTGTATACATCCTACTATAATATGAGCTGCAATCCAATTTTTCCTGACTGCATGACAGAAAGATTTCACTTCTACTCACGGTTCCGTTCATGGTGCCTTAGCAGAAACACAAGAAAAAGTGTGTCTCCTACTTTCAGTCCCGGTGTTTTATGCAAATTCTGGACAAGTTTCTGACCAATCACAGTAAAGTTTTTGTTTAGTCCACGTGAGTAAAGTCCATAAGCTATGCCCCTAAATACACCCATACTGTCTTAACCAAAAAAAGTCATTAAAAAACCATTAACTTCGACTTTCTATTTGAAAGCCATTACAGTCAACCCTCGATTTAACGGACTAAAAGGGGGAAGAAGTGGTCCGTTAAAGCCGATTGTCCGTTACTGCGAGGGTATTTTCCCAATGCTGTGAAAATATAGGAAAAACACAGGAAAAATTGTGAAATAAATAAGAAATAATCACAAACAACCAGACCGTGTAGCTATGTTGGGAGGTAAACAGTGACTGGCGCTAAATGCTGGATTAGGCACGCTCGCCCACGACTGCTCGGGACTGGTATTAGGAGAGGTAGTAAGTCTCCAGGCTCGCTCATTACTGCTTGGTATGCTATTAAATATCATTCGAGGTGAATGTAGACATAATCACATTTTAATGGCTATTACTCATATATATAAGTAAAGATGAAAATACAGGGAGGTCCCGTTATACGAGCATTCGGTATACGAGAAATCAATGATACGAGCTGAGTAAATTAGGGTCTATTTTCAATATAGGAAATCGAAAATCCAATGCTACGACATTCAAACTGGGGTGAGTAAAATTACTAAGTTCAAAATGCACGCTCTACCACGTATGCATCTGGGCTGTATGATGATGTACAATGATTCAGATGCACAGAGACGAGTTTGTGGGCAGTGGAAGAGGTCTGCGCATCCCTCCCATATCCCTTACCTACCCTACCCTCTCTTGTATCACGCGGCGTCCCCTACAGTACAACGTCTTTTTTGGTTGTATTGTGCCTTGTGAGTCGATTTTATTGATTTGCTGGTTTACTTAATGTGCTTATTGTGACTTATTTGTGCTCTGTCCTACTGTGTTACAGAATAGGTAGTACAGTGTGGGTAATATAGACGCTGTGTGTTTGTTGTGTTTGGTATAGTTTATTTTAGCTTGTAAAACATGTCTGATGGGGTCCTGGAACCAAACCTATATTTTACCATTAGTTATGTATTTCGCTATACGAGATTTCGCTTTACGAGTATGCCAGGTGGAACCTAACTGCTCGTATCTTCGGGACCTCCCTGTACAAGCAAAGCGCTCATCTACGCCTGGCAGCGTGGCCGCGGCAGCAGCAGTGTTGTCGTTACACATGTAAGACACATGTAGGCTGTAGGGCTACACACTGAGGAACTTTCATGTGTTGTCGAGAATGTATTACTCCTTTCTTATCCTTACTTGCATCAACAGTGAATGTCACAGCATATTCTCTGAGTTTGTCCTTAGACTTGCGAATATCACTCACTGTTTGTTTCTTTACTCCATACTCGTCACACAGCCGGACGACAGAAACATGATTCCACCTTCTTAATTCGCTCTAATTTCTCTGCAATACACTACCCTCCCGAGTTTCACGCTATGCGAGTTTCGCGATCCTCGAGTTTCGCGCTGAGTCCTAAATTCTTACCATCCCGACTTTCGCGCATTATATCCCCGACTTCTGCGTTTTTTTTTTTTTTGTGTGTGTGTGTGTGTGTGTGTGTGTGTGTGTGTGTGTGTGTGTGTGGCTACACCGCCGTTAAGCAGTGACCTCCAGGAGTGGGATGGTAGGCCCTGAAGATTAACTTGAGGGCTGTGATGGTTGGCCCTTGCCCGTGGTGGCGCAGACAGAATTTTTATAGTGACGCCTGTGATTAGAGGCTTATGCCGCCCCGTGTCCTCCAATGCACTCACAATCGAAGGTAGAGCTAATGGGCAGCGTGTGGGTGTTCTTAGGCCACTCAACAGTGCAGAGAAAGATTTTAAGTGGATTTTACAGCCCTCATCAAGGATCGAACTCGGATCACCGAGAACGCCACTCGGAGACTTCTTCTTGTGACCTTTTCTGCTTAGTATCACTTTGTAGGTCGTCTGTCAAGCTCGTGCTCGAGCTTGACATATATCTTGACGCTACCCACTCTGCTACCGCCTCCCATAAGAGACGTACGGGACACGTCTTCCTTCCTTCCTGCTTAGTATAGTATTATAATAGGCTTAGTATAGCTGTATGTAGTTTTGCTTTGTTTTTTTCCATTTGTTTGTGTTTTTCTCTACAGGAACAGCCGGTGTCGCATAAGATAGGTAACACCTCGAAGTAAGTAGCACCTTACCTTACTATTTACCACAAAATACTCCTTTATAAGTGATTAACCATGACGTGTGTGGTACTGTGGTTTCTGGAGGTACTGGAGGAGACGAGAGAAGAGAGGAAGGCATTGTGACAGTGTTATTGTCGTATAACACTGTCACACAACCATCAGCTGACAAGATATGTGTCAAGCTCACTCACTCAGACCAAAACAGCATCCGCTGGGTGACTCCCAACTCAAGCTCAACCTCAAGCTCCTCTCCTCCCTCCTCTTCTCTACGTAGTGTTGGCCGAAGCCACCACCCCGGGAGGCGGGTCACAAACCCTAGGCTAACACCCAGTACCCATTCACTGCTGGGTGGACAGGGGCTTGGGGCATTTTCAGGATATTTTTTTGGGGAAAAAGTGAGTCTTATAAGCTGTAAAATACGGTAGGTACACAGCCCTCAAGTTAACCTCCAGGGCCTACCATCCCACTCCTGGAGGTCACTGCCTAACGGCGCTGTAGGCACAAAAAAAAAAAAAAAAAAAAAAAAAAAAAAAAAAAAAAAAAACGGACTAAATAAGCATTTTTACAGGGTTTATAATAACCGAGTTTCGCGATCCGCGAGTTTAGCGATCCGCGAGTTTCGCGCTATGCCTCCGGAAGAAAGCAAGCGCGAAACTCGGAAGGGTAGTGTACTTAGATTCACACACTTTTTTTTACTACTTCCCTTCTCTTTCGATGCCATAATAACTTCACTGCACTGAACAAGTCTAAATGAGCATAAAAAACACCGAAAAACAGGTTAACACACCTTAAACTGAGCTTGTAAACATGCGCTCCGACTGTCATAAACATGTACTATGCGCTCCGACTGGCAGACGCTTAAAGGCGCCGTCACACTAGTACTTTTTCCATCGATGTCAGAGGACGAGTCTGACGAGTTCCGACGAGCCAACCATGAACACATCCATGCACGTTTTTAGCTAGTTATGCGTGTCTACGATTGACAATATACATAAGTAAGTGTATAGCAGCGATAGCCTGCCTGGGTGTCGGAGCCATGTTTGTTTACTATCGAAGAAAACAGTGCAGGCGAACAGCTGTGTGTGTGTGACGGTTTGCAGTCTCTCAGGGTGGAAGCTTCAGCTAACACTAGCGGAGAGGAGAGGAGGAGGAATGAGAGGAGAGGAGAGGACCTACGAAGCGAAACATAAGAGAAAGAGGTCACAAGAAGAACTCAAGAAATTGTAATACTTACTAATATTAACTATTTTAACCCTTATACACACCTTCTACAACTAAATCACTAACAACACAGGATCCTACCTTATATATCTTAATATCTGATACATTAAAACTCCGTAAAACCCAATTCCAAAAAATTCCCCCCCCCAAAAAAAAATATGTTGAGTTGACGATTCGAGCGGCGATAAGCGGTCTGAAATGTCATTCTTGCCCGCAAATTTGTCTCGCGAATGGAGTCTGTTAAATCCGAAGTCTGTTAAATTGAGGTCCGTTAAATCGAGTGGCGACTGTACAGGGAGGTCCCGTTATACGAGCTTTCGGTATACGAGAATCCAATGATACGAGATGTGTAAATTAGTGTCTATTTTCAATATACGAGATCGAAAATCCAATGATACGACATTCAAACTGGGGTGAGTAAAATTATCAAGATCAAAATGGGCACCCTACCACTCTATATCCTACCTACCGTCCTATATCCTACCTACTGCCCTACCACTTGGCTGGACGAAGGGGGATTTGGTTGACCCCAGTGAGGTCACCCCTAGCAAGCCTTGACCTGAAGAGTAATTAAGCATATGGCGCGGCCTGACATTTAGGGGTAATTCCAATGATCTGAAACTCGAGAAATGCCAGTGGTCGCTGGCAGTTTTAACTCAAAGGTTGGTCTACTGTGTTTTGGCTCCGCGACTAATATTTTTCATAAATTAATTTCGCGATAAACATTGATGCACCGCATCTGAATACCAAAAAATATAGTTCTTCTGTTCTACTAATTATATGGGTGATATGCATTACGATGGAACGTTCTATAATAGCAATTTAATGCAAATTACTCGCCTCGAGTAGCAAAGCTTAATATATTTTTTACATGTATATTGTGGCATGTAAAATTTGGGCGATGTTCACACTGTTTTCTAAGACAGTACTGCTGCGTCTGGCAAACGCTTGTCAAAATACAATAAGCAATGCCTTGGAAAAACGAAGAATAAAAAATGCCGAAATCGGCTTGTTGCTGCGACAATGTAGGTTATAATTGTGGAGGCGACACGCCGCGGCGGGGAGTGGTGGGCGGGGAGATTGAATCAAAACATTGCTACTTCACGCGTCGACTCATTGCACTTCCAGGCTTTCTATCTGATTGATACACAATAATAACAGGAAAATATGACTGCCTAGGTATAGATAACTTCTAAACATTCGTTATTGACTATATAATATCATAGAGTAGCATTTACCTCGCCTCCTCAACTATAACCTCCTTGGTTATTTGGTTATATACAATGTTTTACAGAATCAGGCTTCTATACAATATACATATAGAAGAAAATCGTTCTTAATATTATACTTTTGTGTTTTAAGTGCAGTGGAATAAGCCCATATTTTGTTTTCCAGTAGACCAACTTATTATCAAAAAAGTGAGTTAAAACTGCCAGCGACCCCTGGCATTTTGGGTTCCAGCTCTCTCGAATTAGCAGGTGTGCGGCCCCAACCTTGGGACTGCAGTCAGGTCACCCCTAGCAAGGCGTGACCTGAAGGGTAATTAAGCATATGGCGCGGCCTGACCTTTAGGGGTAATTAGCAGGTGTGCGGCCCCAACCTTGGGACTGCTACACTACCTTCTCTTGTATCACGCGGCGTCCCCTACATTACAACGTCTTTTTTGCTTGTTATGCATGTTTTATGTTTAATTAATGTGCAGTTATGTTATTTTGTGTGCTATTTTCTCTTTCAGAATGCTTTTTCTACAGAATAGGTAGTACAGTGTGGGTAATATAGACGCTGTGTGTTTGTTGTGTTTGCTATAGTTTATTTTAGCTTGAAAAATATGTTGTTGTTTTTTTTTTTTTTTTTTTATTATTTTTTTTTTTTATAATTGATGGGGTCTTAGAACCAAACCTATATTTTACCATTAGTTATGTGTTTCGTTATATGAGATTTCGCTTTACGAGTATGCCAGGTGGAACCTAACTGCTCGTATCTTTGGGACCTCCCTGTACTTTATATCTGATTTCCTTTTTTCCCTTTTGCTCGTGGTGGTCAATGATATTCACCTGCGCCCCTTTCTTATCTGTTTACTGCATCAGTTTATTTTCCGTACCTTCCTCCTATTCCTTAGTTTTTATCCTGTTTCTATATCCATCATATATTTAATTCATGATACAACATATTACGACATATACGATGATATTGACTGATACGACAGGTAGTCCTGTGATGTGATCATTATATGTTATTCTTTCATTCCAGGACACGGGCTGACACCCGAGAATGGGTGGGATGTGTTCGTGGTGGCTAAGCTGGAGGAGAAGGTGCTGGCCACCAGCTCTGTGCCACTCACCTCCGAACCTAAATTTGAAGTGGAGATGGCTTGGGAGATCACCTTAGACACACTCCGCATGTGTGTACTTGTCTTTTGTGTACTCTCAACAAGAATCTTTAAGGCTAAAAAAAATACAAAAAGAAATGTTAGCAAGGAGTATGATTATCAAAAGTGACTCAATTAACTTCTAGAAACTTTTCAACTTGTAATATGTGTTAGAAGGAGCAACACTTTTTGTAGATTAGAGCAGGACAAACTTAGCATTGGAGTATACAGGTATTAAGTGAGGCTTGTGCTTGTGTACTAGGCCCATGTTAGTTATGCATGATTGTACATCACCTCAAGCTCATGAAAACCCTTAAATTGCCTTTGTTCTATCTGATTAATTGCAAAGTTCCTTGGTTAATAGAAGTGATCTGGCCAGGTTAAGGAAGTCGGGTGTGGTTGTACGAGTGGAGTGTTTGGCAGAACAGCAACAAGGTGGTCAACAGCGTTCCTTGGGCTACATACTGCTGCCACTGCCCTCTCTTGACCCAGATATTAAGGTGAGTCATCATTGTGTATTAACATACCAGCAATAATTCTTTGGTTACATATTTTAGCAGTAGCCCTTGCTGTAGTCTCAATAATATTTCTTCCTGCAAGTGATCAGTTGCTGCTGTTGTACTTATGATATTTTTCTTATGGGTGATACTTGGAGGAAAGTCAACTGCAGTGACCTCCTAGCTAATATAATGGAAAGAATACATATCAGGTAAACCCACATCACAGGTCACTTGTTTGTAGCAATGTGTAATTGATGGATGTATCTACTCCACAGATGAAAGCTCAGTGGCACAGTCTTGCGAATGGACCCCATACCAGAAGCAGAACCTTCGCAAGTCTTTTGATTAGCTTGAACCTGAAACATGCAGCAGGTGACGAGGTAAAATGCAGTGAGGTTGAATATTATTTCAAATAGATTTGTCATGCATAATGAATGTCAGTCATATCAGATTCATTCACAGATATTAGGTCATTTGAAGTTTACATGCAGCACAACATACTAAACAATGTTTTGTGTTACAGGTGGTGGATGATTTCTTAAGACAAAGGGCCAATCAGAAACATGCGATGGAAATTGATCCTGACGTCGCTTCTTCACCCAAAGAATCAAAATTGCAATTCATGAAAGCTGCTAATGCTGCTCAGGAATTTGATATGTCTTCAAAGCACAGAAGGAGAGCTGGGGATAAGAGTGGCAATGTTGCTTCCCATAAGAGACTATCTCTCTCCTCAAAAGAAAGTGATGACATACAGGTAGTTGAGAAATCTAACCGTGAAAGAAATTATGCACCTTTCTCTCGAAAGGAAAAGAATGAAATGGACATAATGCAGAAGTCAAACTATGAGAAACACAATACAGTGATCATTGAGGATGATCAAGAAAACAATGAATGGAGATTTAGCAGACACAAAACGCAGATAGAATGTGCTCAGCCCACTGCCAAGTCCTTTGACTCAACTCATGGTTTGCAGGAACTCACTAATTCCTTGCATGGAAATTCTCTCTCTGGATCTAACTTGATGAAAGGTACACGACCTATTCAGAGTAGGAAGAGCCAACAGCAGTCAGCTTCAATGAGCTCCTCGTCTATTAAAGAGAATGGTCACAGGACAGACCCACAACCCTCTACCAGAAAGATTAACGACATAGTGGCCCTCCCCAGCACCTCAGGAGCAGCAGCGGCGGCACCAGACAAGCTCCGTGCCATCCCACTTCTCAATGCCCAAGGCTCTTATTTCCAGATTGGTCAAGCAGGGGAACCAGGTGAACAGATGTTTGAATATTCAGTCACTATTGTATTTGCAAAATTCCTAGACCAGGTGAGTTTTGTTTTGAAGGTTTTGTTTTGTTCATGCTAATATCATAGTTGAAACTATAGCTCAAGTTCTATCATGTTATAAAAGAAGTTCAAAATCTTCCTTTGAACTTGAGTGTGTAAGTATGTGGTTTGTAGCAAGTATTGTATCAATGTTCTAAGTATTGAACATATTTTGCAGCTGGTGCCTCCAGACATGGAAATTGGAGAAGCCAACAACACAATGTTCTGCTACTCTCTGCTGAGCCACTTTGTGTATGGAGAGCCCATTAAGGATTTGGCACATCCAGATTTTCAGGCAGAAAATGCAATGGGTAGAATATGTTCCACTGTTAATAATCTAAGTGAGTATTTTATGCAGCATCCAGACCTGCCTATCAATCTCACAGTAGGAGGTGTATGCATTGCCACTGGAACTGTGAGACTTGCACCATTTGCAAGCAGTATCCTGACAGGGGGCTTGCCTGTGCAAGTTGAGGGTAGCTATCCTTTAGTACCTAACTTGTTTAGTCCATTGGGATGGAAACCCTTAGGAGAGCCTGTTGTTGGCATCATTGTCACCTTGTCAGCTTTAGAAGAACAAGAGCGCTCTGTACTGCCCTTCTCTGCTGGAGTGAGGGATGTCATGAGCAGTGACCGAGGCTTTCACCCTGTGATGGACTATTCCTCAGGATCCTCTACCAGAACCCTTTCAGACTCCCAAGGTTCTGTTATAGACTTAGATGAGCAGAATGATAGCCTAAGTCAACCCAGGAACCATGGGACTGTAGCCAGACTCGGCTATAAGCGTAAATCAAAGCATAAAACGCGACTACAGAAAGAAAAGCAATTACAAATGGCAGCACTTGAAGTGGAGAAATGGAAGGAAAGTGAACAGGAGTCTTACTGGAAGCAGGTAGGCAACATGATTGCATGGACTTTACATGTGCTGTGAGCTTCTGACGTAGCCACACCGAACAGTGGTGTGATGTATTGCTATTGTTTTTGTGTTGCAGTGGAGTGTGCGGGAGGCAGAGCTACAACAGCATTTGGCACAAGAGTGGGAGTCACACATGAGCTCCATGGAGAATCAGCTACAGCAGCGCCTGGAGCATTGCCACACCTTGCACAAGCGCCTCACAGATGGTCTTCATGCCCTGGAAAGCCGGGAGAGGACTGTCAATCTGAAGGAGGAGCATGTAAGTTTGTACAACAAATTATCTTACTTTGACTGAATTGATTTCAAACCTTCTTGATATTTACTAGCTAGACGAGCGTTATTGTTCTATTGGACAGGAACTACCTCGTGTAGGTCTCGTGGCCTCTTGTAGCTTACTTATTTTCTAATGTTCTTCTGTTATTCACTGATTTCTGAAAGGGAGCCACTTTGGTAAAACACATTAACTGAGAGAGCCGCACCTACCGCAAGTTAGCGTAATTCAACTAAATCAAACTGGGCTAATGATGCAATATAGTAATCGATAAGAATAGTACATGGTAATATCATCATAATTAAGATATATCATATTGTCATTAGTAATCAACCTTAACCACTCCGAGGCGGGCATCCGGTACGCGTCATTAACCTCCAGACGGCTACTTTTTAGCCATAAAAGAATTTCTAAAAATTGTAAATCCAATCTGAAGATATGGGTAAGTTCAGAGTCGGGCACCACAAATGAAAATGCACTTCCGCATACTCTAATCCCTACTTTCCGAAACTGCAAGTCCGCAAATTTCTTTTCAAAGTTTGTATATCCGCAACCGCAAGTCCGCACATCCGCAAACCAATCCGTGATATTTTCCCTACATAAAATGCAAAAATATAGGTAAAGCACTTTGTAGTTGTAAATTTATAAATTTTCTACTAAATCACTTATGTCAATTGATATATATTAGTAATTTTCATACTTACCCCTCAGCGCCCCACAGATGTTATAGTTCACATCTCACCTCCCCCTCATTGTGACTCCTTACTCAATTGATCAACTTAAGTGCAAACTAAAGGGTAATAATTAATATATATATACACTACACTCCAAATTATATTTCATTGATATGATATCAGGCTCTTAACCCGTGGGCTGCGGCATGCCTTCCGGAAGGCTCTCCTGAGTGACTGCGGCATGCCTTCCGGAAGCGCGATTTTCAAGCACATACAAAAACTGTGCCAACATTCGTAGAAGTCCACAAACTGTGTCACATGTAGGCCGAGATTTCAGCTCTCGATACCACACACCACCATCTGCCTAACTATGCTGTATGCTTTTACTTTTCATTTACTTTGTTATTTACTCTATGTACGCCTTATTTTGTGGTGTATATTCCTCTCAAGAGCCTTCTGATACAAGTTTATACATATAAAGAGCCATCAGAGTGCTTTAAAAGCGAAATATGAAGCGCTTTGTATTAGCAATTACCCCATACTCCCTCCACCATCCCACCTCAGTACAGACACTCGCAAGCGGTTTGGTGCCATTCGCGCCAGATATTTCAGCTCGCGACCACAATCACACCACAACCCCATACGTTTGGGTTAAAAATAGATATATTGCCGGATGCGAATTTTTACTACCTTAACGTTGATGTGATTTTCATCCAATTCTGTAATGGTCACTGTTTCGCTCACTTTGCCGCACTGGGGGCCCGGGAAAATTCAAAGCTCACGCAGTCCCCGGGTTAACCTCAGGCTTCTCATTCAGAGTCCTCTGGTGACAATTCCATCTTGAGCAGGTCCATGTTCCCCTTCATGAAGACCAATCTCTCAAAATGATCGGAGGTCAGACTCGCTCTTTTGGCCTTCACGACGTCCGACCCTTGGCAGAACAGTCTCTCCACGGATGCAGAGCTGGAAATCGCCGTGTTGTACTTAAGTCTTCATTGTTTTCTTTTCTTCACCATGGTTTCAGGACCTTCGCGCTTGAGGGCATTCAGGAAAACTCTTGTGAAATATTCAATGTTCTCCTGGCGTCTACTAGATATCCGATTTGAGTGTATATGGTGGTTTCTATGGTGATTATGGTGTGGTCTGTTAATAAACACATCATTCAGGCGGCACTGGAAAGGGCGGGTAACATGGCCTGCTCCAGCAGTTTGTTCTTCTGTTTCTCTGAGCACCAACTCTCAAGCTCTTTCCCCATCTTGTTGGAGAGGCGGGTAGAGTTGGTGCCAAGGATAATTTACAGATATACTCTATATATTATCCTTGGTTGGTGCCCTCTCTAGCTGTGGGTCCTGGAGTCCCACTAACCCTGGACGGTGCACGTACTATGTGCACCACCCGCTCGCACAGGAATCGTGTTCAAACTCGCCACAGCCACTTGTGATTTGCGGACACATTTGCACATCTTTTTACTGTTCTGCACATCTGCAAACGAATTCGGACTTCCGCACTTGCGGAAGTTGCGTCTTGCGGAAGTATTTGTGGAAGTGCCCACCTCTGGTTAGGTTTGATGGAGATAGCAAACAAAAACATGGACTTACAATTTTACAGACACGCTCGGGCAAGGGAGGAGGGGATGAGTGTGCGGGTTGGATGAGGACCTGGCGGTGGTGGCGACAGGGCAGATAAGTAGACTCAAGTAAAGGGAAGCTGTGGATGGCACGGTGTTCCCACTACTTTGAGAGCCACACAGACATCAGTCTTACACTGTTCTAGATTTGTCATGTGTGTCAGGGTTGGGCAATAGAGCGGAAATAGAAGGGTTAACAAACATTATTTTACCAGTGCAAAGGTTTATTTAACACATGGTGGTGTGTCTAACAGAAACTAAATGTAGAATATGATCAAGTGATGATACGCAATAAATACAACCTGTGGAGAAGGGACAGAAGTGGTAGAAGAGGTGGTAGAATTATGATACTGACAAAATTAGTGGTGAAAGTAAGAAAAGTTTAGTATGGAGAAGGAAGAGCTGAACTAGTGAGTGTACAAATAGAAGTCAGAAATAGAGAAACACAGACTACAGTGGCAACCAATGTACCACCCAGAACAAATACTTGGAGTAAGGAAGAACATGAAAAAATATTAGAGGACACCTTAAGAACATAAGAAAATAAGGAAGCTACAAGAGGCTGCGAGGCCTACACGTGGTAGTTCCTGTCACCTAACACTACCTACATCCACCTTTCATCCCCATCCATGAACCTATCCAGCTCCTCTTTAAAGCTCCCTAATGACTCCGTACTAACTACCTGTCTACTGAGACCATTCCATTCATTCACCACCCTATTTGTGAACCAGTTTTTCCCTATTTCCATTCTAAATCTACGCTTTTCCAGCTTGAATCTGTTACTTTTTGTTCTACCCTGGTTAAAAGCCGTAAGAAGTACTTGCCGTAAGAAACCTTGAAGTACTTAAACAAAATAATCAAGAGTAGTAAGAAGATACTGCTGGTTGGAAATTTTAACTGCAAGGAAGTAAAATGGAAGACATTTGAAGGAGGAAATGAAATGCTTTGGGGATAGATTGTTGAAGCTGACAATAGAAAACACAATGACTGAATCAATCAATCAATCATTTGGGGCATACCCCGGGGGGCGCGTCGCCTCGCCCACCCTACGACGCCACTGCTGGGGGTCACCACGCGCGAGTTCCCATGCAGGCTCCTTTCCCATACCAAGCAGCTCTCGACAAGAAACATCAACTTGCCCCAGCCATGAGCCTTGTGGGCGCCCCCTTGGCCTCCTCCATGCCGGATTGTCTCTTACAGATACAACCCGATGAGAAGGATCGGTTTCAGGGTAGCGTGCCACATGCCCATATAGCCGAAGTTGGCGCTGACGGACTATGCAGGTAATAGGCCTCGATTCAGTCTCACGGTGCAATCGCTGATTTGACACATAATCATCCCAGCGATACCCATGATTCTGCGAAGACACTTATTACCAAAGGCATTGATTCGTCTCTTCAAGTCACTATTTAGTGTCCATGTCTCACAACCATAGAGTAAGACAGGGATCACAAGCGATTTGAAGATCCGGATCGTTGTCCTTCTGCACAGGTACCGACAACGCCAAATACTCCCGCTGAGCGAGTCCATAACACCGTGGGCTATGCCAATCCGCCGTAAGACTTCTTGACGTGACCCGCCGTCATTATGGACTGCGCTACCAAGGTATGTAAAACTTTCCAAGATCTCAATGTCCTCGCCACACGCATGAACAGACTGTACTGCTTCATCTAGTAAGTCTCCAAACACCTGGACCTTGGTCTTGAGCCAGGAGACCTCAAGTCCCAAAGGCTTTGCCTCCTCGTGCAGCGCCTCGAGAGCCATCACCAGGACCTCCAGCGACTCAGCAAAGATTACTGCATCATCGGCAAAAACAAGATCAGTGATCTTGGTGTTGCCGACAGATGCTCCAGAATCACTTTGATCTACAACCTTGTCCAATACCCAGTCCATACAAGCGTTGAAAAGTGATGGGGCAAGGACGCACCCTTGCCTCACTCCTGTATTCACAGGAAAGAAGCCGGATACACCTGCCCCACACTTCACAGCACTCTCAGTCCCAGAATACAGACCAGTTATCAAACCAATAGTCCCTGCAGGAATCCCTCGAAGTCGCAGAAGATCCCAGAGTGACTCACGATGCACTGAGTCAAACGCCTTCTTGAGATCAACATAGGCTGCAAGCATCCCCTGTCGAAACTCACGTCGGCGTTCCACCAGGACACGAAGCGCTAGGATACGGTCCGCTGTTGACTTACCAGGCGTGAACCCAGACTGCTGAGGTCTCTGATGCTTCACCAGATGGCTGCGAATCCGTGTCAGCAATAGAGGGGCAAGCACCTTGCCTGGTACGCTGAGCAATGTAATACCGCGGTAATTGTTGCAGTCCTGATGGTCCCCTTTCCCTTTCCAGATAGGGACGACCAGCCCCCTTTTCCAGTCAGGAGGAATGGTACCTGATTGCCACACAGCAGTCAGGACAGCATGCAACCCGTGGATCATGGCCTCACCCCCAGCTTTGGGGAGCTCTGCACTGATATTACAAACACCAGCTGCCTTTCCACCCCTCAACTTTGCTACAGCCTCTCTGACTTCGTCAAGAGAGGGTGCGCTTTCGTCAATGGGAGGATCGGCATCCACTGCCTGTAACCCAGTGGTGTGAAGCTGCTCAGTTGGAGGGTCCACCGTGAACAACTGCCCAAAGTACTCAGCCCAACGAGCCATCTGCCCATCCATGTCCGACACGAGGCGCCCATCTGCTGTTCGAATAGCACTCGCCCAAGAAGGAGACTTGGAACGGAGCTTCTTCAGGGCTCGGTAGGCGGGTCGGAGGTCATTAGCGTTCAAATGACCCTCGACATCCTCAGCGAGACTCCTGACATACCTCTCCTTGTCTCTCCCCAGGAGGGTTCTAGTCCGGCGTGACAGAGCCCTGTGCTGGTCCCAGTTCCCAGCCAGCCTGGCAGCGCGATTCTCCTCGATTTTCTCCAGCGTCTCCGTCGAGACAAAACCACGCCTTGACCTCGGGCGCTCCCCAATACACTCCTTGGCAGCCTGTAGAGTTTCACGTTTGAAGGTATCCCACAGTTCTACAGGGTCCCCGAGAGCACCGAGCACATCAAATCGATTCGAGACTGCCACCGCATACTCATGAGCACATGTCAAGTCCTTCAGTTTCTCAAGATGAAACACAGTATGGTTACCTCTTGAGATTCTTCTGGACTTGACATGAAGCTTAAGTGTAGCAACAACAAGTCTGTGATCTGTTCCAAAGAACTCAGCACTCCGGTAAACCCTGCAGTTCTGGAGGATCCTCCAACGAGTGCTAACGAGGATGTGGTCGATCTCCTTAGCTACCCCTCCGGCATTACTATACCATGTCCAGCGGTGCAGCTCTGGTCTCTGATACCAAGAACCTGCAATTCTCAACCTTCTGGACCTTGCAAAGTTCAGAAGCAGAGAACTGTTGGTGTTTCTGGTACCGGAGCCATGGGGACCAACACATAACTCGTAGCCATGTAATGTAGCCAAGTCGTAATGACTGAATGGGTGACAGAAAACACAAGATACAATAAAGGGGAGATGATGAACCAGCAAGACTTGACCTAGTGTTAACAAAAGGTATAGACCTAGCAAATGAGATAAATTATAGGTGCCCAATCGGAAAGAGTGACCATATAATTTTAGAAATGGAGACAGAAAAGGACATAAGGTAGGAAGATGAATCATACAAAAGGAGCAGAAGAGACTTTGGGAAAACTAACATGGAAGAACCAAAAAAAATCTTTGAAGAAATTGACTGGGAAGAAATGAAAGGAGTGACCGATGTGCAGGTGAAATATGACATTTTTCTGGGCATATATGAGAAAGGAGTTGAAAAACATGTTCCATTATATACACCAAAAGACAAAGGAAAGCAAGAAAGGTTTAATGGAAGATGTGAGAGGGCAAAGAGAATAAGGGATGAGGCAAATAAATAAAGAAGACTATAAATTAGTAAGAAATGAATATGTGTGACTAAGGAGAGAGGAAGAGAAGAGTTATGAGAATGATATACAGTACCCTCCTGAGTTTCGCGCTTGCTTTCTTCCGAAGGCATAGCACTAAACTCGAGGATCGCGAAACTCAGGGTATTGAAAACACTGAAAAAATGCTTATTTATTCCGTTGCGAGGTGTACCGTATTATATGGCTTATAAGGCACACTTTTTCCCCCAAAAAATATCCTGAAAAATACTCATGTGTCTTCCAAGACGAATGTGTTAGTACTTTCTCAGTACTCCGTACCTCAGTACTTACCTGTTACAAGTATTTCAAATACCATAAGACATTCAAACCAACTAATCTGTCCTCACGCTGTGATGTTTACGTTCTGCCTCTGAGGCTTGGCAGATTGTCGCCAACACATCTCAATGTCCCGAGTTCGAATCCTGTCGGGGCAACTCTTTGGGTACTCCGTAGTGTAGGGGTAGCACGCTCGGCTCACAACCGAGAAGTCCCGGGCGGAGTGGATATAGATGGGCTGTTTCCTATAAAAAAACCGAGCCCCTGTCCACCCAGCAGTGAATGGGCCCCGGTAGTTAGCCGGGGGTTTGTGACCCGCCTCCCGGAGTGGTGGCTTCGGCCAACACTAGAGGAGAGGAGAGGACCTACAAAGCGATACTAAGCGGTAGAGGTCACAAGAAGAAGAAGAAGCCTACCTACTACTGCCTACTGGTAGAAAATCTGTTTTTTCTCTTTTTTCCTAGAAATTTCTTTCGAAAGTCATGGTGCGTCTTCCAAGATGCAGCGTCTTATAAGCCGTAAGATAAGGCTATTAGAGGTATTCGAGAGGCAGGTCTGGTAACCTGGTCTAAGGCAGCGCGTGTGACGCCAATGGTATGAAGACGTGTCCCGTATGTGTACGAAGCAGCGCGAAAGTTGGGATGGTAAGAATTTAGGACTCAGCGCAAAACTCAAGGATCGTGAAACTCGGGAGGGTACTGTAGTTAAAAAGTGTGAGGAAGAACCCAAACTGTTTTACAGGTTTATCAATAGAAGAATCAAGCATAAGAACAGTAGAGAGACTGAAAGAAGGAAATACACTCAAACCTTGGGTTTCGAACGTCTCCCTTTTCGAACAAATCGGTTCACGAACAAAATTTCAAACTCATAATTGCACCGGTTTCCGTACGATATCTCGGTTGCTGAACAAGCTACTCGGCAACTGTGCGCATCAGTCACGCCGCGTCCCTCACTTAGTAAACATCCGCTACGAACTGGTGAATATAGAAAATTTGTAAATCATGCAAATATCAATAAACATAAGATAAATCATGTAAATAAATAAATCTACAGTAAAAATACACAATACAGTACTGTACAGGAGTAGTGTACAGTACTATCAGTCCTATGTCTGGCAGCGACAGCCGGCAGCAGT
Source organism: Chionoecetes opilio (assembly GCA_016584305.1). Taxonomy (NCBI): domain Eukaryota; kingdom Metazoa; phylum Arthropoda; class Malacostraca; order Decapoda; family Majidae; genus Chionoecetes; species Chionoecetes opilio. Next base: position 92,035 of record JACEEZ010005948.1, read on the forward strand.
ATCATGATGGCGGAGATTTCCTCCTCCTTCTTGGTGTTGTCTGTAGGGCTGCGAGGACCCCTTGAGGAGCCCTATGATCCCTGGTGATATCCTATGATGCTATCACAAGCGTGGTAGCTGACCTGTTTTCTTCAGGAAGGCACAGGTGAGGCGGATGACAGCGTGTTGTCCTGAGAGGTAGGCAGGGTGCCAAGTAGGGCAGGTCGTTTGCCAGCATGGTGGGCAGGGTTTTACGTCTTATTACTAGTTATTATACATCTTGGTGATTATGGTGAAATGTTATATACACCAGTCATTATTTAGGTCAGTGTAGTACCGTGTGTCACCTTAAATAAGGGTTATTTAAAGGTGTTGAGATGGCAGGATAGCCAGTGACGGGGAAACATTCTTGCCACGGCCACCCCGTAACACTAACGGAAAAAGTGTCCGTGTGACATGACCTTTAAAGGCCGTGTCAAACCTCTTGTTGACTTGTGATTGGTCGAGAAGTTTTAGAAACAGTTTGTCATTGGCTGGTGACTGATGACAAGTTTGGAGACGTCATTACTTGTCTAAGCCAGTCAGGGCCTTCCTAACTGTTAACTACCTAAAGAGGGAGGCTTGCTGGATATGGTAGTAAGGGCAGGTAGTATCTAGGCGGTGGGAGAGCGGGTGGTAGCTGGGGATACGACCTCCGTTGCTGGATCTGGGTCCAAGGCTCAATGGCCTCAGATCACTCGCCAATACAACATTTGGACACAACAAAGAAACCACAATTACAGTATACAAAGTATATGCTCAGTGATGGATTATAAATGCTCTGCCTGGATGCCTGGGCCTCTAACCTCACTGACTCACGTCATGACACCCTACCTACCCCTAAGAATGAAAAAAATTGTTATTTTTTTTTTTTTTTTAAAGAGGAGGAAGTCCGAATAATATCGAAGTCCGAATAATGAGGGTCCGGATACGAGAGGGTTTACTGTACTGTAAAAGCATAAAAACTACACTTACCAGTGAACGGGTAGAATGTGCTGGCTTTGATATCAAACTCAGCACAAATAGCACGCATGGACGCACCTGCATCCATCCTTGCCAGCACTTTCACCTTTTCCTGCAGGCTCAGGCTCTTCAATTTCATTCCCTTCTTGCTGGAGACATTCTTGCGTGATGGAGCTGACATCTTTATATACAGTACTGTATGATGTGATCCCAAAACACGTAAAATAGGTGGCAAAGTAAAGCAAAGGTCGGGTACCAGCGCGTACAGGGATGTCAATTTTCCGCAGATTCGCGGATTTCCGTGTATTTTATTGCCAGCTGGGTCATTTCTGTGAATCGTGTAGATTCAGGTAAAAAATTTAGGGGGGGGAGGGGTGTACATAGTTGGCTAGCCCACAGCCGAACCTGACCCTGGCCACTGATCCAGCACAGACCATAAAACATTTTTTGGCTGCCTAGCGGGAAGTTAAGCAGAAGTTAAGTTGGGCAGGTAAGGTATGATCATGATGGTCAAAATAGTGATTACAATAAAAGTTAGTAAATTGGCAATTGATTCAGTTTCATCATGCAGATGCATGTGTTGGCATGTCATATGTGCAAGAATAATTGTTTATTGTTTATTGTTTATACATTTATATAGTGCCTAAACAATAGATAAAGTTGACTAATATAAATGACAAATATTTTGTTGTTGTGTTATTACTTTTCCAACGGAAACAGTGTTAATATTTCATTTATCATGTCAAAATGGTTAATAATTCATATACAGGGAGGTCCCGTTATACGAGCATTCGGTATACGAGATTCCGATGATACGAGATGTGTAAATTAGGGTCTATTTTCAATATACGAGATCGAAAATCCAATGCTACGACATTCAAACTGGGGTGAGTAAAATTATCAAGTTCAAAATACTCGCCCTACCACTCCCAGTCTGGACAAAGGGGGATTTGGTTGACCCCAGTCAGGTCACTCCTAGCAAGCCGTGACCTGAAGGGTAATTAAGCATATGGCGCGGCCTGACATTTAGTGGTAATTAGCCAGGTGTGCGGCTCCAACCTTGGGACTGCAGTCAGTAACCTGAAGGGTAATTAAGCATATGGCGCGGCCTGATCCTTAGTGGTAATTAGCCAGGTGTGCGGCTCCAACCTTGGGACCGCAATCAATGACCTGAAGGGTAATTAAGCATATGGTGCAGCCTGATCCTTAGGGGTAATTAGCCAGGTGTGCTGCCCCAATCTTAGGACCTCTACACTACCCTCTTTTGTATCACGCAGCGTCCCCTACAGTACAACGTCTTTTTTGCTTGTTATGCATGTTTATGTTTAATTAATGTGCAGCTATGTTATTTTGTGTGCTATTTTCTCTTTCAGAATGCTTTTTCTACAGAATAGGTAGTACAGTGTGGGTAATATAGACGCTGTGTGTTTGTTGTGTTTGCTATAGTTTATTTTAGCTTGAAAAACTCGTTTTTTTTTTTTTTTTTTTTTAAATTGATGGTCCTGGAACCAAACCTATATTTTACCATTAGTTATGTGTTTCGTTATACGAGATTTCGCTTTACGAGTATGCCAGGTGGAACCTAACTGCTCGTATCTTCGGGACCTCCCCGTACATTTCACAATTTAAGTTGCATGATATACCATATATATATATACATATACACAAATTGTGTACACAAAAACAGACAAAATTGAGACCAGATATTATTATAGATATAACCAAGGACCTCTCAGAAGCTCTCTCAGAGCATGAAATTTAAAAAATCATTTCAGTAGACGAGAGTACCAGGTACCATGAGGCAAGGATGGGTAATGTCGCCGTGGTTATGCAACTTGTTTATGGATGGAGTAATAAGATAAATCAAAGCAAAATCTAACCTAACCATTACCGTCGGCGAGTTTTCCCTATTTGTGTAGGGACAAAAATTTTGGTAGACGACAGTACCAGGTACCATGAGGCAAGGATGGGTAATGTCACCATGGTTATGCAACTTGTTTATGGATGGAGTAATAAGATAAATCAAAGCAAAGGTTGGTGATGTTGGTATAGACTCAGAGTATGCATTGGCTCATCAAGTAACACTTAAACCATGATGTACCACTACTTATTATGAGGAAAGACGACAAAAACAACTCAATTAATAAGGTATTTTAATACTATCATAACCATGAATATGTACAACCTACAAAGAGAAGACTACGACGATGAAAAAATTTCGAGTTGTTTTGGGCGAAATTGATATTCCAGGTGCTATATTTCTGTGCTGTTCTCGCTGACAACATGGAGAAGACCTGAGGTGATGGTTGATGTGCAGAGGCTTCTAAACCAGGAAAACAGTCACAGCAGAGTCTCATTAAGAAGTAAGCAAGTGGTAGGGACACAGTACATACCTACCACTTGCTTACCTTTTGAAGAGGCTCTGTTGTGACTCTGTTTTCTTGGTTTAGAAGCCTCTGCACATCAGCCATTACCTCAGGTCTTCTCTATAGTGTTGTCAGCGAGAACAGAACACAGTAATATAGCACCTGGAATATCGATTTCACGCAAAATAACTCTAAATTCTTCCATCGCCGTAGTTTTCCCTTCGTAGGTCCATCCGCGGCGACCCTGACTTATCCCCACAATGCACCGATGTAAACAAACCGTGATGTAGTTATGGGTAGGGTCCATTGGAAAATATAGGAGGAATCAAAGGGATGATCAAAACCTGGATGGAAAGTTATCTGAGAGGAAGATAAATGAGAACAATATAGTAAAGGATGAAAAATCTGAATGGAGGAAGGTATTTACTGGGGCACCACAAGGATCAGTGTTGGCACCAATAATGTTCATGATTTACATCAATGGCATGAATGATGAAATATAAAGCTATATAAGTTTGTTTGCGTATGATGCAAAAATATTAAGAGAAATAAAAAGCTATAAAGATTGTGAAACACTACAAAATGACCTGAACAAGATCTACGAATGGAGCAGATGGGAAATGGAATTTAATGTGAAAAGTGTCATGTGATGGAAATTGGAAAAAGCGAAGAGATATAAATGGCCATATAAAATGGGGAATGAAGTAATTACAAAGGTTCATGAAGAAAAGGACCTGGGAGTGGCAATGCAGAATAACCTACAACCAGAAAAATATATAAATATAATATTTGGAGATACGTACAGGATGTTGAATAATATTAAAGTGGCATTTCATTACATGGACAAAAATATGATGAGAAAGATAATTACTACAATGATCCGACCAAAAATGGAATATGCTGCCATTGTATGGTCCCCATATAAAGAGAAGCATGTGAAAAAGTTGGAGAGGCTACAGAGAATGGCAACAAAGATGGTACCAGAGCTAGAAGAACTTTCTTATGAGGAAAGGTTGAAGGAGATAAAGTTACCAACACTTAAGCAGAGAAGAGAAAGAGGAGACTTAATAACAATTTGAAAACTGATAACTAAGATGGAAGAAACAGACAATGAGAGACTACTGACTCGGAAGCAAAGAGAAGGTTGATACACAAGAGGACATACAAAAAAATTAGGAAAAGGGAGATGCCTGAACAACATAAAGAAGTACAGCTTGCCTCTTAGAAATGTAGAAGTTTGGAATAGACTAAATCAAGAGGCACCGAGCCTTAACGAAGACCTCCGCACACTGCCAAATATGGGAATAAAAAAAAAGATTAATAAAAAAAATTAAAGAAAAATTGCTTCAAAATTCAATTTTTTTTTGGAATAATAATAAGAATACATTTTGATTTAATTGATGCAAAAATTAGAGAAAAATTGCCTCTAAATTCATGTGTTTATTTGGATAATAAGAAGGGAAGAAGGAAGGACTGAAGCAGTGGCATACCGTATTTTACGGTTTATAAGACGCTGCATCTTGGAAGACGCACCCTGATTTTGGAAAGAAATTTCTACAAAAACAAACAAAAAAACAACAACATCTTGTCTAAAGGTGGTTTTATTGTACGTAACAAACATGTACATAATAAAAATCAAACAATCAAAACTGAAAACAGAAAAAAAGCTTGTGATACGTGTGACAGCCTGTTAGTAAATGCTGCATCAACACTAGCAGACGATAGGTGGCATTGTTGACGCCAATCTGCCGAGGCAGAAGTTGCCGCGGAACAGCTCCCGCCAGTCTTGGTGGCAGACTCATATAGAGCTTGTGATATGTGTGACAGCCTGGTGGTAAATGATATATCAACACTAGCAGATGATAGGTGGTGCTGTTGGTGCCAATCTGCCGAGGTGGAAGTTGCCGCGCAACGGCTCCCGCCAGTCTTGGCGGCAGTCTCATTCCAACATTCGTCTTGGGAGATGCAAGAGTATTTTTCAGGGTATTTCACAGGGGAAAAAATACGTCTTATAAGCCGTAAAATACGGTATATAGGTCGTCGGAAGGGAGGGGGGTAAGGCACAGAGGTGAATACAGGATTGTTTTAAGACGGGGTGGGGTGAGCGAAGCGAGCCTCTACAGCTGGGGGGTCTGATGAAGGGGTCAGGATTTTTTTTGAAAATCAAGCATTTTTAGGGGCATTTTGAGGCCTCAGGAGGGATATATTGCACTAATTTGATATTCAATGGCCAAACGAGGCCGTGGTCCCCCCCATATACGTATACATCACTGTTTTGAAGTGAGAGAAGTGGGCGACCACACGCACTTATACACACCCACACATGACTCCCTCCACCGCGCTGCTTAAATTTAATTTATTTCGCGTATAATTTAATCTGGTTAATAATCTGGAATTATAATAATAGCAAAATTGCAATGTTTTTCGGAGTGCCTCCGCCGAACCCCTGAGACTGGCTCACCGAACTCCTGGGGTTCGATCGAACCCAGGTTAAGAACCACTGATCTAGAGTGACTATAGATAAACAAGCATAAGTTAATATAGATAAGTAAGCTATCTATAGTGACTAGCACCTCGTGGTGTAGTGGCTAGTGCGCTTAGCTACTAATCTGCGGGCCCTGGTTCGAATCCGGGTCAGGACAGTTGGCCTACCCAGCTTTTCATCCTTCCTTTCGGGCTTGGTCGATAAAGGGGTAGCTACCTGGGGAAACCTGGGGAAGGTAACTGTGGTAACCCTGATGTCACACTAGCCCTGTGGCCCAGGGTAACGGGTTCTCACCCTCCACAGGTGTTAGCCTCTTGGTATCACTAATTGTTTATGGATGACAAAGGTAACATGCTTACTTGAGGTGAGCGGTATTTGTGTGGCGTGCCTGGAGCGGTTAGGCGAGTACCCAGGTATTAGGTAAAATTGAATCTTGTTATTTACAATATATTCTCTATTAATTACACACAGCAGTAACATTACCCAGAGCTTAACATTATTGTAATGGAAATGTTATCGGTAGTTCGCGAGAGTTTATCACAGTACACAGTCTCTCACACACACAGTTTTCACGTCTGTCTCCTATGGTAGAGCTGCCTCTTCCCCCTACCAGCAGGGCCGTCGCCACAGCATGATATCATCATTAACATTAACATCATGAGACAGGTGCACACTTTGAGTGTACCAGTATTACATCTACATGGTTAATAAGGAGATGTTAGTACAGAAAAGTATAATATATACACACAACCCTCGTTTTCCCGGACTAATAGGGGGGAGCACTGGTCCGGGAACCGCAAACGTCAGGGAATCGCAACAGTCCGAGGCCATTACCCACCCCCGGACGTTTATCCTTAGTATTTACTGTCCGGCAACCGCCAATATCAACTACTCCGCTGCGGACTTTTACGTCACTTTGTTGTTGTTTTTAGGGCTGCGAGGATCCCTTGGGGAACACTATGAGCCCTGGTGATGTCCTATGATGCTATCACAGGCGCTGTAGTTGACCTGTCTTCCTTAGGAAGGCACAGGTGAGGCGGATGACAGCGTGTTGCCGTGAGGGGTGGACGCCAACAGGGTGGGCAGGTCACAGGTGGTGACGTTCAGGGTGAGGAGTTGAGAGTGTAGCACTACACGGTGGGAGTGGAAGCGCGGACACTGCAGCAGAAAGTGTTCAATAGTCTCAGAGACGTTCCTGCACCAGGGGCAGTGGGGGTCAGGGGACTAACGGAGGCAGTGCAGGTGAAACGTGAATGTCGTGCGACCAAATTAACCAATACGACCGCTGAGCATGCTGCCACCTGGCGGGAGGCGCGGACACTGACCAGGGGTGACAGGAGACGCTCGGACCGCCGGACAACTTTGTCAATTTACGGACTGGACCAGGCATTTGTCTGGGACTCTGACATATCCCTGGACCTCGGATTTTGACCGGCAAATCCGATATCCGGGAAATGGAGGTCCGGGAAAATGAGGGTTGTGTGTAATAGGCAAATAGATGAATGAAATAAATAATAAATGGCATCGGTGCATAGGAGGAAAGAGAGATAAAAAATGCCATTGCACCATGATAACAATGTTGCATCATGCTAGATAAATACATGACATATAGGCACTATATCAATTAGACACATAGGTCCTACCTACCTATAACGCCAACACAGGCTCTAATGTTAATGCGACGGAGATGAGCACCAAGGCCTCACGGAGCATAGGGTGTGCCTCCATCTTTACTTTACCTTATCTATAGTGACTACTTATGAATAGAATTGTATATTTTCAGATAAAAACCAAGAAAGATGAATTGAAGCTTAGAAAAGCTGAATTGAAGAGGCTCCTAAAAGAAGTTGGTCAAATATCAAAGAAAGAAGGAAAACAAGTAGAAGTAACAGGCATTGTGAATCTTCAACAACAACTACTTCATGAAAAACGACAACGGCGACAGCTGCAGAGGCAGGTATGTGTGTGCTTCATGCTGACTTAACTAAGTATTGCACTCAGGAGATCCAATAAGGCAAGTACTCGAAAGTTGCTATTCAGGGGACTCCAGTGTGACAGCTGACTTGGCTTACCATAGACTAGTGCTAGTTGATGTTTGTTTCCTGTTGTTGTAGTTGAACTTCTTCAGGCTGCCTGGCCGCACAATCCCGAGCTCCTAAGATAGCTCATGGCCTGGACCAGGGTTTTCCACAGAGCCTTCATGGAATGTACTGTGCTCGACAAAAATATTTGGCGCCCTGATAAAAGTGCAGATACATTAGTGCAAATTTTGTTCATTGTATTCTTGAGGGTAATATTTTTTTTTTTTTTTTTACATCACAAGGAACTGGCCAAGGGCACAACAAAAATGGGTAACACAAAGCCCGCTTAGTTGCCAGTCCCTATAAAGAAGACAGTAAGAGAATAAAATAAAAACAGAGGGGTAGGCCAATTTAGTTCGGGAGGTGTCCTCCCGGGATGTGAGATTTCCAGTTCAGATTTTTAGTAAAGGATAGTCCTAGAATGTTCATTATAGAAGAAGGAGACAGTTGAGTGTCATTGAAGAAGAGGGGATAGCTATCTGGTAGGTTTTGTCGAGTAGATAGGTGAAGAAATTGGGTTTTTGAGGCATTGAACAAAACAAGGTTTGCTTTGCCCCAATCAGAAATTATAGAAAGATCAGAAGTTAGGCGCTCGGTGGCATCTCTCCGTGAATCACTTAGTTCCTGTTGAGTTGGACGTCTAATAAACGACCTTGAAAAATGCAGGGTAGAATCATCAGCGTAGGAGTGGATAGGGCTTTGAGTTAGACTTAGAAGATCATTAATGAATAATAGAAAGAGAGTGGGTGATAGGACAGAACCCTGGGGAACACCACTATTGATAGATCTAGGAGAAGAACAATGTCTGTCTACAGTAGCTGCAATAGAACGGTTTGAAAGGAAACTTAAAATGAAGGTACAGAGAGAAGGATAGAAACTGAATGAGGTTAGTTTGGAAATTAAAGATTTGTGCCAGACTCTATCAAAAGCTTTTGATATGTCAAGGGCAACAGCAAAAGTTTCACCGAAACCCCTAAAGGAGGATGACCAAGATTCAGTTAGAAAAGCTAGAAGATCGCCAGTAGATCGCCCTTTACGGAAACCGTACTGACGATCAGATAGAAGATTGTGAGCAGATAGATGCTTAAGATCTTCTTATTAAGTATAGATTCAAAAACTTTAGAAAGGCAGGAAGTCAAAGCTATAGGACGGTAGTTTGAAGGATTAGAACGGTCACCCTTCTTAGGAACAGGTTGGATATGAGCAAACTTCCAGCAAGAAGGAAAGGTGGAAGTAGATAGACAAAGACGGAAATGTTTGACCAGGCAAGGTGCAAGCACAGAATCACAGTTTTTGAGAACAATAGGAGGGACTCCGTCAGGACCGTAAGCCTTCCGAGGATCTAGGCCAGAAAGGGCAAAGAAAACATCATTCCGAAGGATCTTAATGACAGGCATAATATAGTCAGAGGGTGGAGGAGAAGGAGGAACAAGCCCTTCATCAGCCAGAGTGGAATTTTTAGCAAATGTTAGAGCGAAGAGTTCAGCTTTAGAAGTAGATGAGACAGCTGTGGAGCCATCTGGGTGAAGCATAGGAGGGAAAGATGAAGAAGAAAAATTGTTAGAGATGTTATTAGCTAGATGCCAGAAGTCACGAGAGGAATTTGATTCAGAAAGATTTTGACATTTTCTATGAATGAAAAGAGTTTTTGGTAAGTTGAAGTAAAGATTTGGCATGATTACGGGCAGAAATATAAAGGGCATGAGTTTCAGGAGATGGATGCTTACGGTACCGTTTGTGAGCCACCTCTCTATCTCGGACAGCATGAGAACAAGCAGAGTTAAACCAAGGTTGACGGGCTTTAGGATTAGAGAAAGTATGTGGAATGTACGCCTCCATGCCAGAGACTATGACCTCAGTTATGCGCTCTGCACAAAGAGATGGGTCTTTGACATGGAAGCAGTAATCATTCCATGGAAAATCAGAATAGTACTGCCTTAGGTCTTCCCACTTAGCTGAGTTGAAGTGCCAGAAGCACCTCCGCTTAGGTGGGTCCCGAGACGGTACCGGAGCGATAGGACAGGTTACAGAAATAAGATTGTGATCGGAGGAACCCAACGGAGAGAATAGTTTCACAGAGTAAGCAGAAGGGTTAGTAGTTAGGAAAAGATCAAGAATGTTGGGCGTGTCTCCAAGGCGGTCAGGAATACGGGTAGGGTGCTGCACCAACTAGCTGCTCTAGGTCTTGGAGGATAGAAAAGTTGTAGGCTTGTTCACCAGGTTGGTCAGTGAAAGAAGATGATAGCCAAAGCTGGTGGTGAACATTGAAGTCCCCAAGAATGGAAATTTCAGCTAAAGGAAAATGAGATGAGATGTGCTCCACTTATGATGTTAAATAGTCAAAGAATTTTACATAGTCAGAGGAGTTAGGTGAGAGATATACAGCACAGATAAATTTAGTAAGAGAGTGACATTGAAGTCGAAGCCAGATGGTAGAAAATTCGGAAGATTCAAGGGCGTGGGCACGAGAGCAAGTGATGTCATTGCGCACATATACGCAACAGCCAGCTTTGGATTTAAAATTAGAATAGAGACAATAAGAGGAGACAGAAAAAGGTCTGCTGTCAGTGCTCACAGACAACTGAGTTTCGGTGAGGAAAAGAAGATGAGGTTTAGAGGAAGAGAGATGATGTTCGACAGAGAGAAAGTTAGATCTAAGGCCGCGAATGTTGCAGAAGTTTAAGGAGAGAAGGCTAGAAGAAGTATCAAGACACCTCGGGTCGACATCTTGAAGACTGTCCGACCTGGGGATATTTCTGGTCCCCTCCCCAGTTAGGGACTCCGAGGCAGGGCATAATAAGATACTAGGCATAATAAAATTTTGAGTGAAGATAGTGTAGGGATGTAAGTGCATGTAGTGTAATGTGAGTAGTAAGAGGAATTGTCTTTAGAGTACAGGCTGTAGCTACTCTCTTGTGTATCTGAGACACTAAGGGATATGGAAAGAGAGGACACGGGAGATTTCAATGATAAGTCTGCAGCACCCCCTCAACTCCCGTAAGTACCTCCCCGGGAGTATTTCGCCATGGCGGCAGGTGTCTGACTGCCTACTCCCTACAATATGCAAGGCATAAAGTTTCGGCGCCTGCATGATATCAGGAGAGCCTGCCTCGATGCATCGGCTGGTGCTAGCAGAGCGCGTTAGTTGCTTGCGGGCATCCACCAAGGCAGGTTCTGTGCCCGTAGATGGTCGAGCGACGAACGACGAACGACCGAGGAAGGGTACCATAAAAGGGATATTTTTCGGAACAAAGAGCAGCGACGACGGTCGAAGGTCGGCACGAAGACACAGGTACCCCCGTGTCTTCGTGCCGACCTTCGTCGCTGCTCTTCGTTCCGAAAAATATCCCTTTTATGGTACCCTTCCTCAGTCGTTCGTCGTTCGTCGCTCGACCTTCATCATGACTCTTGGTACGGGCCTGTGTGATCCCTGCCGTGCATGAGCCTGCTTGAATTTAAGTAGTTAAGTATGGTTTTTGCGGCTTTGATGATTTAGTATGGCCTCTACCAGTCGAAACCCCACAGACAAGATAGCCCAGATAATTGCTCTGAAGGAGACAGACCACGAAACCAAGGAAATAATTGAGTTAGTTGCTCAAGCAAAGTCGACAGTGCGGCAATAGTGTGTGCGTCATCGAGAGGAAAATAGTTAGTCACACATACCTATGAAAGGCGCTGGCCATCCCTGGAAGACTTCGGTGAGGGCTGTGAATGTGGTAAAGCGTTTTGTGGAGTGTCCCGTGTGTGACCATATTCACAGCCCTCACAGAAGTCTTCCGGGGATGGGCAGAGCTATTCCTAGGCACGGGTGGCAAACCACTATTTTGTGAACTGGGCTGCGTGTGCTGCCCATTACTGAGCTGATGAAGAGAAAGAAACGGCCTTCCAGCCCAGGAAGGAACCAGAGCCGCCAAATGTTTCTCCGTCATACGGAAGCGGTGGTGCCACTATTTATGGAATATTATATGTAAATAAGTTTTGCATTATCAAAATAAGGCTGTTTCCAAGGGTTTGATTCAAAATATATTTATTATCAGTGATTCTGGAAGACAATATTAATACTGGAAGACAGTAATATTAAACTAATGTGTCAGTGGCGAACAGCGGCACTGCTGCTTTGAAGGTAAACAAAAGCACATGGTATGTACATTAATTTTGCTTGTGTCTGGCCTTTGTATTCATTATATCAAGCAGCTATGTGAATTACATATTGCTGAAATTTATTCAATTGCCCATTAGGATCTATTACCTTCACCCGTTCCATCAATATGTGGAATTCACCCCGAAGCGTCCTTCCAAGCAACAGCTGCCGGGACCAAAGTCTTCTTCTCTGATGATGAACTCTGGTAGCCGAGATTATCTGGAGGTAATCATCTTCATCTTGTATGAATGGCGTGAGGACTGCGGGGTTGACAGCCGTCTTGCTCCATTTCTTTATGGTGTGTCACAATTTTTTCACCCGTAGCCGGAGTGGCGTCACTCCGTTTGACACAGACAGCAAAACGGAGTAGTATGAACTAAAGTACCTTGAATAATAGAGTAGCGACAACTCTATTTATGGGCGCCATCTTAGTGCCAGGGCCTCTTCGTTCAACCAAGACCCGCGGAAGTTCTCAAGGCATGACCCCGCAGTATATCATGTTATACAAGTACAGTAAAAGCCTTATAACTCGGCACGATGGGGGCTCTGGCCCTTGCCGAGTTATTCAATGTGCCGAGTTATGCAATGTCCTTCTCTGATATGGGTTTAAAAAAAAAAAAAAAAAAAAAAAAAAAAAAAAAAAAAAAAAAAATGTAAATACAGTACTGTAAAAGCATACAAAGTACACTTACCAGTGAACGGGTAGAATGTGCTGGATTTGATATCAAACTCAGCACAAATAGCACGCATGAATGCACCTGCATCCATCCTTGCCAGCACTTTCACCTTTTCCTGTAGGCTCAGGCTCTTCAATTTCATTCCCTTCCTGCTGGAGACACCCTTGCGTGATGGAGCTGACATCTTGATATACAGTACTGTATGATGTAATCCCAAAACACGTAAAATAGGTGGCAAATTAAAGCAAAGGTCAGGAACCAGTGCGTAGGCTGCGCCGTGTTTTTGTCGTCCAAGCACCGTCTTGGATTACGAATCCCAATCCAATAACACTTGCTGAAGTGTGTGTTATACTACTTTGTGATATTGTTTGCAATGTTTTGCATTGATTATTATTGCGGCTCCTACCAAGCTTGTTGTGTTTTTGAAGCAGAAACCAATCCTTTTTCAATTTCGACAAAAAACGGAATTCGTATCCAAGACGGTGCTTGGACGACATAAACACGGCTCAGCTGACAGCCTACACGCTCGTTCCCGACCTTTGCTTTACTTTGCCACCTATTTTACGTGTTTTGGGATTACATCATACAGTACTGTATTTCAAGATGTCAGCTCCATCACGCAAGGGTGTCTCCAGCAGGAAGGGAATGAAATTGAAGAGCCTGAGCCTGCAGGAAAAGATCAAAAGGACAAAAATACGACTTTATGCGACTGACGATATGCCGAGTGTAAGCGAAGAGATGCAGTTACAACATCAATATAACATGCCGAGATACATTATTTTTTGCCGACTTTCTGTTTACATGTTCACACAAGAGGTTGTGAGGGCATGATATGCCGAGTGAAAACCATGAGATGTAGTTTAGGTGAGGCGGTAGCAGAGTGGTTAGCGTCACCGGGTGGCGTTCTCGAAGACCCGAGTTCGATCCCGAGTTAGACCCATAAATCCACTTGAAATCTTTCTGCACCGTCGAGTGGCCTAAGAACACCCACATGCCCTGTCCATTAACTCTACCTTCGACTGTGAGTGCATGGGAGGACACAGGGGGCGGCATGAGCCTCTAATCACAGGCGTCAGTCCAGGGCCAGATTAAGGGGGGGGCTACCGGGGCTCTAGCCCAAGGGCCCCCACCAAAAGGGCCCCCACCATATGTTTATTAGCTTTAAGCAGTAATATTAAAAACATTGGCAAGTTACAAAACCAAAACATATTTGCCTGTCTCTGTTTCATCCTTTATCTCTGAATACCAGTCTATGCATTAATAGGTCTTTGCCAAACATAGGCCTCAAAATACCCACGAAAGTGCTTAATTTTCGTGCGAATATAGGGCCCCCACAAAAGCTGAGCCCCAGGGCCCCCACAGCTCTTGATCTGGCCCTGGGCGTCACTATAACAATCCTGCCTGCGCCACCACGGGCGAGGGCCAACCATCACAGCCCTCGAGTGAGCCTCCAGGGCCTACCATCCCACCCCTGTAGCTCACTGCCTACACGCGCTATAGGCATAGGTGTAAAAAAAAAAAAAAAAAAAAAAAAAAAAAAAAACTTTGTCTTTGCCATGCCGAGTTATATCAAATTCCGAGTTATACAGTGCCGAGTTATAAGGCTTTTACTGTATAAAAGATATACTGTTATCTTCGGAAATGTTTGTTCTATAAGATTATCACATAAAACACAGTAAAACACATTAACTAAAGGTCGTTATGAGACTGAAGAAATATGCATGAACTTAAAATTCACTTAAACTCGTCGTCATGTAAAACTTTGTGGGACAACTTATAAGATGGAATATATCAATACACTACCCTCCCGAGTTTCGCGCTTGCTTTCTTCCGGAGGCATAGCGTGAAACTCGCGGATCGCGAAACTCGGGTATTAAAAACACTGTAAAAATGCTTATTTAGTCCAGTGTTTTTTTAATTTTTTTAATTTTTTTTTAAATTATTTTTTTAATTTTTTATTGGTGTGTGTGTGTGTGTGTGTGTGTGTGTGTGTGTACAGCGCCGTTAGGCAGTGACCTCCAGGGGTGGGATGGTAGGCCCTGGAGGTTAACTTGAGGGCTGTGTACCTACCGTATTTTACAGCTTATATAAGACTCACTTTTTTCCCCCAAAAATATCCTAAAAATGCCCAACCCCCTGTCCACCCAGCAGTGATGGATACTGGGTGTTAGCCTGGGGTTTTGTGACCCGCCTCCCGGGGTGGTGGCTTCGGCCAACACTACGTAGAGAAGAGGAGGGAGGAGAGGAGCTTGAGTTGGGATCACCCAGGGGATGCTGTTTTTGGTCTGAGTGAGTGAACTTGACACATATCTTGTCAGCTGATGGTTGTGGGGACAGTGTTATACAGCAATAACACTTTTTACAATGCCTTCCTCTCTTCTCTCTTGTCTCCTCCAGTACCTCCAGAAACGACAGTACCACACACGTCATGGTTAATCACTTATAAAGGAGTATTTTGTGGTAAATAGTAAGGAACGGCGGGGTGTAAGGTAAGGTGCTACTTATTTCGAGGTGTTACCTATCTTATGCGACACCGGCTGCTCCTTTTAGGGGAAAACACAAAAAAAAGGGAAAGAAAAAAAGAAAAACTACATACAGCTATACTAAGCCTATTATAATCTATACAAAGCAGGAAGGTAGGAAGACGTGTTTTCCCTAGGTCTCTTATGGGAGGCGGTTTGCAGAGTGGGTTTGCGTCAAGATATGTGTCAAGCTCGAGTACGAGCTTGACAGACGGCCTACAAAGTGATACTAAAACAGAAAGGTCACAAGAAGAAGAAGTCTCCGAGTGGCGTTCTCGGTGACCCGAGTTCGATCCTTGATGAGGGCTGTAAAATCCACTTAAAATCTTTCTCTGCACCGTTAAGTGGCCTAAGAACACCCACATGCTGCCCATTAACTCTACCTTCGATTGCGAAAGCATCGGAGGACACGGGGCGGCATGAGCCTCTAATCACGGGCGTCACTATAGAAATTCTGTCTGCGCCACCACGGGCAAGGGCCAACCATCACAGCCCTCAAATTAACCTTCAGGGCCTACCATCCCACCTCTGTAGGTCACTGCCTAACGGTGCTGTAGGCACACAAACACACACACACCAAAAAAAAAAAAAAAAAAAAAAAAAAATACGCGAAACTCGGGGATATAATGCGCGAAAGTCTGGATGGTAAGAATTTAGGACTCAGCGCGAAACTCGAGGCTCGCGAAACTCGCATAGCGTGAAACTCGGGAGGGTAGTGTAGAAGCAGAATTTTCTTAGCTTTCCATTGATATATTTCGTTTTCTGATAAATGCAGGAGTACCATGCATAAATTAGCGTTAACTAAATAAATCGTTGCGGAGGCCTCTCTCTCACTCTCTCTCTCTCTCTCTCTCTCTCTCATCCCCTCTTCTCTCTCTCTCTCTTTCCCCCTCTCTCCTCCCTCTCTCTCTTTTCTCTCCCCTCTCTCTCTCTCTCCTCTCTCTCTCTCTCTCTCTCTCCGTGAGAGAGAGAGAGAGAGAGAGAGAGAGAGAGAGAGAGAGAGAGAGAGAGAGAGAGAGAGTAACCAAAAAACTTTTCTACTTATATATATATACAGGGAGGTCCCGTTATACGAGCATTCGGTATATGAGAATCCGATGATACGAGATGTGTAAATTAGGGTCTATTTTCAAAAATACAGATCGAAAATCCAATAAAACGCATTCAAACTGGGGTGAGTAAAATTATCAAGTTCAAAATGCGTGCCCTACCACTCCCAAGGCTGGACAAAGGGGGATTTGGTTTTACCCCAGTTTAGATATCAACCCCCAGCAGCCGTGACCTGAAGGGTAATTAAGCATATGGCGCGGCCTGACATTTAGGGGTACAGCCAAATTCCCAACATCCGACCTTCAAACATCCGACTTGTCCAAACAACAGACTTTTTTCTTCTATGTCCCAAGTCGGATAAATTATTAAACAATTCCAGACAGCCAACCCTCGGTCAGACTATTAGGAGGGCTGATACTGCTGTGGGCATGCTGTGGTGGTCGGGGCAGCTGCTGTAAAGGGCGTGACAGCTGTTCAAAACACCTGTAAGACGCGGGTGTGGGCCTGTCAATGTTTATGTTGGGTACTCGTGACGTCATGAGTGGTTTTTTTAATTTTTTCACAACTGGTTCACTATAAAAAAATTAATATCATTATTTTTTTGTTTTGACGTTATAGGAAAGCAAGGATTTATTTTTCGCGATTTATTTAGTTAACGCTAATTTATGCATGGAACTACTGCATTTATCAGAAAACGAAATATATCAATGGAAAGCTAATAAAATTCTGCTTCTATTGATATATTCCATCTTATAAGTTGTCCCACAAAGTTTTACATGACGACGAGTTTAAGTTAATTTTAAGTTCATGCATATTTCTTCAGTCTCATAATGACCTTTATTTAATGTGTTTTACTGTGTTTTATGTGATAATCTTATAGAACAAACATTTCCGAAGATAACAGTATATCCTTTATACATGTATAACATGATATACTGCTGGGTCATGCCTTGAGAACTTCCGCGGGTCTTGGGTGAACGAAGAGGCCCTGGCACTAAGATGGCGCCCAGTAGCGTTTAACATAGGGACTATGAATGGTGGTACCCTCTTATTACAGAGACCCTAGTATGAACTGGGCCACACACTAGGGGTGGGCAAGAATCGTTATCTTGGAAATTCACGATTCCGATTCTTGAGGTTGGTGGAATCGGTGGAATCTATTCCGGAATCGTTTCCTCTCGCGCGCCGCCTCTGCCTCTAGCTCGCCTCGTGCGCCGCATGGAAGGACCGATCAGTCTAGCACGAGACTATTCCGGAATCGTTTCCTCTCCTGCGCTGCCAGAGAGCTGCTTCGATTCCATTCCATGTAGCTCAATTACGATTCATCCTGCCTTCTGCGCGCCGTTAGATTTATGAAGCATATTTTATTACTATTATTACTATTATTATTATTATTATTATTATTATTATTATTATTACTCTTCTTCTTATTATTATTATTACTCTTATTATTATTATTATTAGTAGTAGTAGTAGTAGTTAGTAGTAGTAGTAATAGTATCGTTATTCTTACTCCTGCATTGGATTTATTTGTAAAAAGTTGTATGTATACTGTATATAACTACTCTACGCTGCCCCTGTTTACTATATAGAACTCAATGTGAAATATCTGTGGAATCGTTTCCGAGGAATCTATTCCATTGAGTGGAATCGATTCCACTGCCTATGTGGTGGAATCGTCGGAATCGAAATCCGGAATCGTTTAGCGCCCAGCCCTACCACACACTCGAGCTCAAGGTCAAGAGGTGTTGACAAGCGATTAACAGGGCTCCATATAAGTTATATACCGAAGATCAGGACTGAAGACGGGAGATGAGGATGCTACAGGGAGTGCAGCATCTGCCCAGGAGCCTAGCTAAGTGTTTATATAGAGCCTGAGCAGGGTGTGGTCCAGGTAGGAAGATATTTAGAAAATTTGTGTACAAAATTAAAAGATGGCGGACACTCCTAGAACTGGATCACAGCCTAGAAGGACTCTACTGGACTTCTCTGGGCTCAATGAAGATGGTAAGGTAGGAAAGTTAGATGCTCTGTGCTTCAGAATGACCAAAGTGGAGGAAGATGGCGATAAGACAAGACTAGACTTCAGGAGACTGATTGAGGAGTTCCAGAGTATGTAGGGATTGATCCAATGTATGAGGGAGTTATGACGAAATTGAAGGACTGAGAGTTGAATTGGATGAACTGAAAAGGAAGGAAAAGCAAAGAATAAAGGAAAATAAGGAGTTAAAAAAACGAAGTGGAGAAATTGAGAAAGGAAAATATTGAACTTAGAGCAAAATGTGAGAATGGAGAAAAAAAGGTCAAGGAATAAGTGGAAACTGTGATGAAGGGAGAAGTGAATAACTGGAAAGAAGAAAGAGAGAAAGCCAAAGTGGACTTTCAAGAAGTTACAGAACAACAAAAGAAGGAGCAAAGTGAACATGTTAAGAAAGAGGTAGTGAAAATTTTGAAGAAAAATGAGAATTTAATAAGATGTAGCAGAGAAGAAAAACTGTTATTATTCATGGACTGAGGGAGAAGAATATCTTGTTTAGAATAAGGAGAGAGAGACCAAGAAGTAAAAATGGTATACACTACCCTCCCGAGTTTCACGCTATGCGAGTTTCGCGATCCTCGAGTTTCGCGCTGAGTCCTAAATTCTTACCATCCCGACTTTCGTGCATTATATCCCCGAGTTTCGCGTTTTTTTTTGTGTGTGTGTGTGTGTGTGTGTGCCTACAGCGCCGTTAGGCAGTGACCTCCAGGAGTGGGATGGTAGGCCCTGGAGGTTAACTTGAGGGCTGTGATGGTTGGCCCTTGCCCGTGGTGGCGCAGACAGAATTTCTATAGTGACGCCTGTGATTAGAGGCTCATGCCGCCCCGTGTCCTCCGATGCACTCGCAATCGAAGGTAGAGCTAATGGGCAGCATGTGGGTGTTCTTAGGCCACTCGACGGTGCAGAGAAAGATTTTAAGTGGATTTTACAGCCCTCATCAAGGATCGAACTCGGATCACCGAGAACGCCACTCGGAGACTTCTTCTTCTTGTGACCTTTTCTGCTTAGTATCACTTTGTAGGTCGTCTGTCAAGCTCGTGCTTGAGCTTGACATATATCTTGACGCTACCCACTCTGCTACCGCCTCCCATAAGAGACGTACGGGACACGTCTTCCTTCCTTCCTGCTTAGTATAGTATTATAATAGGCTTAGTATAGCTGTATGTAGTTTTGCTTTGTTTTTTTCCATTTGTTTGTGTTTTTCTCTACAGGAGCAGCCGGTGTCACATAAGATAGGTAACACCTCGAAATAAGTAGCACCTTACCTTACTATTTACCACAAAATACTCCTTTATAAGTGATTAACCATGACGTGTGTGGTACTGTGGTTTCTGGAGGTACTGGAGGAGACAGGAGAGAAGAGAGGAAGGCATTGTGACAGTGTTATTGCCATATAACACTGTCACACAACCATCAGCTGACAAGATATGTGTCAAGCTCACTCACTCAGACCAAAACAGCATCCGCTGGGTGAATCCCAACTCAAGCTCAATCTCAAGCTCCTCTCCTCCCTCCTCTTCTCTACGTAGTGTTGGCCGAAGCCACCACCCCGGGAAGCGGGTCACAAACCCTAGGCTAACACCCAGTACCCATTCACTGCTGGATGGACAGGGGCTTGGGACATTTTCAGGATATTTTTTTGGGGAAAAAGTGAGTCTTATAAGCTGTAAAATACGGTAGGTACACAGCCCTCAAGTTAACCTCCAGGGCCTACCATCCCACCCCTGGAGGTCACTGCATAACGGCGCTGTAGGCGCGCACGCACGCGCACACACACACACACACACACACACACACACACACACACGCACGCACGCACGCACGCACGCACGCACGCACGCACGCACGCACGCACGCACGCACGCACGCACGCACGCACGCACGCACAAAAAAAACCGGACTAAATAAGCATTTTTACAGGGTTTATAATACCCGAGTTTCGCGATCCGCGAGTTTCGCGCTATGCCTCCGGAAGAAAGCAAGCGCGAAACTTAGGAGGGTAGTGTAGAACATTTTGCTGAAACTTGATGATGAGGAAGAAGAGACAAGATTTGTATATGAAGTGGAAGAAGTAGTAAGATTGGAACCCTATGCAGAAGGAAGAGATAGACCAATAAAATAAAATTGAAATCACAGACGGCAACCGAAGAAATCCTGGAGAGAGCCTTCAGGCTAAGGTCAACTGATGATTTAAGAGACGTGTATGTAAAAAAAAAAAGATGAATGAAGAAGAAAGGAAAAAGTTGAAAGAAATGCAAGAAGAAGTAAAACATAAATGAAGAACGAAAGGAAGAAGAAAAGGCAACTTTTCTTAGAGGGCACTAAACAGCAGGGTGAGAAAGTGGTATATAATGAAAAAAAACTAAAGGAAAGTGGTGTTCATGAAAAATGTTGTAAAAAAAGGAATGAAAGTGATAGTGATGTACACGTATATATGGGATAATACGTAAAACCCTTTTATAACTCGGCCGATAGGGGCTCGGCCCCTTTCCCGAGTTATTCAAGGTTTCCGAGTTATGAAAGTCCTCCTCTTTTAGGGGTTTTATAAAAAAAAAAAAAAAAAAAAAAAAAAATAAATAAAAAAAAAAAAAATTTTATGTCAAAGCAAAAAAAACTAACTTACCAGGAAGGGTAGAAAGAGGGGATTGATATCAAACTCAGCACAAATAGAAAGCATGGAGCACCTACACCCATCCTTGCCAGCATTTTCACCTTTTCCTGCGGTCAGGCTCTTAAATTCCTTTTCCCTTCCGGGGACCCCCTTGCGGAGGAGCTGACATCTTGATATACAGCTGTATGATTAATTTCCCAAAACAGTAAAATAGGGGGCAAAGTAAAGCAAAGGGTCGGTACAGGGTGGGCTGAGCCGTTTTTTTGTCGTCCAAGCCCCGTTTGGTTTCGAATCCCAATCCAATAACATTTTCGAAATGTGTGTTATATTTTTGGATATTGTTTGCAATGTTTTGTTTGTTTATTATTTGGGCCTCCCAAACTGTTTTTTTTAAGCGAAACCAACCCTTTTTTTAATTTCGAACAAAAAAACGGAATTGTACCAAGACGGTGTTGGCGACATAAACACGGCTCCAGTGACAGCCACCGGGGTTTCCCCGACCTTTTTTTATTTTGCCCCCTATTTTACGTTTTTTGGGATAACAATACAGTACTGTATTTCAAGATGTCAGCCCCATCACGCAAGGGTTCCAGCAAAGGAGACTTCAATGAAATTGAAGACCCGAGCCGCGGGAAAGGTAAAAGGACAAAAACACTATTTTAGCGACAAAGGGTTTTTGCGAGGTAAGCAAAGAGATGCATTTTTAAAACAGAAATTTGCCGAGTACATTTTTTTTTCCCGACTTTCTTTTAATGTTCACACAAGAGGTTGGGGGCTGAATCCCCGAGTGAAAACCAAGCGATGCAATCTAGGGGGGGCGGTACAGAGTGGTTAGGTCACCGAGGGGCTTTTCTCGAAAACCCCGGGTTCGACCCCGAGTGAGCCCCATAAATCCACTGAAATCTTTCGCCCTGAGGGGCCCTAAGAACCCCCACAGCCCTGTCCATTAACCTACCTTCGACTGGAGGATGGGAGGAACAGGGGGGCGGCATGGCTTCTAATTCAGGTGTCACTATAAAAATCCGCCCGCGCCACCCCTGGCGAGGGGAACCCCTCACAGCCCCCCATAAGCCCCCGGGGGCCACCCTCCCCCCCCTGGAGCTCACTGCCTACACGCGCTATAGGCATAGATGGGGAAAAAAAAAAAAAAAAAAAAAAAAAAAAAAAAAAACAAAAAAAAAAAAACCCGTCTTTTCCTTTCCGAGTTATGTCAAATTCCGGTATACAGGCCGGTTTTTAAGGGTTTTACTGTACAAAGATACTCTACAGTCGGCGCAAAAAAAAATTAGGGCGGGAAAAAGTCCTTTCTTTTTTGCCCTTTTTTGGGGGGGAGGTTTAAAATTTTTTTTCGTTTTTTTTATATGGCGTACATTAGGTGCTGCTGTAGATTCCCTCGTTGCTGCCCCTTCTGTTTTTCCAAAATCAATGGGGAAAAGGTTGTTGTGTTTTGGGTTTGTCAACCCTTTTACACCCCATTTGCCCCCCCCTCTTCAACGCCCCTCCAGGTAACTAAGCATTATGCCGGGCAAATCTCTATCCCTTGTGAAAAAGACATATAGAACCTTTTATCGAAGGGGAAACCCTGGGCCAGATAGCGAGTGAGATGGTGTTTCCAAAAGCACCCTTAGGTTGGTCAAGCGAGCACAAGAGGTAGTAGAGACTGTTTTGGCGTGGAAAAAAGGGTCAGAGGACCCAAAAAAACTTTAAAGAAGACTTATCCCCTGCTAATAGGAAGTTTTACTCAAAAATCATTTGAGTTTTGAAAATAAAAAGGTGATGAGCGTGCTGAATGAAGGGAATGAATTGAGGTGTTTTTGTGGAAAGTGACTGTATATCGGACAACAGTTTTGGTGGTCTGTTTTTTTTTCTTTTTTCTTAGAAATTTCTTTCCAAAATCAGGGTGCGTCTTCCAAGATGCAGCGTCTTATAAGCCGTAAAATACGGTACTCCTTTCCTATCCTTACTTGCATCAACATTGAATTTCACAGCATATTCTCTTGAGTTTGTCCTTGGACCTGCGAATATCACTCACTGTTTGTTTCTTTTCTCCATCCTCGTTACACACCCGCTGGGCGAATGAAACACAGATTCCACTTTCGTAATAAGTTTTAATTTCTCTGCAATACCTAGATTCACACGCTTTCTTTTATCACTTCCCTTCTCTTTCGATGCTATAATGACATCACTGCACTGAACAAGTCTAAATAAGCATAAAAAACACCAAAAAACTGGCAAAAACACAACTGTAAACTGAGCTTGTAAACATGCGCTCCGCCTGACTATGCCCCGTTCACACAACCACTCACCACCGTTGGCGCTTCTCGTCGGTGCTTGCTGATGTAACGCGAGAAATTACATTAATAGGGGAAGAGATGAAATAACACATAAGTATCAATAAGCTAACGAGGAATTTTCCTCCATGCCTCATTCCTGAATCACTGGTTAGGCTTATATTTTAAGCCAGTAGTAATTAGACACGTAGCGAAACGAGGTGAGAACGGGGATTCTAGGTTAGGATAATTTTAGAAGCAGCTCGACGTTCATTGAGTTAAGTCGCCTGTGGGGAGGTGATATTCTCGCCCTTGGTAAAGGTATGTTATGAAATGTTTGTTAACTAGAGATGTAGACATGACTTATTGGTGATTCCTTTTGTTGACCAGGACTAACGAAGTGTATTACTTAGGGTCTCAAGGTAGGATGCTGTTGGCGGACCAGGGGGCCAAGCGCTCACAAATTAGCAGAGGGGGCAACTACTACATGTCACAGCCAGCCGTGTGAGGACAAGGAGAAAGAAGGAAATAGAAAAATAAGTGAGAGGGAAACGTTGGAAGTGGGATAGACTACGTATACATTATATTAGGATAACGACTTGAGCATTACATGTGCGTATCGTTAAGGGGTAACAGTGCGACTGAAGTTACCAGAGATAGTAAACTATATTAGGATGACGACTTGAGCATTTCGCGTGCGTATCGCTAGGTAGTCGTAAGACCAAACCCGCTAGGTTGACCACTACATAATGGTGACAGTGGTGGGATGTTAACCTCTAGAGAAGATGGTCATTTTAATAACTACATAATGGTGACAGCGGTTTGGATCCATTCGATGGTTTCCACGTACCCACGTGCTAACTAACGCCTTGTTAGTTGTTGGTTTTTTCAAATGCCAGTTACCTAGTGATCACATACTGTACAGTATGGTGTGTACAGAGTATAGGTGTACATATAGGTGTATAGAGTAGCGTTAGTGACTATGACTAGTTCGCTCAGGCTGGGGAAGTAGATGATACTAACGTAACAGTAGGCCCGGGTTACCCACATGCTAACATAGACGCTGATAAAGACATTAGTGATGGCCTGGAAAAGCCGAAGCGGAGTAGTGAAAGGGTGCAACATGAAACATGCACACCCCAGACCCGCTGTTGAACATGAAAGTGATGTGGGTAGCGCGTATGCAGTATGTTTATGGGTGATGTAGGATGCGTGAAGGTAGTGTGGATGTGGGTGATGTGACACTACATCCACGTGTGGATGCAGTGTGGAACAATGCCGAGTGGAAGTGGATAGTGATGTGTGTGGAAGTGGATGGATGATGAATGTGTGGATAGGGGGCTTGTATTCCACACTTAACACTAATGTAGGGCAGGATGTCATGTAAAAGGTGCGGTAAGGTTAGATTACCGTACCTTACGTTTAGATTAACATTAGGATAGAGGTAACAGCTCATGTAGAACTAGATGCCCTACAAGTAAGCAACTTTACGGGTTGTCGTGGCAGTATAATAGCCACCTTAGAAAAGTTGCGTTAGAGTGGTAGTAATGGAGGAGGAATTTGTACACTAACACCATCTTGAGAGAGGAGGCCAGTGAAGAGATACGTGCTTATTATAATGACAGAAGTGTTAATCTCTCGTGAGAGAGATTAATTTTCACCACTTTCTCTAGTGAGAGAGAGAAAGAGAGAGAGATGAAGGTCCCCTAGAAAGAATGTAAAGGTTAGAAATTCCTGCTTTAGAGGGTGCACACAGATTGCACTGAACACTAAACCCGCTAGGTTGTCGTTAGACCCAAGGATGTGCTTGGTTCTGAGCTTTGCTCGTTGGGTGAATAAACGCAGGAGTATGTATGCCTCGCAAAGGAGGTGAGCCTTATCCCAAGTATTGAGGGTATGGAGTAAATCCGGTCGTGATTTCTCCCTACGCACCTACGCCCAGGATTAGTGGGGTAAAAGAAAATAACCATTGCAGACTAGAGGGACGAGTCCAGTTGCGACTCTATAGGGCTTCGGCCTTGACAAATAAGAGAGGAAGTGAGAAGGTTCTCATTTCAAGGGAGTGAAAGCATTACATTAAATACGTATTCCCCAAACT
Organism: Chionoecetes opilio; assembly: GCA_016584305.1. Lineage (NCBI taxonomy): Eukaryota > Metazoa > Arthropoda > Malacostraca > Decapoda > Majidae > Chionoecetes > Chionoecetes opilio. The sequence goes on from JACEEZ010005948.1 coordinate 117,355, forward strand.
GGTCAAATCTACTCTTGGTGAGGGAAGTGATAAGTTAAGAATACATACTATCTCATTTTGTTGTAAATTTGTTGGAAGAATTGGAAAATGCAGGATGAGAATATTTGTTTGTAAGTGATAGAACATCCTAAGAAAATTTATATGAAATTATGTGTGATGTATATGATAATTTTTTTAATTTTTTTTTAGATATCCGGTAGGATGCTTGATGAAGGACTGAGGCATAAGGAATTTTTTTTTGGGGGAAGAAGCTATGTAACGCGAGAAATTACATTAATAGGGGAAGAGATGAAATAACACATAAGTATCAATAAGCTAACGAGGAATTTTCCTCCACGCCTCATTCCTGAATCACTGGTTAGGCTTATATTTTAAGCCAGTAGTAATTAGACACGTAGCGAAACGAGGTGAGAACGGGGATTCTAGGTTAGGATAATTTTAGAAGCAGCTCGACGTTCATTGAGTTAAGTCGCCTGTGGGGAGGTGATATTCTCGCCCTTGGTAAAGGTATGTTATGAAATGTTTGTTAACTAGAGTGTTAACTAGAGATGTAGACATGACTTATTGGTGATTCCTTTTGTTGACCAGGACTAACGAAGTGTATTACTTAGGGTCCCAAGGTAGGATGCTGTTGGCGGACCAGGGGGCCAAGCGCTCACAAATTAGCAGAGGGGGCAACTACTACATGTCACAGCCAGCCGTGTGAGGACAAGGAGAAAGAAGGAAATAGAAAAATAATTGAGAGGGAAACGTTGGAAGTGGGATAGACTACGTATACATTATATTAGGATAATGACTTGAGCATTACATGTGCGTATAGTTAAGGGGTAACAGTGCGACTGAAGTTACCAGAGATAGTAAACTATATTAGGATGACGACTTGAGCATTACGCATGCGTATCGTTAAAGTGGTAACAGTGCGACTGAAGTTACCAGAGATAGTACACTAGATCAGGATGACGACTTGAGCATTACATGTGCGTATCGTTAATGTGGTGACAGTGCAACCGAAGTTACCAAAGATAGTAAACTATATTAGGATAACGACTTGAGCATTTCGCGTGCGTATCGCTAGGAGGGAAGGAAGACTTAATATTAAGATAACTTGTGAATGTATAATAATTTCCAAGTGAGACAGTAAAGAGTTAAATATATTATAATTAGAAATATATTAACGCGTTGTCATTCAGTTTCCAACCAGTACTTACATATTTTCTTAAATCTTTTATTTTTGTTCATTCATATATTTTTTCCCACTTAATGTGGGTGGTGGCAGCAGAGTAACCAGGACTGTAGAGTACACTCCCAAGGTGGGCACTACATAATGGTGACAACGGTGTAGATGGTCATTTTGACCACTACACTGACGAGCAATGCCGTTGTCAGAGTTGTGTCCATTCAGTTACATTTTGCTTGTCGGCATCCTGTCCACACTGCCAGTTTTGAGTAACGAACCGTCGATCGACGGGAAGCGCCAAAGGTGGTGAGTGGTAGTGTGTACAGGGCTTAAAAGGCGCCGTCACACAAGCACTTTTTCCGTCCATGTCAGACGATGAGTCTGACGAGTTCCGACGAGCCAACCATGAACGCATCCATGCATTTTAAGCTAGTTATCTACTAACTAACTAACTAACTACTAGTTATCTAAGGTCTACGATTGACAATATACATAAGTAAGTGTATAGCAGCGATAGCCTGCCTGGGTGTCGGAGCCATGTTTGTTTACCATCGAAGAAAACAGTGCAGGCGAACAGCTGTGTGTGTGTGAGGGTTTACAGTCAAGAAATTGTAATACTAATATTCACTATTTTAACCCACATACACACCTACCACTAAGTCACTAGCAACACAGGCTTCTTCCTTATATATCTTAATATCTAATACATTAAAACTCCTTAAAACCCAAGTATTCCAAAATAAAACAAGAAAAATGATGTTGAATTGACGATTTGAGCGGCGATAAGCGGTCTGATATGCCATTCTTGCCCGCAAATTTGTCTCGCGAATGGAGTCCGTTAAATCGAGGGTCGACTATATATATACCGTATTTAACGACTTATAAGACGCTGCATCTTGGAAGACGCACCCTGATTTTGGAAAGAAATTTCTAAAAAAATCATAATAAAAAAAAAATCTAAAGGATATAAAAACATCTCTTGTCTAAAGGTATTAGTAAATCCATAGTATAAGTTAATCGTTTTGATGAATTCGCCATGGGTTATAATTTCCAGGACTGAAAAAAGCTTGTGATACATGTGACAGCCTGGTGGTAAATGCTGCATCAACACCAGCAGACGATAGGTGGCATTGTTGACGCCAATCTGCCGAGGCGGAAGTTGCCGCGGAACGGATCCTGCCAGTCTTGGTGGCAGACTCATATAGAGCCTTAGCTTGTGATATGTGTGACAGCCTGGTGGTAAACGATACATCAACACTAGCAGACGATACATCAACACTAGCAGACGATACATCAACACTAGCAGACGATACATCAACACCAGCAGACGATACATCAACACCAGCAGACGATACATCAACACCAGCAGACGATACATCAACACCAGCAGACGATACATCAACACCAGCAGACGATACATCAACACTAGCAGACGATACATCAACACCAGCAGATGATAGATGGTGCTGTTGGTGCCAATCTGCTGAGGTGGAAGTTGCCGCGCAACGGCTCCCGCCAGTCTTGGCAGCAGTCTCATTCCAACATTCGTCTTAGGAGATGCAAGAGTATTTTTCAGGGTATTTTTTAGGAAAAAAAGTGCGTCTTATAAGCCGTAAAATACGGTACTTGTAACAGATAAGTACTGAGGTTACATCATATAAGAGGCTGAATTGAATAGCTACCTAAGCTAACCTTCTACAACATTCGTCTTGGAAGACGCATGAGTATTTTTCAGGGTATTTTTTAGGGAAAAAAGTGCGTCTTAAAAGCCGTAAAATACGGTACTCACTTCCCAGCCCGTGTCTCCTTCATCACCTATTTTTACTTTAGTAATAATAATAATAATAATAATAATAATAATAATAATAATAATAATAATAATAATAATAATAATAATAATAATAATAATAATACATACATAAAGAAGTACAGCTTCCCTCATAGAAATGTAGAAGTTTGGAATGGACTAAATAAGGAGGTAAAAATATATCGGCGAAGAATGTGCACCAGTTAAAAGAAATGCTGGATAAATGTAGATACGGAGACGGGACCACACGAGTGTAGCATTAGGCCCTGTAAAACACAACTAGGTAAATACACTGTAAAGAGATTTGTATTAATGATCCATAATATAAACATGACGAAAGTGTATATGAAAGGTAGAGTAAGTGTATTGAAAAATATACAAATATATTTTCTTCACCTAAATGAGACATTGTGCATTCTAATGAGAGATACATTTTGAGGGAAAAAACCACATGGAAGCCATACTTAAAATCAACTCTAAATGATCTGTAGTTTTTGTTTCAGTTTTTTGGGGGGCATTAAAAAATGTAGGAAAATATATACAACCTGACATGACACGTATCTCCACACTGATTCGACACTGTGTGGGTTAAACTTCATCACTATCTTGCAAAGTAATGGCAGATAGATTATTTTCACCGCTAAAGACAAAAATAAGTAGACAATTGCACATGTCTGGACCTCCTTCCTGACCTTAAAGAACAACAACTATGAACCGATAATTTACCTGTACAATAGTGCCAATGCCAGTATTCTTCCACATAGATGCATTCTAATATCTTTGTTAACTCAAACATCTTAAAAAACAACTTTTCCTTATAGAAAAAATGGTAGTAAGGACCATTCGCAAAAGCATACTCAACTTTAATGGCAGAGATAATTCAGGTGTAATGATGTAACTCTCGAAGGTGGGAATGGTATAGACTATCCAGATCACTGATATCAAGGAATTGTTCCATGCTGAGCTCATGAGAACCTGAGTACTCAAAAATCCAATGCTTTACTGGAGGGTTGTTCGGGCAGTGTCCATAGTGTAGACATGGTAGGCTCCTTAAGAGTTTATGGTTATGATTGGTTGGGAGCTCAGCTTCTCTTTTTACACATCAGGAGTTTCATACGTTTCTATTGTTCACAGGTGAGGGAGCTTGAGGCAGCCAAACAGGCATCTGAGAGCACTGTGGATGCACTCAGACTGGGGAATCAAGTGAAAGATGAAGATATTAATCTACTCAAAAGAGACAAGGTGAGTGACTTGGAGACCCTGTAACCATGAGACACTTAGGGTATATTCTTGTCATAAATCATGAAACTGCTTCCTCCAAAACTACAAGTCTGCATTAATGTCCATACATGCAAAATTCATGGTGAGTGAATTTGAATATTAAAACCTAAAATTATCTCATCATACATAAGGCCTTCTCCCAAAAGTGTGGGGTTGCATTAAGAACCCAGAGCAGTATGTTCACATAATACAATTAGCAGTTTACAAATCAATTTATTTAGGATGTAATGAAACTTGATACATTTTTACAAGTTGTGAATTCTAAATTATTATGATGATCATTATTTTTTTCAACACATTATCCTCACACAGAGCAGGATAATAAAATAATTATAGACACAAGTAGCAGAGAAGAAAGGACCACACTGAGGCTGTGAAGATTGTCAAACAAACAGTTATGGTAGATAAGCATCAAATCCTGTTCTGCTACTTTTTATTTTCTCTTATGGTTATGATGGAGCTATTTTATACATAGTTTTAATGGACATGACTTGTATTTCTCATAGGAGCGGTTGCAGGAGGAGCTGTCTGCCTGTAGCCAGAGGAAGGCCAATTATAAGATGCAGTGGATCAAGGCAGTGGGGCAAGTACATCAGGCCCGGGCTGAAATGAACAATTACAGGTGGGTTGGCACTTGTTCATCATCCACACCTCTCATGCAAGAACGGTTTCCTAAAATGGAATAAAGACATCCAGTTTTTTGTATTGCTGTCCATATGTTTATCTCTACACCTCTTCACCTTGCACCAGGCACTGTTCGTCACTTATTCTCACTGTCTCTGATCACGAACCTCTGTCTGTCTGGGGCAACCAAGGGAATGTATAGATTAAGGTAATTGTTGTATCTTTCATTTGTGTGTTGGCATTGTGTTTCTGTCTACCTCTCACTGGTTTGCATGTCTCTATCTTTTTTCCCTTCTCCAATTGTTTCTGTGTTGGCGTAGTGTCTGTCTACATACAGTAAACCCTTCATGCTCGCGGGGGTTAGGGAACAGAGACACCCACGAGTATCGTAAATCCACGACCAGGACATTAGTTACCCCTCCTGCCCCAAAAATAGGCTTACGGTATAAAGAAAATGGATTTTGTTGCTTGAATGATAATGATAATTATGGATGCAAATAATGCAAAATAGTATAAATTGTATATTACAGGTGTATTAATGATTAGTAATAGGGTACACTACTGTATAAATGTAAACAATTGGTACCGATTGATACTTACGAGTGTTTTGTTGTCGTTGTCCTTCCGTCTTTCGTCCTCTACCCCTAGGCCATAATCCCCCCCTCTTGTGTATAACAGCTTAATGATTATGGATGATTAATTATAATGAATAGTAAAGCACAAACGAAGAAATTAAGGTAAGTAATGTAGTTAAATGTTAGTAATGTTGTCGCCTCCGTGGTGTAGTGGCTAGCGTGCCTGGCTACGAATCTGCGGGCCCTGGTTCGAATCCGGGCCAGGGCAAGTCGGCGACCAGCCTACCCAGCTGTTCTTCCTTCCTTACGGGGTTGACAAATGGGTACCTGGGGTAACCTGGGAAAGGTAACTGTGTTAACCTGGGTGTCACACTAGCCCTGTGTCCCGGGTTAAGGGGTCCTCACCCACCACAGGCTCTAAAGGGCTAATGCCATGGAGATGAGCACCGAATGCCACTCGCAGCATAGCGTATGCTCCCATCTTTACCTTGATGTAGTTAAAAACAAATAAAAGAACACCCACAGCACAGGTAGGTGGTAGATTTGGTGGTAAACCTGCACGCTCACGACTGCTCGGGACTGGTATTAAGAGAGGTAGTGAGTCTCCAGGCCTGCTCATTACTGCTTGTTATGCTATGAAATATAATTTTCTTGGTGAATGTAGACGTATACAGTGATACCTTGGCTTACGAGTTTAATTGGTTCATTGATCGAGCTCGTAACTCAATTTGCTCGTATATCAAATCAATTTTCCCCATTGAAATTAATTGAAATACCATTAATCCGTTCCAGCCCAAAAAAAACCACCCCAATTTTTTTACTGTACCTATATGACTGGACTGCACTCACCCACTGCCATTTGCATTCGCCAGTGTTTACACTCTGTGTATCAGCTGTTGGAAACAGCTGTGGGTGGAACTGCCGCTAAACGTACTGCACTCACCCTCCGCCATTTGCATTCGCCAGTGTTTACACTCTGTGTATCAGCTGTTGGAAACAGCTGTGGGTGGAACTGCCGCTAAACGTACTGCACTCACCCTCCGACATTTGCATTCGCCAGTTTTTACACTGTGTATCAGCTGTTGGAAACAGCTGTGGGTGGAACTGCCGCTAAACGTACTGCACTCACCCTCCGTCATTTGCATTCGCCTGTGTGAGCACAACACAACAGAGATGCTTCCACGGCGAGGTAACCACGTGAAGTGAACGAGTGAGACACGGGATGCTGGGCGGATGTTGTGGCGTTCGCTGCGCCAACTAGCGGCGGCGTATCTGAAGCTCGCTCGTAACTCTGATTTTGGCTCGCAACTCGAAGCAAAAAATCGACCGAGCGACTGCTCGTAACTCGGAAAACTCGTAAGTTGGGGCACTCGTAAGTCAAGGCACCAGTGTAATTGCATTTTAATGGCTATTATTCATATATATGAGTAAAGAGATGAAAATATAAGCAAGAGTCTCATCCACGTCTGGCAGTGCGGCCGCGGCAGCAGCATCATGATGGCGGAGATCTCCTTCTTGGTATTGTTTGCAGGGCTGCGAGGACCCCTTGACGAACCCTATGATCCCTGGTGATATTCTATGATGCTATCACAGGCGTAGTAGCTGAACTGTCTTTTTCAGGAAGGCACAGGTGAGGCGGATGACAGCGAGTTGTCCCCTGAGAGGTAGGCACTAGGCAGGCAGGGCTGGACTGCCACCGCCAGCAGGGTGGGAGGGTTTTACAGTTTATTACTCGTTATTATACATCGTAGTGATTATGGTGAGCTGTTATATACACGTGTATTTATTTAGGTCAGTGTAGCACTGCGTGTCACCTTAAATAAGGGTGATTTATAGATGTTTAGGTGGCGGGCAGCCAGTGATTGGGAAACATTCTCGCTATAGCCACCTAGTAAGACCACCCAGACCTTTAGTAGGGGCGGCAGGGCTGCGAGGACCCCTTGAGGAGGCCCTATGATCCGTGGTGATATCCTATGATGCTATCACAGGCGTGGTAGCTGACCTGTCTTTCAGGAAGGCACAGGTGAGGCAGATGACGGCGTGTTGTCATGAGAAGGCAGGCAGGGGCAGGCCGAGGGAGGCTTGCTGGATACGGTAGGAAGGGCAGGTAGTATCTAGTTGGTGGGAGAGTGGGTGATGGCTGGAGATACTGATAGGGATCAGACTGCTTTATTATTTGGACAAGTGGCTGATCCTCTCCCCTAACGGGTGGAGGCGTGCAAGTCGAGGGACACATTTCTGCGACTGTGTTCTGACTTGGGAATAGTCGTCAATTACAAGAAGTCTGATTTGGAACAGAGTCGGACTGCTCTATACTTGGGAATGGTTTTGAATTCTTCGACTTTGGAGGCTTTCCCATCGCAAAGGAGGAGGGAGACTCCTCCAACTGATCCTCAATGTTCACCTCGCAGTCGGCAGCCACAGTTCTGGATTGGCTCCACGTTTTGGGACACCTGTCGTCACTGTCCCACATAGTGCCAGGGGGCCGGGAGGAGGATGAGATCCCTGCAATTCTAGCCTTCACCAACACTGGGAGCCAGATGGACGACTCCCATCTGGTCTCCCTGGATGCCTCCACACAAGTCGACCTCGAGTGGTGGTCTTCAGAGGACAATCTCCTCCAGGGGCAGATTTTGAAGGTTTCAGTCCTCGATCTTCTGCTGTACTCGAACGTGTCAACCATGGGCTAGAGCACCACGGTGCTGGATCTTTAAGCTTCCGGCCTCTGGTCTCCCCAGGAGTGAGGGAGTTCCATCAACCTGCTCGAACTCCGAGCGATCAAAATGGGCCTCCAGGAGTTTGTCGACTGCTTAAAAGGAAAGACGGTAAGTATCCTTTCAGACAACACAACAGCAGTGTCTTATCTCCTGCAGGAGGGAGGCACGACGTCATTGCTCTGAACCAAGGTCTCAGCAAACCCTGCAGTGGGCATAACTTCACCAGGTCTCGCTGATGCCTCAGTACATCATGGGGAGAGCGAACGTCCTAGCAGATGGCCTGAGCAGGCACGATCTGGTCATCTCCTCTGAGTGGACCCGCCGCCTGGAGGTCTGCGACTTGTTGTGGAAGTTGCGAGTTTGTTCTCTGGTCGACCTGTTTGCCACTCGACAATTTTCGGCTGCCGAACTTTTACACCCCCCTTCTAGGATCCTATGGCTCAAGGCACGGATGCCATGCTTCACAGCTGGATCACCTGGAAGTGTATGCTTTTCCTCCTTTTCCAGTCATAAGGAGGATGCTCAACAAGTTACGGCAGTCGCAAGGGACACGGATGACGCTGATAGCTCCACGTTGGCCCCAGAAGGAATAGTTCTCAGACATTTTTAGGCCTCCTGGTAGATGTCCCAAGAAACTTTCCACTAAGGAAAGATCTTCTCAGACAGCCTCACTTCCACAATCAATCAATCATTGGGGGCATACGCCGGGGGGCGCGTCGCCTCGCCCACCCTATGACTCCACTCCTGAGGGTCACCACACGCGAGTCCCCATGCAGGCTCCTTTCCCATACCAAGCAGCTCTCGACAAGAAACTTCAACTTGCCCCAGCCACGAGCCTTGTGGGTGCCCCCTTGGCCTCCTCCACGCCGGATTGTTTCTTACAGATACAACCCAATGGGAAGGATCGGTTTCAGGGTAGCGTGCCACATGCCCATATAGCTGAAGTTGGCGCTGACGGACTATGCAGGTAATAGGACTCTATTCAGTCTCACGGTGCAATCGCTGATTTGACACGTAATCATCCCAGCGATACCCCATGATTCTGCAAAGAAACTTTTTACCAAAGGCATCAATTTGTCTTCAAGTCGCTATTTAGTGTCCATGTCTCATAACCATAGAGTAGGACTGGGATCACAAGCGACTTGAAGATCCGGATCTTTGTCCTCCTGCACGGGTACCGACAATGCCAAATACTCCTGCTGAACGAGTCCATAACACCGTGGGCTATGACAATCCGCCGTAAGACTTCTTGACGTGACCCGCCGTCATTATGGACTGCGCTACCAAGGTGTGGGAATTTATGTCACATACATATTTAATATGAGGGTTCTTTACCTAATCAATCAAACCCATGTCTATCTCCCGACACATTACCCCAGCTAATCAACTAACTAGGATACTTATCGGTGGATAGTGGGTTGAAATGGGCTGTAGGTTATCATCAACACTGCATGGTCTTGTGATCCGATGTGGTCGCCGGGATCGAGGCCGCCCGTGAATGACAAGAGCGGAGGTGGAGGCGTAATCGTGGTTGGCGTCAAGTGGTTATCACACCAAGTAACTTAACGACGCGGCGGATTGTTATCAGTGTTGTATTCTAACACGGTCCTATTGGTTTACACTTTATGTACAAATCTCTTCTTTATACAAGCACGTATATCAGTAAGAGATGTTATTAAGGCGAGGGTCTGGAGGGAACTTGCACTTGTAGACAAGCACGTATATTTAATGTTACTCCCTCGGATGTCTAGAGTGTACTGACCTTTCCAAGGTGGGCGGCTGCGATCGCCGCACCAAAATTACACGTGTCACCTTTTAGGTAGGCGGCAGGTGTACCACCTGAATTGGTGCAAATTCAAATGACGGCGACCAATAGCCAGTCGCTGGTCAAGGTGCTAATTATAAGGTGCAAATGCTTAATATTACTGGGAATGTTCAATTATTCTATCCGAGTATTTATCATTTACTTAAATTACCTTAATTATTACCCATTACCATTATAATTATATATACATCCCTATACGCACTCCCCCTATGACGAGCGGAAAATACCTCACTCACTAGGGGGGGGGGGAAACAAAACCACCACTCTACCAATTATGAGAGGGTGGTTGGTGGATAATTTCCACACAAGGTATGTAAAACTTTCCAAGATCTCAATATCCTCGCTGCACGCATGAACAGACTACTGTTTTATCTAGTAAGCCTCCAAACACCTGGACCTTGGTCTTGAGCCAGTAGACCTCAAGTCCCAAAGGCTTTGCCTCCTTGTGCAGCACCTCGAGAGCCATCACCAGGACCTCCAGTGACTCAGCAAAGATTACTGCATCATCGGCAAAAACAAGATCAGTGATCTTGGTGTTGCTGGGGGATGCTCCACACTCACTTTGATCTACAACTTTGCCCTATACCCAGTCCATACAAGTGTTGAAAAGTGATGGGGCAAGGAAGCACCCTTGCCTCACTCCTGTATTCAGAGGAAAAAAGCTGGATACACCTCCCCCACACTTCACAGCATCTCGGTCCCAGAGTACAGGCCAGTCATCAAACCAATAGTCCTAGAAGGAATCCTGTTTAGGCACAGATCTCCGAGGGACTCACGATGCACTGAGTCAAACGCCTTCTTGAGATCAACATAGGCTGCAAGCATCCCCTGTCGAAACTCACGTCGGCGTTCCACCAGGACACGAAGCACGAGGATATGGTCCGTTGTTGTCTTACCAGGCGTGAACCCAGACTGCTGAGGTGTGTGATGCTTCAGCAGATTAATGCAGATCCGTGTCAGCAATAGATGGGCAAGCACCTTGCCTGGCACGCTGAGCAGTGTAATACCGCAGTAATTGTTGCAGTCCTGATGGTCCCCTTTCCCTTTCCAGATAGGGATGAGCAACCCCCTTTTCCAGTCAGGAGGAATGGTACCTGATTGCTACACGTCAGTCAGGACAACATGCAACCTGCGGATCATGGCCTCACCCCCAGCTTTGAAGAGCTTCGCAGTGATGTAACAAACACCAGCTGCCTTTCCACCCCTCTACTTTGTTACAGCGTCTCTGATTTCGTCAAGAGAGGGTGCGGTTTCGTCAATGGGAGGATCGGCATCCACTGCCCGTAATCAGGGGCGGATTGGCCATAGGGCAGACCGGGCTGTGTCCCGGTAGGCTGGAGGGTCTGAGGCCGGTCTGAGTCCAGGCCTGGTCGGTCCTCTGTAGCTCAGTATGATACGGTTGTGAGAGAAGTTTATGCCTGGAGACCGTATGCCTCGTCTGACTTCAGCCCAAAGAAGAGGCTATAACCCAGGAAGGAGACCAACAGTCTGCGGGTTCCGTGACCCGTCACGTTCAGAAGCTTGAGGCTTGAGGGGTTCAGGCTGCCGCACAGCTTCCTGCAGATGTACAAGTATCAATAGCTCTATCAAAGGCTCGGCCACCACATTCATTTATGTCTTGCTGATCCCAACTCGAAATGAGAAAAAGGATTAACAAACATTCGAGTAAGCTGTTCTATTGTTGTCACTGTAACAGACATTCGAGTGTCAGGTTTGATAACCTGCTATTATGTTTAGTGTAATAATTAATGATTATGTAAAGCTGCTGAAGTATCTATTGTATATCAGAGTCCGCTTATAGTTGTCCAAATTTCTGCAGATCACATGAAAAAGAAGCTTCAGAACATGTCATTGATACAATTACTAGCATTTTTCCCTGCATTGTGTAAGAGTCACAAAATATTATAGTAAAAAAAGGGTAGGCCTACTATGGTGACCCAAGGCATCTTTGTAACTTTTACAAGGGGGAGCAAAGATACATAGGTAGCTACTCCTACTTCCACCATCATAACAATCACAAATCCTTCAGAGATTACAGTCCCAGGTTATAGGCCTGACCTAGGGGGAGGGGTAAATAATCTGAATACCCCCTTCCCATGCTGACGCCCATGATGGTGACGGATGTGTTGGGTTGTTGACAGGGATGACGGTGATCTGTAGCCTACATAGTAACGTAATAATGGAAGCGTCATGGCTGGAAGTGACTTAAACATGCCGAGAGTGTTTCGCAGAGCCACAAAATCCCCTTGAGCACTACCTGCTCCACTGTCCAGCATCCCACTCTCTTCGCCATCTGATCCCTGCCTCCCCAGAGCCGGATTATGTATGTAATATGTCAAGGGCAACAGCAAAAGTTTCACCAAAACCTCTGAAGGAGGGTGACCAAGATTCAGTTAGAAAAGCTATAGAAGATCGCCAGCAGATCGCCCTTTACGGAAACCGTACTGACTATCAGATTGAAGATTGTGAGCAGATAGATGCTTAAGAATCTTATTAATTAAGTATAGATTCAAAAACTTTAGAAAGGCAGGAAGTCAAAGCTATAAAATGGTAGTTAGAAGGATTAGAACGGTCACCCTTCTTAGGGACAGGTTAAATGTGAGCAAATTTCCAGCAAGAAGGAAGGTGGAAATAGATAGACAAGGACAGAAAAGTTTGACCAGGCAGGGTGCAAGCACAGAAGCACAGTTTTTGAGAACAATAGGAAGGATTCCGTCAGGACCGTGAGCCTTCCAAAGATCTAGGCCAGAAAGGGCAAAGAAAACATCATCACGAAGGATGTTAATAACATAGTCAGATGATGGAGGAGGAGGAGGAATTCATCAATAAGAGTGGAATTTTTAGCAAACTTTTGAGCACAAAGTTCAGATTTAGAAATAAATGAGACAGCTGTGGAGCCATCCGGGAGAAGCATAGGAGGGAAAGATGAAGAAGAAACAAATTGTTAGAGATGTTTTTACCTAGATGCCAGAAGTCACGAGATGAGTTCAGAACATTTTTGACATTTTCTATGAATGAAGGAGTATTTGGTAAGTTGAAGAAAATATTTGGCATGATTACGGGCAGAAATGTAGAGGGCATGAGTTTCAGGTGATGGATGGTCTATGAGCCGCCTCTCTATCTTATACAGCATGAGAACAAGCAGAGTTAAACCAAAGTTGACAGGCTTGTTGTTTTCTTGTTTGTTTTGTTTAGAGGATAATGCCTCAGAGCCATAGTGATCTACCGCTGCTGCATATTAGTGTTGGCCGAAGCCACCACCCCGGGGGGGGAGGTTACAAACCCCCGGCTGGCACCCGGTACCCATTCACTGCTGGGTGGACAGGGGCTAGGGATTTAAGAAAGACCACCCATCTATCTTTCGCTCCGCCCGGGGATCGAACCCGGGACTTCTCGGTTGTAAGCCGAGCGTGCTAACCACTACACTACAGAGTTCCCTCTTAGCTTAGGATTAGAGAAAGTGTGTAGAATGTATGCCTCCATGCCAGGGACAATGACCTCAGCTATGTGATCTGCACAAAGAGATGGGTCTCTGACATGGAGGCAATAATCATTTCAGAGTCTTAGGTCCTCCCACTTAGCTGAGTTGAAATGCCAGAAGCACCTCTGCTTAGGTGGGTCCCAGGGTAGCACTGGAGCGATAGGACAAGTTACAGAAATATGATTGTGATAGGAGGAACCCAACGGAGAGAATAGTTTCACAGAGTAAGCAGAAGGGTTAGTACATACAGTAAAACCCTTATAACTCGGCACTGTATAACTCGGAATTTGATATAACTCGGCATGGCAAAGACTAATGTTTTTTTTTTTTTTTTTTTTTTTTTTTTTTGCACACCCCCACACACACACCCACCCACCCACCCACCCACCCACCCACACACCCACACACACACACACACACACACACACACACCTATGCCCATAGCACATGTAGGCAGTGAGCTCCAGGGGTGGAATGATAGGCCCTGGAGCTCACTCGAGGGCTGTGATGGTTGGCCCTCGCCCGTGGTGGCGCAGGCAGGATTGTTATAGTGACGCCTGTGATTAGAGGCTCATGCCGCCCCGTGTCCTCCCATGCACTCACAGTCGAAGGTAGAGTTAATGGACAGGGCATGTGGGTGTTCTTAGGCCACTCGACGGTGCAAAAAGATTTCAAGTGGATTTATGGGTCTCACTCGGGATCGAACTCGGGTCTTCGAGAACGCCACTCGGTGACGCTAACCACTCTGCTACCGCCTCACCTAAACTGCATCTCATGGTTTTCACTCGGCATATCATGCCCTCACAACCTCTTCTGTGAACATGTAAACAGAAAGTTGGCAAAAAATAATGTATCTCGGCATATTGATGTTATAACTGCATCTCTTCGCTTACACTCTGCATATCGTCAGTCGCATAAAGTCGTATTTTTGTCCTTTTGATCTTTTCCTGCAAGCTCAGGCTCTTCAATTTCATTCCCTTCCTGCTGGAGACACCCTTGCGTGATGGAGCTGACATCTTGAAATACAGTACTGTATGATGTAATCCCAAAACACGTAAAATAGGTGGCAAATTAAGCAAAGATCGGGAACCAGTGCGTAGGCTGAGCCGTGTTTTTGTCGTCCAAGCACCGTCTTGGATTACGAAACCCAATCCAATAACACTTGCTGAAATGTGTGTTATACTACTCTGTGATATTGTTTGCAATGTTTTGCATTGATTATTATTTCGGCTCCTACCAAGCTTGTTGTGTTTTTGAAGCAGAAACCAATCCTTTTTCAATTTCGACAAAAAACGGAATTCGTATCCAAGACGGTGCTTTGACGACATAAACACGGCTCAGCAGCAGCTGACAGCCTACACGCTGGTTCCCGACCTTTGCTTTACTTTGCCACCTATTTTACGTGTTTTGGGATTACATCATACAGTACTGTATATCAAGATGTCAGCTCCATCACGCAAGAGTGTCTCCAGCAGGAAGGGAATGAAATTGAAGAGCCTGAGCCTGCAGGAAAAGGTGAAAGTGCTGGCAAGGATGGATGCAGGTGCGTCCATGTGTGCTATTTGTGCTGAGTTTGATATCAAATCCAGCACATTCTACCCGTTCATTGGTAAGTGTAGTTTTTATGCTTTTACAGTACTGTATTTCCTTTTTTTTTTTTTTTTTTTTTTATTATATAACCCATATCAGAGGACATTGAATAACTCGGCACATTGAATAACTCGGCAAGGGCCAGAGCCCCTATCGTGCCGAGTTATAAGGGTTTTACTGTAGTTAGGGATGGGTCAAGTATTTTGGGCGTGTCTCCAAGGCGGTCAGGAATACGGGTAGGGTGCTGCACCAGCTGCTCTAGGTCTTGGAGTATAGAACAATTGTAGGCTTGTACACCAAGCTGGTCAGTGAAAGAAGATGATAGCCAAAGCTGGTGGTGAACATTGAAATCGCCAAGTAACAACTAATTAATGATAAGACTTATCATAATGTAAATTTCAAAATGAGTGATTATATTGATGGGAAGTATGAGAAATGTGCATGTTTATAGTCAAGTGGATTGTATGGTGGAATGATCAGCAGCTGTGTTCATGCCCAGTCCAGTTCGCTGGTTAGTATTGTAATGTTTTGTAAAATGGTCCGTGAATGACTGGGTTTCTCGTGAATCTTATTCGAGACTTATTGCTTCAATAGCTTTTCAGACTGTGAAAACGCACTTTCATACAAGAACTATGGAAACAAATATACAAGTGTGGTATATATGATATATTTTTTGGTTTGAATACTGTTTATTCAACATTTTTCTTTTTACCTGGTTGAGATGGAATCAATGTAATATTTTTTTATTCAGGGGTACTAATTTTTTTTCATGACAGAAGTTTGCAAGATAGGGCCGGTAGGTGTTTGTCCCGGGCTGGTTTAGGGTACCCAATCCGCCCCTGCCCGTAATCCAGTGGTGTGAAACTGCCCAATTGGAGGGTCCACCGTGAACAATTATTACAGTGAATTATTACAATTCAATTATCCCACTTATACCAGAGATTGTAAATAATTAAAAAAAATTCATACAATTGGATTTCTGTCCAACAATTCGGGTGTCACACAACACAAAACAAATTTCTGTTTTTTGTTTTCATGGAAAGTGACACTACTTCGACAAGAATCCTAACTCTCATCCTCTTCTCTAAAAGCTGCCTCCTAGGACACGCAGGGAATACGGAGACATGCCATCTATGCACATGATAAATTGTCATTGTTTTAGAAAGGAATTATTGCAGAAGAAATAATACATTTTGAATATTTTCAATTGTATACTTTTCAGAGTGGGAATTGAAAAGCCAACCCCACAGCTGCATCAGCCCAAGATGTCCATCCAGTACAAAGAAATGCAAACTGACAGAAGACATCTGAGAGGTCTTCCTCAGCCTAAGGTACCGGAAGATGAGGGGAGGAATGACAGGGTTGCAGAAAAATTCACAGACCCCAAGAAGTTTGTGAAAGACCTCCTTAATGAGAGGAAGGGACTCAGAGATATGGTTGCTAAGAGAAAGAGGATGGAAGAAGAGAATGAATCAGCGCAGGATGATGTTATTCGGGTGCCTCCCCCTAGTGTTGTGATGAATAATATCATACATTCCTTGGTAGACAGGTAATTAAGACAACAGCATGTACAAACTGAGGAGTGTGGTGATTTTGGATGTTTATATTTTGTGTTGCACATGTCATCTCCATCTTGTGTATATTCTGTAATCTTGTCAAACTAATGAATTGTTTAGATCCAGTGTAGAATGGTTGAAAATGAGAACAACCATTCAAGGCAAGTGACATGGTTCCAACAATGTGGCATTTATTTGTTGTTGTAGTGAAAATACATTCTACTCTACCTTGTGACTGGTGTAGTCTTTTTTGATTAAATGTATATAAATACTTTGGACCATTTGTAACAAGTAATGTCTGCCTTCTATAGCCATTGCACACTGAAGTTTGTAAAGTTTTTACTCATGCTTTATTTTTGCACAACAAAATGTAAGGTATATGGTAAGATGGTCATTTCATTCAAATCTGGTAAAATTGTTTTATACTTGATATTTTTTTGTGAAAATACATTATTCAACCTTATGGGAATTCCTTTAAGATTGCCAGGTAACACATGAATAGTTGTTTGTTCCCTGTTAGTTAGGTTGTCATCTTTCAACACCCATCATAGTCTTTCTTTATTCTTTCCCTTCAAGTAATGTCAAGCCTGAGGATCCTATCACTCGTGTCAACTTCTTAATACACTTACCTGTAATGAGGAGCGGAGTGAGTGTGGTGGACTTCCTTTATGGAAACTGTTGGCACTTGGCATGAACTTACCTATGGGTTTAAATGCAACTAGTTGTGGAGTCTTGGAGTGACTGGAATGGTGCAGCTGTCTAATGTGGGTGATCAGAGTGTGTTATTCTTCTCTGTGAAATCCTTACCTTCATTTGCTGCCTCGGGTTGAGGCTGCTGTGGACAATGGCACCCTTGGGAACTTATTTACACTAAACTCTTGTTATATACTGATTGACAAGTCCTGTTATTAGCCAACGGTGAAAGTTTGTTGGTATTAGATTGAGGATAACATTGTGCGAGCAGTTCACTATTAAGCATCGACTGTTTGAGGACGAGGCTTGCCGCAAACCCTTGCTTCATGAAATATTTTTATTTTTATTTTTAGTCTTAACAATGTTCAGTTTGAACAATCCTGAAATGTTCATTTGCTACCTCTAGTCACTTGCTTACCCATGTCAATTTTGAAACAATTTAAGGATGATGAAGACTGTCCAGTGTAGTTTTTGTGTAAACACAAGTAGACTGAATATTATGAATGAAATGTGATTGGGGAAAGTACCCTCTTCCTTGCACTCACAAGCCCTCTGTGTTGGGCTAGTTTCTGGAGAAGTAGTCTAGCTTGCTTTGTTTCATTGTTTTACCACCATCAGACATGGTAATTTTTGTTGCAAGCAGAAAATTGTCACTCAAAGCATAGGCAAAGAATAGATTTATGAACGTTTTTGTCCTTCAACTATATTTCTTTTTGTTAAATTTAGGAACTTAAGCCCCGTACACACCACCACTCACCACGGTCGGCGCTTTCCGTCGGTGCTTGCCGACGAGCAATGCCGTTGCCAGAGTTGTGTGCATACAATTACATTTTGCTCGTCGGCATCCTGTCCACACTGCCACTTGTGAGTGACGAACACTCGATCGACGGAAAGCGCCGACGGTAGTGAGTGGTAGTGTGTACGGGGCTTACACTTCGTGTAGGTTCCTGTTATTACTGTAGGTGATTCCTGTTAGCCTTGTGGTGCAAATGCAACCACCAAGATGCATCACTCCATTTTTGTAAGATTCTCCATAAATCTGGGTGGCATTTGGTAGCACTAGTGGCAGTGTGTTGGACTCACACTTATTTAGTTTGATCCCATGGTTTGGCGTTACCTTGTTGGGATGGTGGGGGGAGAAAGTGCTCTCTTTGACTAATAGCAAGGCTAGACAGTCCTCTTGTAGGCCTAGCTCATTGGATTTCTTGGAAGAACCCTTTTCATTTAGCTTGGAGTACGTCTTTGAGGCAAGCATTCTTGCTATTCACATTGAAGGAAGAAATGAAATACTTAAGTACTGTCCTGAGTAGTAGTATTTACTTAGTTGTATGAAAACATGATTTAGCATAGAAACCTCCATAAAAAAAGTTAACTCCAAAATGTATCAAAATTCCTGAAAAAGCACAACATGGAGTGTCAAGGCCCTATATTACTTGTACTTTATTCAGCATCACATGCTGAGAAAAAATTCCTCTTGTATCAAAATAGTGTCATTCCTGAGTAATTTGTCTTTTAAATATCTGGAAGCAATCGTCACTTACAACAGCATGCAACATTATTCATTTGTAGGATGAAAAACAAGGTGTTAAAAGTTTTGTTTTCTGCCTCACTGTCTTACGGAATGTGCACAGCCACTCGACTTTCAAGGTAGTCAATAGCCTCTATTCACAAATTTTCGTTGTCTTTATTACTTATGTACTTAATAAGATTTTCCAATCCAGATATATAATTTTCATCTCTGTCACTAAAGGAATGTAGCACATGTGCAAAATCAATCATTTTCACTATAGCATTGGGCCACACCTCCCTAGCCACCACAGCTTTGCCGTCCATAACATCCGGAGGCACTGAGGCCAACTGTTCGGCATCATACACTATTAGGATGGAGCTCCCCCGGATTTTGTAGCTGCGCTGAGACAGAGTCCAGTGGTGGATGTGTTGCAACTGGGACACTATGGAGTGCCGAAGGCAAGTAGCCACACACGTGGTGCTGCAGCAGAACTTATCCAGACCTAAATCAAAGAATCAGATTTTTAGAACGTAGAAGACTATAAATCTCGAGAATGAGCAAAATTATTCTTAATAAGTAAAGTTTAAGTTCATCATGAACAGATGACACTTCCAATGTGTAAAATTGATCATTAACCCAAGAACTTTGTGTGACAGGAATCCCCATCCTTTGCTGTCCTACTAAAGCTATTATTTCCATTGAATAAGTATTGTGTCCAATGGTTGATGGTAATCCTCTTTTTTTTTTTCTCTCTCTCTCTGAGAGGGGCAGAAAGCTATCCCCACTTGGCAGCTTTATTCAATTTATTATTTATTATTGTAATCAGGCTGGATAATCATAGGGATGGACGACCAACACAATTTTTTACTCGGGGAATGGCATGCACCTAACTCTCCTTTACTGTGGACACAACTTTTCACAACAGAATATTTTTGGAAGGTGAAGTTTTGGCAACATGTGGTTGCACATCCAAGTGATTTAAAAGGTGAAGTAATGTCAGTAGAGAGTGAACTGACCCCAAGACTTGGTAAAATCTGATGCCAGGTAATCGCTACTCATGTGTTCATGAGCATTTGAAATCTATCCTCTTCTCCTCTTCCCCACACTTTCCATCATGGGGCTGTCATGTCCTCAGACATTAATTTGTCAGTTACAGTGAGTTGTTCCCAATCGTGGGTTAAAATCGAAGGTTTACAGGCAGCAAGTTACAGCGCTACTACTTATCCCAATGAAAGTGCTTCTGTTTGAAGCTTAATAAACAAACAACATTAATAGCGTAGATTTGCTGAGAAAGAGAGGAAGGTCTAATTTTTAATGTGTAATCTCATTACTGATCATGTCTGTAGCTGTATAATAAAATTTGTATTATCAACATTATCCAAATTTTTTGAGACAAATAAAACATGAATAGATTTTGAAATAACAGGAAACATAATATATATATATATATATATATATATATAATTTTAGGTGGGTGTGAGACAGAAAATGGTGACAAGTGAAGAAAAAATAACAAGATTGATAAAATAATTTGAAAACAATGAATTGTAACATTTTCATCATTATTGCCATTGACAGTACTCTGAGTATTATTATCATTATGGTCAACCATCCCACTCCCATCTTAGCATAGGTAGCTCTCTTGATGCTCATGTCTTTTTGTCCCCCTCGTTCCCCCTCTCCCAGGACCCATGGGTCTGGTAACGCTTACAGTCAACTAAGCTTTTATAATGTTAACACTACATGGCAGTTTGCTGCATCCACACATGGCTGCTACCAAAAATACACAAATCCATTCATAAGTATGCTGTAGACATGCTGCTTTGTGAGACTGCAAAAATGGTTGCACTGCATTACAAGAGTACACTGAATCATGTCTGGATATAGTGCAACTTGTATCTTTCAAGAAAAAATACTGTAAAGGCTCCCATCCCTCCTCTATATCAAGTATATAAACAGTGGCACCACTACTGTGCTATAAACTGAGTAGGCCATGGCCACACTTATAGCTAGAGGAACGATAGTCGGCCCAGCTTAACCTGGTCCCGCGGGTGGAGTGGCGAGATTCCCGCAGTGGTGTCACGTTCACCATTGACAGGCTGATGAGGACTCTCTCTCATACTGTTCGTTATTAGATTAACTATTATTGAATCATAGTTTTATAATACGGCTGCATGGTTTTGTGAATGGCTTGCGATTTGATGGTAAAACAACGAGTCTGTATACCTTCCATTACACTTGGCATAGTAGCTCATGCGACGCTGCCGGCCGAGTGACCTTGACACAGCCCCACCGCCGGTCATCCGAGAGAATGAGGTGAGGAGGGTGACCTGGCGAGGGTTGATGTGTGATGTGGCGACACCGCGGACTTCGACCGCTCCACCCGCGGGACCAGGTTAAGCTGAGCCGACTATAGTCATGTACTTACCTTAGAGGCTGGGCTCTAAAAAAATATAAGAATTTGAGAAGGCCCAGGCTAAAATGTATAACTGGAACAGTTACAGAAAACATTACAAAATCTGATAGTTGATAAAAAACATAGGATGGTACATGGGACATGGGATGGTATTCTTATTTTAAACCACTAACTTTGAAGCACTTGCATTGTAGTCAACTTCTTACTATCATCTTGGTCTAGCCTTGTAACCAGGGAACCAGCATCCATCTGCACAACCCTCATACCCGTGAGGCGAAATCCAAGCTCTTTACGTATGGCAAGTTTCCTCTGCAATGCAGAAGATACTTATTGAGGAATTTACATTTCTCTATTTCACTAAGGCTGGGGACATTTGAAGGCCAAGAATGAGGAGAGGAGAGGAAACCATGGATTACACAGTGAACAGAGTGCATGCATCCCCTCATAAGGATTACTATAGAATACTATCTACTACATCAAAGGTTCAATCTCCTATAGATAGAGAGAGAGAATCTTTATAGGAAAACTTTTTTTTCATCTCATATAAAAGCAAATTGAAGAAAAGTACTGAAATTGGGTGCCTGGAAGTAAGCAGGATGAAAAGTTGTGAGGTTAGATAGAACACACATGAAAGTGATGTGGATGTGATGACTCAATGAAACCAAACTAAAAGGCAGGGGTGGGGAAGAATTTCATATAATACAAAGGGGCATTTTAATACAGTATATGCATTCTCAGAGGATGCACACTTGTTTTGAAAGATGAACTGTGTAGAGTGGAACAAAAAAGATAAATGCAAGGTTGATGTGTATGAAAATAGAAATAAATGTGTAAGGAGAGACAGATATTTGAAAGTAATTAAGAGCCTGGATGTGGATGTAGAGGAATATAAGGGATAACATTTTGGGAAACAGCTTAGGGAGTTTAGGAGCCTTTAGGGAGAAAGAAAACGTATTAATGATGGGAGATATGGATGTGCAGATAGGAATTATGTCAAAGGATGAAGTACATGCAGTACCAATTGGATGTTTGTGAGGAAAGTAATTATAATACAAAATACACGCTTCCAAAAGAGATACTCACAGATAGATCAGCAGTAATGAACCTAAATTGATGATGGATAATGTACTGAAAGACAGGCTAACATAAATCAAGAGAAACAGGAGGGCTCTCTGACCACCGCTTTGTAGTTTGAGGCACAGTGGTCCGTCACGTTTGGCGATTTAATTAGTCTTGCCAAACCATCGCCAAAAGTGAATTTCGCCAAATGCGAATAGTACTTTCAATGGGAAAATTATCGATTAGTTTTTGATGAGGCTCGAGTTCACCCTTTTGACCTCCATTTTCGTACTTTAACTGCTTAAAAGTAAAGACATTACACGTGAAACATTAACAGCAATACAATAGACAATAGATAACACTGGTTAACAACAAATTTATTGTCTAAGTTTTTTTTAGCTGATTTAGGACAATTTTGATGTACTAAATCCAAAAATCACATTGATTTTGCTCAATCAGGTCAACTTTTTGATCTATCGCCACATGATGTTTTTTTACGTTTTTGTTTACATGTACGGTTATTTTCTATATACACACAAACCTCGATTTCCCGGATATTGGATTTGCTGGACAAAATCCGAGGTCCGAGGAGGGGATATGTCAGTCCCGGACAATTTTTTTTTTTTTTTTTTTTTATACGTTGAAATGCCTGGTCCTGTTCGTAAATTGACAAAGTTGTCCGTCGGTCCGAGCGTCTCCTGTCACTCCTGGTCAGTGTCCGCGCCTCCCACCAGGTGGCAGCATGCTCAGCGGTCGTATTGTTTACATTTGGGCACACGACACTCAAGGTTCACCTGCACCGCCTCTGTCAGTCCCCTGACTCCCACTGCCCCTGGTGCAGGAACATCTCTGAGACTATTAAACACTTTCTGCTGCCTCCCGCCAGGTGGCAGCATGCTCAGCGGTCGTATTGTTTACATTTGGACACACGACACTCACGATTCACCTGCACCGCCTCCGTTCGTCCCCTGACCCCCACTGCCCCTGGTGCAGGAACGTCTCTTGAGACTATTGAACACTTTCTGCTGCCTCCCGCCAGATGGCAGCATGCTCAGCGGTCGTATTGTTTACATTTGGGCACACGACACTCACGGTTCACCTGCACAGCCTCCGTTAGTCCCCTGACCCCCACTGCCCCTGGTGCAGGAACGTCTCTTGAGACTATTGAACACTTTCTGCTGCCTCCTGCCAGGTGGCAGCATGCTCAGCAGTCGTATTTTTTACATTTGGGCACACGACACTCACGGTTCACCTGCACAGCCTCCGTTAGTCCCCTGACCGCCACTGCCCCTGGTGCAGGAACGTCTCTTGAGACTATTGAATACTTTCTGCTGCCTCCCGCCAGGTGGCAGCATGCTCAGCGGTCGTATTGTTTACATTTGGGCACACGGCACTCACGGTTCACCCGCACAGCCTCCGTTAGTCCCCTGACCCCCACTGCCCCTGGTGCAGGAACGTCTCTTGAGACTATTGAACCCTTTCTACTGCCTCCCGCCAGGTGGCAGCATGCTCAGCGGACGTAAAAGTCCGCGGCGGGGTAGTTGATATTGGCAGTTGCCGGACAGTAAATACTAGAGTAGGATAAACGTCCGGGGGTGGGTAATGGCATCAGACTGTTGCGATTCCCGGACTTTTCCGGTTCCCGGACCAGTGCTCCCCCCTATTAGTCCGGGAAATCGAGGTTTGTGTGTATATGAAATCGTCCTCCGTATACAACACCGTACTTGCAGTAGATAATTCCACTAATCCAATAATTCCACCAATTCAGATAGTTCCAAGAGTGTGGTCCTAAACAATGTCACCAACTAGGAATTCTTCGGAATCAAGATCCCTGGATTTTAGTCCTCTGTTGTTCTTCCTCTTCTCTTCAACGTTTACTTCTTTACTTGAACACTTTTTATTAAACCCGCTGCAGTACTGCATCCCCCTTTGGGATACCTTGTGTGGTGTTGTGTGATATCTGCTATCGTCTTTCCGATAGGCAGACTCCCTTTTCTTGATTCATCGTGCCTAGGATACTTCAGTAGCATAGAGGCTGCTACAGATCCTCGGTATACCCCCTACCCAAGCACTGATTAATTTCTTCGTACTGCTTGAATTATAATGCAAAATTCTTTCTTAATTCTTTAAATAAACGAATTCTGAAGTGTTTACATGCGCCAATTCTTGACTAACTGGTATTTTTCTTTTGCAGGTGAATGAAATGGATTCGGCCAGAAGATCTTGCAAAAATAAGCCCGATATATTCTGCTACATCTGTGGCGAATACACTGTTGTTCCTAACAGGAATCCAGTCACAAGTTTCATAAAGCGTGCTTACCATACTTATTTTGGTATGAAACTGGAGACCAGGATAAAGCTTGGGCGCCACACATGGTATGCAAGACATGCACCGAGTATCTGCGTCGTTGGACCAAGGGCAAGAAGAGTTGTCTGAAGTTTGGAATTCCCATGGTTTGGAGGGAGCCGACAAGCCATGGCACTGACTGCTACTTCTGCGCTATTGATTTGACTGGGATCAACAGAAAGAACCGGAGCAGCCTCAAGTATCCTAATCTTGAATCAGCACGTCGTCCTGTAGCTCATTGTGATGAAATTCCAGTACCTGTCTTTGGAGAACTTCCTGACATTAGTGACGAAGATTCCTCCAGTGTTGAAGAAAATGAAGAAGTGGTTCTTGACGATGATGCTCCACATCCTTTTTCCCAAAAGGAGCTAAATGATCTAGTTCGCGATCTCAGCTTGTCAAAGTCCTCTGTCGAACTGTTGGCATCCAGATTGAAGGGAAAAAACCTCCTCTCTGACAGTGCTCGCATCACCTTCTACCGCAACAGACATCAAGAGTACCTCCATTTTTTCTCTGAAGAGAAGGACTTGGTGTACTGTAAAGATATTGCGCTGCTTCAGCACAAGCTTGGAGTGCCACAGTACCAACCCGAAGATTGGAGACTTCATTGACAGCTGCAAGCGATCGCTGAAATGTGTTCTGCTGCACAACGGCAACCAGTTTGCCTCTGTACCCCTCGCTCACTTGACTACACAGAAGGAGAAGTATGAAGCGGTGAAGTACGTGCTGGAGAAAATTCGTTATGATCAGCATGAGTGGTTGATTTGTGTTGACCTGAAGATGGTAAGATACCTTTAGATAAACTTAACGAGTGGGCAGTCAGATGGCAGATGGAATTTAATATTGATAAATGTAGCGTTATGAATGTTGGTAGAAAAAACCCTGGTAATAGATACACCATAAGCAATGTATCGCTGAAAAGATCAGAAGGTGAAAAAGATCTTGGAGTGAGGGTGAGCCCAGACCTCCGACCTAGGAAACAATGTATTGAGGCCAGAAATAGAGCTAATAGAGTATTAGGATTCATTACCAGAAGTGTTAAAAGTAGAAGTGCGGAAGTTATTCTAAAGCTTTATCTGGCTCTAGTCAGGCCTCACCTAGACTATGCAGTTCAGTTTTGGTCTCCATATTACAGGATGGATATAGTGTTGTTAGAAAAAGTGCAGAGAAGGATGACCAAAATGATACAAGGGATGCGTAACTTTAGTTATGAGAGGAGATTGAAGTTATTACAAATTACACTCACTGAAGAGCCGCAGAGTAAGGGCGATCTGATAGAAGTTTTTAAGTGGATAAAGGGATTTAATAAAGGAGAGGTAGGAAAAGTTCTTACGGCTTTTAACCAGGGTAGAACAAGAAGTAATGGATTCAAGCTGGAAAAGCGTAGATTTAGAAAGGAAATAGGGAAAAACTGGTTCACAAATAGGGTGGTGAATGAGTGGAATGGTCTCAGTAGACAGGTAGTTAGTGCGGAGTCATTAGGGAGCTATAAAGGGGAGCTGGATAGGTTCATGGATGGGGATGAAAGGTGGATGTAGGTAGTGTTAGGTGACAGGAACTACCACGTGTAGGCCTCGCGGCCTCTTGTAGCTTCCTTATTTTCTTATGTTCTTATGGTGAACTTTTTGTTGGGACAACAGTCCGGGTTCACCAAGTACCCGTACTTTCTATGCATGTGGGATAGTAGGGACCGAGCTCAGCATTACACGAAGGACTGGCCTGTACGGGAGGAATTGGTGCCTTGCAGAGCAAGGAACGTCATAAACAACCCACTGGTGGACAGACAGGATACTTTTCCCACCGCTGCACATCAAGCTCGGCTTGATCAAACAGTTCACCAAAGCTCTGGACAAGGATGGTGGCTGCTTCACTTACTTGTGCCACGCTTTTCCAGGATTGACCATGGAGAAGCTGAAAGCTGGCATCTTTGACGGTCCTCAACTCCGTCAGCTCATCAGAGATCCAGAGTTTGAAAACTCAATGAACGAAGTGGAACTGGAAGCGTGGAAGGCTTTTGTTCTGGTCGTGAAGAACTTTCTTGGCAACAACAAGGCCAGGAACTACGCAGAACTTGTCACCAATATGCTGACTGCTTTCAGAAACCTCGGATGCAACATGAGCATCAAAATGCATTACTTATTCTCACATATGGATCGGTTTCCTGAGAATCTGGGATCAATGAGTGACGAGCAAGGGGGAGAGATTCCATCAGGACATGAAAGTGATGGAGACCAGGTATCAGGGACGCTGGGATGCAGTCATGATGGCTGATTACTGTTGGACTCTGAAGAGAGACATCCCTGCCGCTGAGCATTCTAGGAGTTCGAAGAAACGCAAGTTCAAGCCCTGAATTTTGAACAATGATGACCTAACATCCAATTTACATGTACAGTCAAACCTCGATATAACGGACCTCGATGTAACGGACTTTGGATATAACAGACTCCATTTGCGTGACTATTTTTTTTTTATAGCATATTAGACCGCTTATATCATCGCTCGAATTGTCAACTCAACATAATTGTATTATTTTCTCATTTTACTTTGGAATGCTTGGGTTTTAAGGAGTTTTGATGTATCACATATTAAGATATAATATTATAAGGAAGGAGCCTGTGTTGCTAGTGATTTAGTGGTACACGTAGAAGGTGTGTATTGTTTAAAATAGTGACTATTAGTGTTATGGCGTGGCCGCTGCTACGTCTCCCTGTCACCTCAACACCCTAAATCACCCTTATCTAAGGTGACACGCAGTGCTACACTGACCTAAATAGTGACACGTGTATAGAACTGCACTTCACAACCATATAATATATATAAAAATGAGCATTAGTCATGATAATAAGCAATACCTTTGGAAGCCATGGCTGAATCTGGCTCGTAGTAATTTGTTTACCTTTCACTAGAGCTTGAGCTTGACTAGCTACACGGTCTGGTTGTGTTTGAGATTATTTCTCATTTATTTCACGTGTAGGAGCGGACCAAATTCAGCATGTAGTGCCAGTCACTGTTTACCTCCCAACATAGCTACACAGTTTGGTTGTGTTTGTGATTATTTCTCATTTATTTCACAATTTTTCCGTTTTTTTCATATATTTTTCCAACCTTGGAAAAATACCCTCGCTATAAGGGACAATCGGCTTTAACGGACCACTCCTCCTCCCCTTTAGTCCGTTATATCGAGGTTTGACTGTACTTACCTTTATCAATGTCTACTATTCAATGTACACTAATAAATTTTTGTAACATTTAATTAATGAATTGTGTTAGAAAACTATTTTTTTCTCTTAAAAACCTATTTCGGATGAGAAATATTAACAAAACCAACCGAAAATGTCACAAAAATGTAATCAATTTAGTCAGATCGGATTTTTTAAAAATCGACTTAGCACAAAAACCTGACCTGATCGAGAGAAACGTATGTCATTTTCGGATTCAGCGGTGCAAAATTGTCCTAAATCAGTTGAAAAAACTTAGACGACTTACAATTTTTTTTTGTTGTAACCCAGTGTAATAGATAACATGTTATTTACCATGAATTATTTAGTTGGGCGCCGATGTAATTCATAATACTAAGAAAAAACAAGAGTTGGGTCAACAAGGTGGCAGTTGCTGCTGCCAAGGTGGCCATCAGATGTAAACATCACCCCCCTCCCGCTGCCACTCTCCACTGTAAAACGTCTGATATCTCGTGTCTGCCGCTTCACCTGGGATACCTCGCTAGGCGACGCTCTCCGTGCCACCACCATGGGTCATTACAGCTCAGACTCCTCCCCGCACCCATGGATAAGAAAAACATCCCGCTTCCTGGATGTCTCCCTGACCCACCTGCAGGCAGCCGCCACACAACACTCACGGCCCACCTGACGACGAGCCTAGTATTTGACGAGGCATGAGTTCACCCTTTTGACCTCCATATTCATACTTTAACTGCTTAAAAGCAAAGACATATTACATGAAACATTAACATCAATACAAAAGACAATAGATAATAGATAAGATGTTATTTACCATGAATTATTTAGAGTTAGGCCTGGTGAGGCGAGTGAGTGTGGTGGTTGTGGCTGTGTTTACCTTTCCTCCACTCTCGTTTCTCCGCTTTTTTGCCCTTGTCCTTATAGTCACCTGGCTTCCTCGAACCACCACCACCACCAGTACTTGTAGATGCCATAGTCTTAGCGCGAAACGCCAAAGGTACCGTCACTTGGAGTAAAACACAGCGCAGTCGTCATGATGGCTGCCGGGAAGATAACAAACACCAACATGGACGCTTGTGGGCGGTGCATTCTGGGCCGACATAATTCC
This sequence comes from Chionoecetes opilio, assembly GCA_016584305.1. Taxonomy (NCBI): domain Eukaryota; kingdom Metazoa; phylum Arthropoda; class Malacostraca; order Decapoda; family Majidae; genus Chionoecetes; species Chionoecetes opilio. The sequence goes on from JACEEZ010005948.1 coordinate 146,318, forward strand.
GTGACGTCAGCGCGTGTGTCGCCAAAAGTGAATTTGAAGTGCTAAGTTGGGATTCTGGTACCATATCCAACCTATCGCCAATACTGTGTTTCGCCAAGCTGAGACTCTCCAAACGCGAGGGACCACTGTATGGTTTTGTAAAGAGAAGACCCACTGAAGTAGGAAATATTGAAGGTTAGTAAGTTTCAAGAAGAAAAAAAGATAGTTAAAAGGGAAAAGATCAGAATGAAGTAGGACGAAAATAACTAATAAGATAAGTTGAAGAGAAAAGGAAAAGCATTTCAGGAGTGAGAGGTAGAAAGAGCATTGAAGGGGATGAAAGATGTAAAGGCACCGGGCCCATCGGGTGTAAGCAGTGATATGCTGAAACTAGCAGGAAGGACAGGTATCAGAAAACTAACTGGAGTTTTTGAAAAGATTATGAGGGAGGAGAAAGGTCCAGAAGAATGGAAGGATAGGTTTACCTTACCACTGTTTAAAGGAAAAGGAGATGGATGCACTGTCATGTGGTGAGTACAGAAGTTTGAGGCTGTTAGAACATGGGATGAAGATTTGGGAGGTTTTGTGTGAATGGCTTAAGAGAATCATCAAGATCGATGACTGCCAATCAGGGATGGAGCATTAGATTTCGGTGTTCGTATTCGAATACAGTATTTAGGTGTATTCGTATTCGTATACGAATAATTGTTATTATAAATGAAAATATTCTCATTCATATTCAAATACTTGGGTAAAAGTATTTGTATTCTTTAAATAATCTGACAAATAATCCTAAATTTATCATCAGTAATAAAAGAGTCGTTCCTTACAACTCTAGCTTCCTGGGTGGATGTGTACAGTACAGACAGGTTCACAGGCTGTGGCAGCTGGCAGGGCGGCGTCTGGAGTTTGACTCAGTTGACACTTGCCAGTGGAAGACGATTGGGTTCAGGTTGAAATAGGCTCATTATTGGATTTATTCACTAATGTTCTGTTGCCCCCTGGATATTACATGTACACTACCCTCCCGAGTTTCGCGCTTGCTGTCTTCCGGAGGCATAGCGCGAAACTCGGGTATTGAAAACACTGTAAAAATACTTATTTAGTCTGGTGTTTTTTTTTTTTTTGTGTGTGTGTGTGTGTGTGTGTGTGTGTGTGTGTGTGTGTGTGTGTGTGTGTGTGTGTCTACAGCGCCGTTAGGCAGTGACCTCCAGGGGTGGGATGGTAGGCCCTGGAGGTTAACTTGAGGGCTGTGTACCTACCGTATTTTACAGCTTATAAGACTCACTTTTTCCCCCAAAAAATATCCTGAAAATGCCCCAAGCCCCTGTCCACCCAGCAGTGAATGGGTACTGGGTGTTAGCCTAGGGTTTGTGACCTGCCTCCCGGGGTGGTGGCTTCGGCCAACACTACGTAGAGAAGAGGAGGGAGGAGAGGAGCTTGAGCTTGAGCTCGAGTTGGGAGTCACCCAGCGGATGCTGTTTTGGTCTGAGTGAGTGAGCTTGACACATATCTTGTCAGCTGATGGTTGTGTGACAGTGTTATACGGCAATAACACTGTCACAATGCCTTCCTCTCTTCTCTTCTCCTGTCTCCTCCAGTACCTCCAGAAACCACAGTACCATGGTTATGTATGTACCATCGTCATGGTTAATTACTTATAAAGGAGTATTTTGTGGTAAATAGTAAGGAACGGCGGGGGTGTAAGGTAAGGTGCTACTTATTTTGAGGTGTTACCTATCTTATGCGACACCGGCTGCTACTGTAGAGAAAAACACAAACAAATGGAAAAAAACAAAGCAAAACTACAAGCTATACTAAGCCCATTACAGTAAAAGCCTTATAACTCAGCACGATAGGGGCTCTGGCCCTTGCCGAGTTATTCAATGTGCCGAGTTATTCAATGTGCCGAGTTATGCAATGTCCTCTGATATGGGTAAAAAAAAAAAAAAAAAAAAAAAAATACACAGTACTGTAATAGCATAAAAACTACACTTACCAATGAACGGGTAACAGCAGGCATGTAATCCAAGGAGAGGGGAGCCTTGTTGTAACATGTAAAAGATGTTAGGGGGACTCAGTCGCATTTTAACACTGGTATCACTTTAATCACTTTATAATCACAACTCTGTACTGTATTGTATACAGTACTGTACCTGTACAACTTAATTTTACATCACTTGAGCACTTAATTACTGCAACACTATGTCCTGTCCATTAACTCTGCCTTGGATTGCGAGTGCATGGAAGGACACAGGGGGAAGCATGAGCCTCTAATCACAGGCCTCACTATAAGAATCCTGCCTGCGCCACCATGGGCGAGGGCCAACCATCACAGCCCTCGAGTGAGCCTCCAGGGCCTACCATCCCACCCCTGGAGCTCACTGCCTACACGCGCTATAGGCATGAAAAAAATGTAAAAAAAGAGAAAAAACAACAACTTGTCTTTGCCATGCCGAGTTATATCAAATTCCGAGTTATACAGTGCCGAGTTATAAGGCTTTTACTGTATAATACTATACTAAGCAGGAAGGAAGGAAGACGTGTCCCGTACGTCTCTTATGGGAGGCGGTAGTAGAGTGGTTAGCGTCAAGATATATGTCAAGCTCGAGCACGAGCTTGACATATTATGACTTATTACATTAGATGAAAATGTGTATACTTATGTACATGCAGCCACCACAAATACTACACGCATACAGGAAAATTCAAACAATACGTGGTGAGGCACAGGAGGCAGGCAACGTAGTGAGGCACGGGAGGACGTGAGAGGTGTTTACACTCAGGACAACAAAGCCAGACTCAGCTGATCGGCACGCCAGGCAGGCATGCAGCTGCACACCGCCGCGGTAGGGTTTTTCACTCCCGCCATCCGACCTGGGTGCACATGTTCAGCCAGCCAACATGACGATTTACTTATACTATCGCATACAAGCTAGAAAAGAAAAATAGCTGATGAGCAGTGCTGAATTAAGATAATGAATAGTGAGTGTGTTCTTGTGTGAAAATGACTGTACAGTCAGTGCCATTGGTGTTGGCGCGAAACATGCTGCGCCAATACCAATTGCGCGGAACAAAGCACCCTCCAAAACTTTGGTTCAAATACGTCAATGATATTGGCGCACGAGATGTAGACAAAGATGGCTGACCTTGAGCTACTCACCAAGTTTGAAAGCAGTAGTCAGCCTTGGGTATTGACAGTGAGAGAATCTCGCTTTTTTTTGTGTTGCGTCACGCGTGTTTTTTGTCCTTGACTGTGCATTACTTTTGTGCCTCGTGTGGGACAATGGGACAAGGGAAAGAAATGACCAAAGAACAGATCGCAGCTATTAGTTCCCAGATTCTTGGGGGAAAAGACAATAAAGAAATCTCCGCCATCACCGGTTTGGCATTGAGAAGTGTCCACCGCTGCTGGACGAAAAAGTGCAAGGACGCGCGAGAATTTCGCGGGAGAAGCGGATCCGCCGCTACAAAAGAAGAGGACAGGAAAGGCCCGTTTAACCTCTCAGAGGACCCTGAAAGTGCTACAGCGCCAACTGGACCTTGAACCTCGCATCAGTGCAAAGGAATGAAGAAAAAAAAATCCGAGGCTCCTTCAGGACGTCTCAGTCCGTACTATCCATCAAAGCTTCTGTGACGTCCTCTGTGAGGCGAAAAATTGTTCGCGCCAATATCAATGGCGCTGACTGTATATCGGACAAGTTTTGGCATTTTTTTCTTTTCTTAGAAATTTCTTTCCAAAATCAGGGTGCGTCTTCCAAGATGCAGCGTCTTATAAGCCATAAAATACGGTAATTAAAATGCATTCCTCCATTTCTACTAGTGTTTCATAGTCTTGTTAGGATAACCAACACCACCATCATCAATGCTGCCCACCCTGGAACTATTATAATAGTTCAGTGGCTAGCAGCTGCCTAATAAATAAATAAATAAATAAATGAAAAATTTACAAAATATATATAAGGGAATAACCACGATACAGTACCTTAGCATATTCAAGAATAATGCTAGAAACTTGATACACTCATGCTGATTTCAACTTCTGCATGATAGGTAATACAATATATACAATGCATACACAAACAGAACACATAAGTACAACCTTTTTCTCATCTTCAACAACATAGGGTAAAGAGGCCAATCTTACCACTTTTTTGCCGGGGTAGAAGTCAGTATGACCTATTTTGATGTCTGCAACACAGGGATGCCGCATGCCCCAGGTCAGGTCCCCCAATATCAGGTGTACAGCCTCTGTAAAATTCAATTAATACATAAATATATAGAAAAATAATCAAATGAATAAATAAATCTCATATACTATATGTTGTAATAAAACATATATATGTTTTTTTCCATACACAAGGCCTTCTTACAAACATGTGATATATATATATATATATATTATATATATATATATATATATATATATATATATATATATATATATATATATATATATATATATATATATATATATATATATATATATACAGGGAGGTCCCGAAGATACGAGCAGTTAGGTTCCACCTGGCATACTCGTAAAGCGAAAATCTCGTATAACGAAACACATAACTAATGGTAAAATATAGGTTTGGTTCCAGGACCCCATCAATTAAAAGAAAAAAAAAGAAAGAAAAAAACAAACAAACATGTTTTTCAAGCTTAAATAAACTAGCAAACACAACAAACTCTCAAATATAGGGCTCTATATACCACACCACCGCACCACCACACCACCACACAAAACACAGTGAATTAAGAGTGTGACAGCAAGTAGGACAGAGCACAAATAAGTCACAATATGCACATTAAGTAAACCAGCAAATCACTAAAATCGACTCACAAGGCACAATACATACAAGCAACAAAGACGTTGTATGTACTCTTGGGGACGCCGCGTGATACACTAGACTCGAGAGGGTACGGTAGGTAAGGGACAAGGGAGGGGTGCGCAGACCTCTTCCACTGCCCACAAACTCCTCTCTGCGCATCTGAATCATTGTACATCGTTCACTTTTCCTCACGTTTTCCCCAACTGAGACACACGAGAGCTGACTATTTCCACCTCTCACACCCTCCCCGCCCTCCCCACACACCCACACACACGCGGCACATCTTCCTGCATCTCTCACTCACCTCGTCTATGACTTCGTCGTACAGTTTGACATATTTTCACGCTAAAGCAAGGCTCGAGATAGGTTGGCAAGCACGTGTTGTTGTTGTCCGCCTGCAGTGTTGCCAACAGGGATGTGAATTTTTGTAGGCCACATTGTCGTACCGAGCCACCAGAATTATCATATTTTCAGATTGATTATCGTACAACCTTAGGTAAAATCATATAGTCAGTAAATAACTTTATAATTTTAGTAAATAACTTGTAATTTACTTGAGTAAATAACTTGATAATTTTACTCACCCCAGTTTGAATGTCGTAGCATTGGATTTTCGATCTCGTATATTGAAAATAGACCCTAATTTACACATCTCGTATCATCGGATTCTCGTATATCGAATGGTCGTATAACGGGACCTCCCTGTATACAGGGAGGTCCCGTTATACGAGCATTCGGTCAGAGCATATGAGAATCCGATGATACGAGATGTGTAAATTAGGGTCTATTTTCAATATACGAGATCGAAAATCCAATGATACGAAATTCAAACTGGTATGAGTAAAATTATCAAGTTCAAAATGCGCGCCCGATGTTTGAATGTCGTAGCATTGGATTTTCGATCTCGTATATTGAAAATAGACCCTAATTTACACATCTCGTATCATCGGATTCTCGTATATCGAATGCTCGTATAACGGGACCTCCCTGTATACAGGGAGGTCCCGTTATACGAGCATTCGGTCAGAGCATACACTCATCCCTCGTATAACGCAGGTTCGATTAACGCAATTTCAGAGTTACGCACAAAACTTTTGTATACCAAAAATCGATTAACATATAAAAAATTCGAAGTTACGCACAAATTTACGACAATAAAATATGCAAAAAATGATAAAAAGAAGAAAATGTACAACAACCCACAAATAAAATATATTTATGAATATACTACCCTGTAAAAGAACCAACGAACAAGCAGCACAGCTCAGCTTCCCCCCCGTATGGTTTGTTTACGTTTTGCGCGGTACAGATAAACAGTGGATTTCCAGTGCTTCTGTTATATCGTCCATTATCGAGTGAAACGACTGCATAATGTCTACTAAGCGTGTTGCTAGTGGTAGTGCTAGTGCTCCTAAGCCTAAAAAGTGTAGAAAATCTATAAATTTAGAAACTAAATTAGAAGTGTTGAAGAAAAGTGATGAAGGGATGCGATTGAAAGACATCACGAATTTGTTCAACCTTGCTCCGTCGACTGTGGTGACAATTAAGAAGGACAAGGACAAAATTAGATCAAGTGCGAAGAATGCTACTCCGTTGACAGCGAAGTTAGCTACAAGCATCGTCCACCTATCATGGAAGAGATGGAAAGACTGTTGGCATTATGGGTGGACGACATGTGCAGCCGGGATGACTCGCCAATGACGAACATCTTGATGCAGGAAAAAGCTCGCTCACTTTATGATGATTTATTGGCTAAGGATGAGCAAGTGCTGGACCTAGTGGAGCTGCTGCTCCTCCACCATTCAATGCAAGCAAGGGCTGGTTGGAAAGGTTCAAGAACAGGAATCATCTGCACTCGGTAACACAGTCTGGGGAGGCAGCGTCGGCTGACAAAGAAGCTGCTCAGGCTTATCTGCCAGTGCTCAAGAAAATTATCGAGGACGGGGGGTACACAGCAGACCAAGTGTTCAACTTTGATGAAACTGGACTCTACTGGAAGAGAATGCCAAAGAGGACAGTGATATCCAGGGAGGAGAAGAAAGCACCAGGTCATAAAGCCTCCAAGGATAGAGTGTCACTGCTGGTTGGTGGCAATGCAGAGGGTGATTTCAAGCTAAAGACGCTCCTCATTGGCTATTCAAAAAACCCTCGGGCCTTAAAGGGTCATGCTAAGGAATGTCTGCCAGTCATTTACCGCTCTAGCAAAAAAGCGTGGACCAACCAATACATATTCCAGGATTGGTTCACCAATTATTTTTGCCCTGCTGTGGAGCGCTACTGTAGGAGGAAGAATATTGCTCACAATGCACTGCTGCTCCTTGACAACGCCCCCACCCACCCTAACAACCTTTCTGACTTGTCTGAACACATTCGAGTGGAATTTTTACCAAAACAACACCACATCACTAATCCAACCAATGGACCAAGGGGCAATTGCCACCTTTTAAAGCTTATTATCTCCGTCGTACCTTCAGAAAAATGATTAATGCTGTGGACGCTGACGAAAATCTCTCCATTCGTCAATTTTGGAAGGAATTCAACATCAAGAATGCTATTGACAACATTGCTGAATCCTGGGATGAGGTCACACCATCCAATATGAATGCTGTTTGGAAGAAATTGTGGCCAGAATGTGTCCACAACTTTAAAGGTTTCCTGAACCAACTCCTGTCGTGCGCAGAAATTGTTAACCTTGCACATACAGCTTGTATGGACGAAGTGGGAGAAGAAGATATTGTTGAGCTGTTGGCATCTCATGATGAGGAACTCAGCAACGAAGACTTAATGGCCATCGAACAAGTCAGAGCACTAGAGGAGGAAACTGCAGAGGAAGATGACCCAGAGCCGCAGCTTCACTTAACTAGGAAGATCTTAGCTGATGTTATCTCCAAATTTGAAAGTGGCATTCATGACATTGTGAATAACGATCCCAACCGTGAACGCAGTCTCAAATTTGAAAACACAGTCAGAAGTGCTCTCACTGCCTACAAGATGCTTCATCAAGAAAAAGTCCACCAAGCACAACAGACAACTATAACATCATTCTTCACTAAACCTGCTGCAACATCACCAGCCAGCTCTACTTCTACGTCTTCCGACGATGATGCCCCCACCTCACCCCAGTAACTCTGCCGACACCCCCCAGCCACCATCTTTGTCACCTCAAGCCTCAAGTATTCTTCTATATAGTGAGTACAACTTCTATATATCATTTAACTTTAATATTAATTATATTTCATATGTCTATGCTCACAAATTAATGTATGACTGCATTTTATGAGAGGGTTAGGTTGTGATTTTTTTTCGTAAGAACGTATCTCGACTTATATAATGGGAGTCAATGGGAAAATGGAATTCGTTTAACGCATTTTCACTTAACGCACGATTTCCCAAGAACGTAACTCATGCGTTAAATGAGGGAGGCGTGTATGAGAATCCGATGATACGAGATGTGTAAATTAGGGTCTATTTTCAATATACGAGATCGAAAATCCAATGATACGACATTCAAACTGGTATGAGTAAAATTATCAAGTTCAAAATGCGCGCCCTACCACTCCTGGGCTGGACAAAGGGGGATTTGGTTGACCCCAGTGAGGTCAACCCTAGCAAGGCGTGACCTGAAGGGTAATTAAGCATATGGCGCGGCCTGACATTTAGGGGTAATTAGCAGGTGTGTGGCCCCAACCTTGGGACTGCAGTCAGGTCACCTAGGGGTGACCTGAAGGATAATTAAGCATATGGCACGGCCTGACCTTTAGGGGTAATTAGCAGGTGTGCGGCCCCAACCTTGGGACCGCTACACTACCTTCTCTTGTATCACGCGGCGTCCCCTACATTACAACGTCTTTTTTGCTTGTTATGCATGTTTTATGTTTAATTAATGTGGTTATGTTATTTTGTGTGCTATTTTCTCTTTCAGAATGTTTTTTCTACAGAATAGGTAGTACAGTGTGGGTAATATAGACGCTGTGTGTTTGTTGTGTTTGCTATAGTTTATTTTAGCTTGAAAAACATGTCTTTTTTTTTTTTTCTTTTTTTCTTTTCTCAATTGATGGGGTCCTGGAACCAAACCTATATTTTACCATTAGGTATGTGTTTCGTTATACGAGATTTCGCTTTACGAGTATGCCAGGTGGAACCTAACTGCTCGTATCTTCGGGACCTCCCTGTATATATATATATATACTACCCTCCCGAGTTTCACGCTATGCGAGTTTCGCGATCCTCGAGTTTCGCGCGGAGTCCAAAATTCTTATCATCCTGACTTTCGCGCATTATATCCCCGAGATTCGCGTTGTGTGTGTGTGTGTGTGTGTGTGTGTGTGTGTGTGTGTGTGTGTGTGTGTGTGGTGTGTGTGTGTTGTGTGTGTGCCTACAGCGCCGTTAGGCAGTGACCTCCAGGAGTGGGATGGTAGGCCCTGGAGGTTAACTTGAGGGCTGTGATGGTTGGCCCTTGCCCGTGGTGGCGCAGACAGAATTTCTATAGTGACGCCTGTGATTAGAGGCTCATGCCGCCCCCTGTGTCCTCAGATGCACTTGCAATCGAAGGTAGAGTTAATGGGCAGCTTGTGGGTGTTCTTAGGCCGCTCAACAGTGCAGAGAAAGATTTTAAGTGGATTTTACAGCCCTCATCAAGGATCGAACTCGGATCACCGAGAACGCCACTCGGAGACTTCTTCTTCTTGTGACCTTTTCTGCTTAGTATCACTTTGTAGGGTTGCAAGCTCGTGCTCGAGCTTGACATAATCTTGGACGCTAACCACTCTGCTACCGCCTCCCATATGAGACGTAGGGGGACACGTCTTCCTTCCCTTTTCCTGCTTAGTTAGTTTTATAATAGGCTTAGTATAGCTTGTAGTTTTTGCTTCATTTTTTTCATTTGTTTGTGTTTTTCTCTACAGGAGCAGCCGGTGTCGCATAAGATAGGTAACACCTCAAAAAATAAGTAGCACCTTACCTTACACCCCCGCCGTTCCTTACTATTTACCACAAAATACCCCTTTATAAGTGATTAACCATGACGTGTGTGGTACTGTGGTTTCTGGAGGTACTGGAGGGGGAGGAGAAGAGAGGAAGGCATTGTGACAGTGTTATTGCTGTATAACACTGTCACACAACCATCAGCTGACAAGATATGTGTCAAGCTCACTCACTCAGACCAAAACAGCATCCGCTGGGTAAATCCCAACTCAAGCTCAATCTCAAAGCTCCTCTCTTCCCTTCCTCTTCTCTATGTAGTGTTGGCCGAAGCCACCACCCCGGGAGGCAGGTCACAAACCCTAGGCTAACCCCCAGTACCCATTCACTGCTGGTGGACAGGGCTTGGGGCATTTTCAGGATATTTTTTTGGGGAAAAAAGGAGTTTTATAAGCTGTAAAATAGGGTTTAGGTACCACAGCCCTCAAGTTACCCTCCAGGGCCTACCTCCCAACCCTGGGGACCCACTGCCTAACGGCGCTGTAGGCACACACACACACACCAAAAAAAAAAAAAGCAAGCGCGAAACTCGGGAGGGTAGTGTATATATATATATATATATATATATTATACAGGGAGTCCCGAAAATACGAGCAGTTAGGTTCCACCTGGCATACTCTTTAAAGCGAAATCTCGTATAACGAAAACACATAACTAAGGGGTAAAATATAGGTTGGTTCCAGGACCCATAAAATTAAAAAAAAAAAAAGAAAAAAAAAGACATGTTTTTCAAGCTAAAATAAACTATAGCAAACACAACAAACCACAGCGTCTATATTACCCACACTGTACTACCTATTCTGTAGAAAAAACATTCTGAAAGAGAAAATAGCACACAAAATAACATAACTGTACATTAATTAAACATAAAACATGAAAAAACACCACAAGTGGTAATGTTGTGTGGGGAGACAGGAAGCTGGCAAGTAGCCAGTTGAGAGTCCCTGTTTTCTCTCTCCGAGGCTCGAGAGAAAACGGGGTGACTGCGTTTGCAGGGATGATGGGTTAGAGTTCTTCCTCCTCCCCTTGATCATTTGAGCTCCCTTCACAACATTCCATAATCGAGCCACGATAGCGCCCCCAAATTTTGATTATTGACGCTATCGTGAAATTTGTCCACGATAAACGCAGACCACGATAGCCTCACAACAATGTCACGCTGCCTGTACGTATGTGTCATGACGGTTGTAAGTGGTCACGATGGAGTCATGACAGCTGTAAGACTAAGTCACGAATGGAAAATCAACGGTCATTTTGTCGTCACGATAACCACGACAGTGCCATGAACGTATCACGATAGCGTCAAGAGCCATGCCTCATGCAACATGCCTCACCCCGTGGGTGGGGGTTGCCATGATGATGGAGAAAGAAGGGGCCGGGGCTAGAGATGAAGGTGGAGAAACGGTCTCACCCAAGCGGCCGCGCCGACCCAATGCAGCCGCGGAGCGCTACACAGGCCCATCACAAGAGCCGCATCCCGAGAGCATACTGTCTGCAGACAGCCACTATATCTGCCCTCGCCCCGAACAACAAGATGACGATGTATTCCAGTGATAGTTTCACAAGCAGACAATCCCAGTGATATTTTGAAAATCAGACAATCCTTTCATCTCATTCGTCAATGTATTTCAATTCATATCAGTAGGGTTATATCTTTATAGCCTAAAACTTGTGCGAGTGTAAATGTTTGTCAATAAAATTCTTTTTAAAATGTGTATATCGTATCGTAACTGCGAGTGTAAATTTTTGAAAAATAAATTGTTTTACTTCATACTTATTTCTCACTTCCCTTTATCGATTACACTGGTCGACACCAAAAATGGTTCTGAGTTCATTGTGTGTGGGTTGGAAAGCTTTTTCGCTGCTGATTAAAAAAATGGCATTGCTTTTTCTCTAGCACGTATAGTTTTTGAAATATCGGCTTTTTAAATTTTAATAGCTATTATAATTATATACGTATATATACTAATTATATAATTAATCGAAAAAAATCCCCCTACGTTAATATATATTACTCGTAATTAAATTTGGTGGTGCCTGCGGCTTTATTAGGACCTAATGTACATATTGGCAAAAAATATACTTAAATTATGTTCCAAATATATCCGAAAATGTGCCACATCCTTGGAAATATCCCGAAACATTACCTAGGTATGCTCGAACATTACCTAGGTAGTTCTTTATAACAGCCAAAAAAGCTCTTCCAAGCAGCTTTTTCCAGGGCAGTTAGGCTCTTTACAAAGTCATCATCTGAGTAGTTGACGAAATTGAGGGCCATTGAAAACACCTGCCTTTACTTTGGGGTTCAGATACAGTGCGTTTAAACTTTGTAAACAAATACTGAAAGCCAGCACCATTTTGATCCATGGCCTTCACAAAATTTTTCATTAACCCAAGTTTCAGATGCAATGGAGGTAAGTACACCTTCACTGTCAACAAGAGGTTTGTACATACGTTGAACCTGCCCGGTGAGTCTTTCGGTCGTGCTGGCCATTTCCCTTTTTTTTGTAATGTTTGCTGTCTGCTCTAGAGTCCCACAAACAAGAAAAACACATGTGCTTAGGTAACCTAACTGGAGTCCCAGAAACAAGGAGATTACCTTCAGGTCCCCCCACAGATTCCACTGTGTTCTTCAATTTAACAGCAGATAACAAAGTCTTCATAGTTTCATAAGTTTCACTCATTTTATGGCCATGCGCAATTGGGAAAACTCGGAAGCTTATTTCCTTTATGCAGAAGAACGGCCTTTAGCGTGTTTTTTTTTTTGAATCTATGAACAGCCGCCATCACTCTTATCATAAGTGTGAGACTCACAAGTTGTTCCATGAGTGTGTCAACATCAAAGCAGTAACAGAGCTTGTGTTCCATCTTGAAGCAGCTTGAAAGTTCTTTATGTCTAAAGACGAAACTGGTGATGAGAACTCCTTCTTGTAGCAAATTCCATTCCTTGAGACAAGATCCAAGGACTTCACTTTTCTCCTTGGGTAGATCTAGGTCCCTAGCAAGGTCATGTAGCATTCCTGACTGATGAATTTTGGGGTCTCTGTTGTCTGCCATTTCTTGAAAGTCTGTATCCATGGGGGTTATCCTCCTCGTTGGGAAACTGATTCACTTATAGCACTTGCAATTGGAACATTTGGAACTGGGAGATCAGGACCATGTGGCACAGGCCTGATGGCAGAAGGTACGTCAGGATACCTGATTTTAGCTCGCGTTTTACTGAATATCCTTTGATGTTAGTGAGCAGAAGTAGCAGTCAGTACTGTGATCCTTTTGTTCACGCCAAACCATTGGGATGCCGAAAGCCATGCCTGATGGCCGTTTGCCACGCATCCATTCATTTAAGTGATTCACACAGGGTGCATGCTACGTGAGGGGCCCACTTCTTTTCTTGATCAAATATACGGCACTTGAAGTAATGCAGATAAGCTGCTTTAACATTCTTTGTAAGAGGTTTCTTCAGACTGTCAGGGGTAAAAATTCCACATATGTAACAAAAACTGTCCGATGCATTCACACAGTTACGGCGCTCCATCACAGCCCGGTACAAGGTACTATATGGTAAACCAACTAAAATTGCTGTGAAGTGTGGGGCAGGTGTATCCAGCTTCTTTCCTGTGAATACAGGAGTGAGGCAAGGGTGCGTCCTTGCCCCCTCACTTTTCAAAGCTTGTATGGACTGGGTATTGGGCAAGGTTGTAGATCAAAGTGATTGTGGGAGCATCGTCGGCAACACCAAGATCACTGATCTTGTTTTTGCCGATGATTTCAGTAATCTTTGCTGAGTGCTGGAGGTCCTGGTGATGGCTTTCGAGGCGCTGCACGAGGAGGCAAAGCCTTGGGACTTGAGGTCTCCTGGCTCAAGACCAAGGTCCAGGTGTTTGGAGACTTACTAGATGAAGCAGTACAGTCTGTTCAATGGCATGTGGCGAGGACATTGAGATCTTGGAAAGTTTTACATACATTGGTTTTGCGCAGTCCATAATGACGGCGGGTCACGTCAAAAAGCCTTACGGCGGATTGGCATAGCCCACGGGGTTATGGACTCGCTCAGGGGGAGTATTTGGCGTTGTCGGTACCCGTGCAGGAGGACAAAGATCCCGGGTCTTCAAGTCGCTTGTGATCCCTGTCTTACTCTATGGTTGTGAGACATGGACACTAAATAGTGACTTGAAGAGACGAATCAAGCCTTTGGTAATAAGTGTCTTCGCAGAATCATGGGTATCGCTGGGATGATTACGTGTCAAATCAGCGATTGCACCGTGAGACTGAATCGAGGCCTATTACCTGCATAGTCCGTCCCGCGCCAATTCGGCTATATGGGCAAAGTGGCACGCTACCCTGAAACCGATCCTTCCCATCGGGTTGTATCTGTAAGAGACAATCCGGCGTGGAGGAGGCCAAGGGGGCACCCACAAAGGGTCGTGGCTGGGCAAGTTGATGTTTCTTGTCGAGAGCTGCTTGGTATGGGAAAGGAGCCTGCATGGGAACTCGCGCGAGGGTGACCCCCGGGAGTGGCGTCGTAGGGTGGGCGAGGCGACGCGCCCCCGGCGTATGCCCCCAATGATTGATTGATTGAACTAAATTAGGACTCCACTAAATCAAAACATATATCTGCAAAGAAAAATAAAATGTTTAAACATATGTCAATAGCTGTACGATCAGTAGGTAAAAATGTACTACACAGCCCGCTAACCCCTCGCCAATACGCAGCGCGCATACCCTCCCCTGCTCACTGCACAAACCACACTGACTCAAAAACACTGCACTGCCCTAAATAGGCTTGAGAAAAAAAAAGATAAGAGTTTAAAATGAAAATATTGGTGAAAACCTATTTCTGTTGATTTTACCCAAATTTTTTCATGAATTGCATTTGGTTCTCAAAAACTGGATGTGATAAAGAGTTAAGTTGAACATCAGATTCGAGTTCAGCAGGGTCGATTTACCTATAATCAGCTTCATTTAGTCCAGAACCATATCTCCAATTTTTTTTTGTTGACCAGTGTTATCATCCAACACATGTGGATATTGAATGAGTGAGCGCACTCCCCTCCCCGCCCCCTCCGCACGCGACCCCTCTGCCTGCCTGTATAATAATTATAATATTGGTTCACGGTAGGCGGCCGCCATTGGGTATACACCAGAGAAACAGGGTTGTGTTGGTAATGGAGAAGGGGGGAAACGGGGGGGATGGAGAAGGCGTTGTGGGGGGGTGAGTGGTTAAAAAGGGGGTGGATCCACCACTCACCCCCTACTCCCTAACCCCTTCCCCCATCACCACGTGGTCATGGGAGTAAGGGGTAGGGAGTAGGGGGTGGGTGGCATCACCACGTGGTCATGGGAGTAGGGGAAGGGAGTAGAGGGTGGGTGGAGCAGTGGCGTAGCTAGGTATTTATGATTAGGGCACCTGGGAGGCACAGCTGACTATGGGTGGGCACTAGATGAGCTGAACAAGCTCATACAGCTGAGGAGTTTGGTGGGGACTGGGGACTTACTTTCACTTACAGTGCCAAGACCCCCCCCCCCCCCCCTGCATATTTTGCATTCTGACCAATATCAAGAGTTTATCTGATGTCGTATGGACTATGGAAGGTTATTAGATTTTATTCTAGGAGTGTGTGTAGTACTGTAGGGTATCACAGTTGCGAGGAGAACGAAAAAAGCAGTTGACAAAAATGAAATACAATATTACCACTTATAAAAAAATAAAAATAAAATAATTGATACTGACTTTTTAAAAAAAAATGCAGAAGTTTTAAAAGCAGCAGGAAAAATAAAAAAAAAAATTCACTGAGAAAGTAAAAAACCCTACTTAAGCAGAATTCTTCTGTTCTGTGGTTTAGCAAACTTATCAACAAATTTTTCTAAATCAAGGTTTTTAACCCCCTGTTTTAATTGACAACGCAGCAAGATTCCCTAATTCTCTTTGCCCATTTTTTTCTCGGTTTTTTTGATTAATTTCAGAGCAGAAAAGTTTCCTTTTTCTGTGAAGCTGTACCGGGTAATA